>JAKSZT010054075.1:2098687-2311297 GCA_026826555.1 Tolypeutes matacus
CAAAATCATTCAAAGGATCGGGGGATGGGGCATGGTCACGATGGGTGAATAATCACACAATAAATGAGGGAATCAGAATTCCTAGCCTGGAGGGCTCTACCACAATCTCCAAGGGAGCAGCAATAGTCCTCTCAGTGTAGGGACAGTGCCTGTCAAAATAGGATGACCCACTGATGTTGTTTTTTTTTTTTTTATTTTTTATTGATGACTACCCTTGTGAGTCTTTGCTCTTGTAAATGAGACTTAGCCTGCAGTTGTGGGTTGCCACCTGAGAGCCTCCTTGTTGCTCAAATGTGGCCTCTCTCTAAGTCAAACTCAGCATATGATTGCATTTCCTTCCCCTCAACGTGGGACATGACTCCCGGAGTTGAGCCTCCCTGACAATGAGGGATTAATACCAAGTGCCAACTTGCAGCTTTGTGCAGTGGCAGTATCGTAGCCAATGAGGTTTATCCGAGGCATGATTATTGCTAATTGAAAACTTTTCCCAAGTGCCAACTGGCAACACAACTGGAAAAAGACCTTGTATAAAAGGGGGAAATGGTAAAGACAAATGAGTTCAAGTGGCTAAGAGGTTTCAAAGAGAGTCGGGAGGTCATCCCAGAGGTAACTCTTAAGCACACGTCAGTAGGAGCTCATAGAACATCTAAGTGCCTATCACCCCACTCAGTGGGGTTCCTGAGAGCTCCGGACACACCCTGGTCCTATATAAGTGGGGATAGCCCCAGAGACTGATGCCTTATCAGTGGGTTCTCTTTTGGAATCTGTGCTCCTGAATGTGACAGAATTAGACTCAAATAAGTCCTCCCTGCACATGGTTCACCAATCCCTTCTATTCAAACCTACATGTGATGTTGCAGTTTTTTAGGTATACTTCCAGAGATAGGAGCCTCCCGCCTACCTATGTGCCAGGTGTGCATGAAATCTAGGTGGAGCTGCAACTCCTACCCTACAGCTCAATGGACTCATCCAAGTCACCTGGTGAGGAGACAACAATCGGCAATAGCCATCCCAGGGAATGGAGAGGGCCTCCGTCTGCAGGCAGGATCATCTCCCCCACCATATCCATGGGATATAAGCCCTCTCTCACTTGGAGTTGGAGTGGACATCACCATCCCAGTCGCCTCTAGATTGGGGGAAGAACTATGGACTAGAGTGGACTTCATTGTATTCTCTTGTTCACATATGGTGATTCTAGCAATGCAAGAAATTATAACAATGAGGTGGAGCCAGTGGCCACTTGACACTTTTGGGGTAGGGAGGGGATGAGCAGTTGAAATACAGGGGCTTCTTTGGGAGTTGTAGGTTGTCCTCAGTACTGTTGTGGCAACGGATGTAGGCCATTTTAAATCAGCAGACACCACTCAGAACTGAGTGGGAGAGAGTGTGGTCTACAGTGTGAACTGTGGTCTATGGTTGGTGGCAAGGCTCCAGGATGTGTAAGTTCATTCAGGGTGGTGCACCACACTGTGGGTGTTGTTTGTGTGGGATGTGGTGTGAGGTGTGGGAGGTGGGCAACATGGGATTCCCAGTGGGTTCCGTGAAATATTTTGGGTAATCTATGCACCTCTTAAATATATGTATATATATATATATATATAACAATTTTGTAAGCAAATACACATATATGCATATATATTTTTATATCATTTTGCAAATGTTTGTATGTATTGTGAGAATTTTGATTTTTACCCATAATAAAAAAAAATGCACTTGCAGTTTGTTCTGAGATCTGCCCTTCCACAACTTCTTCCACACTCATCTGTGTTCAATTTGATACTACTAATTTATGCATCAGAACTCGAGATTTCTCTTAGTTTATGTATAGATGGGCTTTCCACTTATTTCAAATAATCCACTGGCTCCTCAATTCATTACATTCTGGGTGGGCATTTAAAAAGTTACCATTTTAAAAATAATGCTGCCCATTATTGTAGCATTTTCTTTCTTTTTTTTAATTTTTTTTATTATGGGTAAAAATCAAAATTCTCACAATACATACAAACATTTGTAAAATGATATATAAATATATATGCATATATGTGTATTTGCTTACAAAAATGTTATTTTATATATATATATATATATACATATATTTTAAGAGGTGCTTAGATTACCTAAAATATTATACGGAACCCACTCGGATTCCCATTTCCCTTTTTTATTGTGGGTACAAATCAAAATTTTCACAATACATACTAAAATTTGTAAAGTGGTATATAAATATATATGCACATATGTGTATTTGCTTACATAAATGGTATTTTTGTATATATATATATATTTTAAATGTGCATAGATTTCCTAAATATTACACAGAAATTACAGGTTTTCCAATGTTCCCCACCTCCCACACCTCCCACTTCATCCCACAGAAACCTCTTTTATCAGTGTGGTATATCACCCACAATGGATATACTCATCTTGGGGTCTTGTCACCAAGTATAGACAACAGTTCACATTGTAGACCACACTCACTCCCACACAATTCTGCATGGTATATGCTGATGTAAAACAGCCTTCATCCATTACCTCAATGCCACACAGGACAATCCCAAAGTCCCAAATAAGCCCTTGTATTTCAACTGCCCTTTCCCTCCCTGCCCTGAAAGCATCCAGCTGCCACCGGCTCCACCTCACTGTTATAGTTTCTTCCATTGCTTGAATCACAATATGTCTACAACAGAATACCATTAAGTCCACTCTAGTCCATAGCTCTTCCCCCAATCCTGAGGGCACTGGGATGGTGATGTCCACTCCAACTCCAAGTAAGAGAGGGCTTATATCCCATTGATACAGTGGATGGGATTATTGTACCTGTAGCTACAGGCTATCTCCATTCCCTGCGATGGCTGGTGCCCATCGTCACCACCCCACCAGGTGACTTGGATGTGTCCATTGAGCTGTAGGGTAGGAGTTGCAGCTCCATCGAGATTCCAGTCACAGCTGGCACATAAGTAGGCCAAAGGCTCCAGTATCTGGAAGTACACCAAAAATCTCCAGGATCACAGATAGGTTTGAATAGAAGGGACTGATGGGCCATGTGCAGGGATGACTTATTTGAGTCCAACTCTGCCACTCTCAGGAGCTCAGTTTCCAAGGTAAAGCCCACTAATAAGGCATCAATCTCTGGAGCTATCCCCACTTAGGTAGGGCCTGGGTGTCTGCAGAGCACTCTGGAGCCCCTCTGTGTGGGGTGATATCCACTCTGGTGTTCTATGAGGTCCTACAAAGGTGTGCGTAAGTGTTATCTCTGGGATGACCTCCCGACTCCCTTTGAAGTGTCTTAGTCACATGAACTCATTTCTCTTAAACTTTTGCCCCTTTTTTTTTAAAGATTTTATTTATTTATTTATTTATCCCCCCCTTGCTGCTTGTGCTCATTGGGTCAGCTAACCACGCAGTGCGGGTGGGTTTGCCTTCACCAGGAGGCCCCAGGAACCGAACCCGGGGTCTCCCATATGGTAAACGGGAGCCCTACTGATTGAGCCACAGCCGCTTCCCTGCTTTTGCCCTTTAATTCAAGGTTTCTTCCAATCATGTTGCCGTTTGGCACTTTGTATTAATCCCTCATTACCAGGGAGGCTCATCCATGGGAGTAATGTCCCATGTTGGGGAGAAGGTAATGCATTTATATGCAGAGTTTGGCTTAGAGAGAGGCTACATTTGAGCAACAAGGTTGTTCTCAGGAGACAACCCTTAGGCACACAATAACAGTGGGCTAAATTTCAATTACTAGAGCAAAGACTCATAAGGTTAGTCATCAATAACAAGAACCCATCAGTGTGCCATTCTTTTTGGTCAGACACTGCTCCTGCACTCAGGAGACTGTTGCTGCTTCCTTGGAGAATGTGGCAGAGCTCTCCTGGCTGGGAATTCAAAATCCCTCATTTATTGAGTGTTTGTCTACACACCGTGACCATGCCCCATTCATTGTTCATTTGAACAATTTCATATATCTTTCATGTATATTCAGATGAAATTACTTCCATGAATCCCCCTTCCCAGATATCCCCCCAAAATGATCCTCTGCAGCCCCCATTGTAACTCTTCTGTGATCTAAAACTTCCTTGAACATGAAGCCCATATAATAACCAAATACAATTAATAGGAAAAAGAAATAATAATGATAAGCTTAAATGCAAGAGATAAGTACAAGGAAAGTCAGAAGGAAAAAAAACTAAAATAAAAATAAAATATAATTTGTGGATTCAGACATTCAAAAAAATGGAAAAAAAATTCCTTTTTTAAAAAATTACTTTTTTCCCTTCATCACTGTATAATCGGATGTCTAGTGTCCTTTGGCATCTTTCCCCTCTCATTCCCCAGTGTCTCCCAAATTTTCATTTAATTTCCAAAGTTTTAGGTCACAGCAAATTCACACACACAATACTTGAGACTCTGTCATGCCCCAACTCCCTCCCCCTTCCCCACCCCTATTAAACCCTTTTTAAAATGGATGTGAACATTGGTATAACTGTTATACAGATCGTAAAATATAGCAACTAATTTCTTGTCAATGGTTTACAGTATAGTTTACAATTTAGAAAGCACAATTTAATAATTTTTATGATATTTACCATGTACTGTGTCCATTAATGTAAGGTAATGAAAAACCTTTCCCATGATCACTAAATAACCCATTTGATATTAACTGTTCCTTCCTCCCATCCCCCTGGGGCATATGACATTCCCCTGTCTTGATTCATGGAAAGACAAGATTCATAGTTACATGCCCTGGGTATTCCAACCTGCCCTTCCTAATCTACACATCCTGTGAACCTTGCACCACCAGAACCAGTAATATCACTACCCATCTGTCCTATCCTTAAATATGATACTATACTCTATCCCTTTACCATCGATTATGTCCATATGAGTAATGGCTCACAGCCTACTCTTCTCTTTCTCTCCCTTGTTAACCTATTTTTCAGACAATGGTTCCCAGAGACTGCTCACATTCTTCAGTTCAAATCAGTGAGTTCATATTCAGTTCATCCTTCAATGCCTGGCTTGCTTCACTCCACATAAGGTCTTCAAGATTCATCCTTGTTATTCCTTGTTGTGCACCCCTTTTATATGATTGTTCTCTTTTCTCTTGCTGCCTTGAGTATTTTCTCTTTGTCTTGAGCATTGGACGTTTTGACGAGTATATGTCTTGGAGTTGGCCTGTTTGGATTTATAGTGTTTGGGGTGCACTTTGCTTCCTTGATCTGCAGATACATCTCCCTCAATAGGTTTGGGAAGTTTTCAGACATTATTTCTCTCAACACTCCTTCTGTTCCTTTTCCCTTCTGTTCTCCTTCTGGGATGCCCATTATGCATATGTGTGTGTGTTTTGTGTTGTCAGTTAAATCCCTGTGTCCCTGCTGGATTTTTTATATTTTTTTGGCTTTCTGTTCTACTATGTGTTTGATTTCAGCTGTATTGTCTTCCACATCACTAATCTAGCTTCCGCCAGTTCAAATCTGCTGTTATGTGAATGCAGCAGCATTTTGATTTCTTGGATTGTGCCAATGATCACCATCATATCTTTTGTCTATGTTTCCAATTTCTTCAGCATGTTCTCCCAGTGTCTTCTTTATATCCTTAATGTATTCCTTCAATTCATTAAGTTGTTTCATTATATTTGCTTGGGAATCTTTCATTAGTTGTTTGATGTTCTGCATATATTCCTTGTTTTTAGTTTATTCATTGGAGTGGTCCATGTCTTCCTGTTTCTCAGTGTGGTTTGTAATTTTTTGTTGCCCTCTAGTCATCATTTTATCTTACTGGGTTAATTCAGTTGATTAGCTTCTCTTTCTCCTCTTGAGTTTTATTTAGTTGGTGGATCTGTGTGGGTGTTAGGTTTTCTCTTTGAGAATTTTTCTTCTTATTTTGTTTCCTTGCTTCATTCTATGTTACCTTGAAGGCAAAATATTAGTTCCAAAGGAATTGAAAGGTGTGAGAAAGGAAGAAGGATAATAGTAATATTGATAAAGGTTAGATAAGGGGCCAAATAGGACTTAGTGAAATGAATATTTAACTTGTGTAGAGAGTGTAGTGTAACATGAAAAAAAGTTGGTACCAACAATGGGCTGGGGAACCAAATAGTGGAATATACATATAATGATTTAAAAGGCTAGAATGATGAGAAAGGAGAGAAAGAGTAAAGAAAAGGCTAAAAGGAAAAAACTAATATTAATTAAATAAGAAGAAAACAAAATAGATAGAATAGAAATTTGCACCCTTATGTTGAGGGCTAAAGAAAAAGCATAGTGTCTATGAACCACAACAGAAAGCAGAAGGCAGAGAGATGAAGGGAGGAGAAGAAATAGCTTGGGATACAATATCAATAAAAACAGAGAATGGGAAATCACTGAAGAAGAAGAACAGCAAAGAAGAGTTAAGCTAACAGCACCTAAATTTAAAAAATAGAAGGAAAACAGAAAGGAGGGAGGAAAGAGGAAAGAAAAGCAGGGACAATAAATAAACAGAGAAAAACCAAACAACCACACCATCAAGCAAAGAAAGGATGAAATGTTCCTTCTAGAGTCCTTGCAGATCCTCTCAGCATGCTTCTGTTTTTCAATTTCCCTTCTGGGTTCTATCTGCAGGCTTTGAGGCAGATTTTCGGTATTAAACTAAATTAAGAACAGGAATTCATTTTTTAAAGTGACTGTCTCCTTTTTTTTTTTTTTTTTTTTGGCGATATAAGGGACCAAAAAATGTTCTCTGCTAGATCACCCCCTTCACCGAGGGGACCATAAATAGGTTCATTGAAAATAATCAAGCCCTTCCCACTTCCTGCCCTCCCCAGGGGAGTGAAGCTATGATTCTTGTTAGGACAGAGTGATAAAATTGGCTGACCCTGCTCCTCTTGGGCCAGGACTCTGTGTCAAAGTGCTGCTGCGTAAATCAGGTTTCCTCAGCAGATTCGTCACTCCCCTCAGCCTTGTGCTATTTCAAGACAGCTTATCTTATCTCCAAAGCTATGAGTGGGTCCAGGAAGCCAAATCCACAGAAGTTAAATTCCTCACCTTTTGTGAGAACGCTCCCTCCTTCAGAATATGCTTCCTCAAACTGGAAGCATGAGTTGCAGGATTCATCGTTGAAACCAGCCATTGTCCCTGTGGGTGGGGCTCAGCCGTCTTTGTTAACCACCACAGGTAGGGTGAAAACTCAAGAATCTCCACCGATCACTCCATGCCATCGATCTGCCTCCTGCTAGGTGACCCAAGCTTCTCACTCTGTGTGCTGACAGCACACACCCTTGGGCGGGACCCCACCCACAATTGGCCATCCCCAGAGAGCTCTTCAGTGAGTATCCTCCTAAACTTATGCTCTCTTGCCTCTCTCCTGTAGCATTTTCTTTTAAGGCACCCCAACCATTTATATTTTTTCAGCTTCTTCACCTGATTCTGATGAGGATTCAAGTTTAACAGCCACTGAACTACAGTCGCCTGCTTTCTACTTAACTCCAATTTTCTTTATTATTTCAAATCAGAAATGATCCTTTCATAATTAGTCATTTTACCTCTAATCTCAAGTATTTTAAGAAGCTAGAAAATTTATTTATATTTTTACATTGTACTCCAATATTTTTCTCATATGTTATCAGCTATGGGATGAATGAAACTAGAGAATGCATGTATTTACAAACAGAAATATGTCCCCAAAATAATCTGCCAATGCAAATAATTCTGAGGAAGGAGGAATAGTGATTGAGACTAGAGAAGGAATTTTACTGTTTGCCATAACAGACATAAATTATTTTTATACTATTTGCATGGATAATTTGGTTATAATTTAAAAGAAATTATGAAAATAGTACACAATGAAATCATACAAAGTGGTTGACTTGATGATAGTGATTTGTATCTGCAACATTACTGGAGGGGGGCACTTCCCCTTACCCTATGTTAATACAGTCGCCCATAAAGGAACATTGCTCTCTCCCATGGGCACCTTCCTGACCTGGCTGGACGGGTGGAGGCCACCCTCAGCAAGAGTGAGCATGGAGCATGAGGAGCATGAATGTGACTGTGTGTAGGCCACACTGCTTTCTACACATGTTCAGTTAGAGGGCTGTTAACACCTCAGGAGAAGACAGACTTCCTGCTCCTTACTCCCCAGTGAGGAACAGATAGAGTGACTCACACCTCTAACTTAGGCTGTGAGTGCTGAGCAGGGCTTTATCCCTTTCCTCCTTTGCAGATACAGAAACTATGATGATGGTTTTCATAGGGCTATGAGAGTTTGGTTCCAAAAAAGGACATTCCTTCTCTGGATTGAATCACTCTAGCAGATATTCACTGTGTAGTAAGCCACAGGAAGTTCCCCTTCTCCTGTGGTGCTAACAGCCCTCTAAACAGACTTGTGAAGAGAGCAGTGTTGTTTTCACATGGTCACATCCATGATCCTCGTGGTCCATGCCCACTCTTGCTGAGGGAGGCCTCCACCCGTTCAGGCAGCTGGGGAGGGGGCCAAGGTGTGTGAGCAATTTTCCTTTATGGGTGGCTGTATTTGCAAAGGGTGAGGGGAAGTGTTCCCCAAGAAATGTTGCAGATACAAATCAATAACTTTAAACGAACCACTATGTATGATTTCATTGCATACTATTTCATAATTTCTTTAAAATTATAACCAAATTATCTGTGCAGAGTATAAATATAATTTATGTCTGTCATGGCAAACAGCAAACTTCCTTCTCTAGCCTCAACATCCATTCCTCTTCCCTCAGAATTATGTGCATTGGCAGATTCTTTTGGGTACAAATTTCTGTATGTAAATACATGCATTCTCTAGTTTCATCCATCCCACACCCTATCACATATGAGAAAATTATTGATGTACAACTTAAGAATATAAATTTTCTAACTTCTTAAAATATATGAGATTAGAAATATATCATCCAATTATGAGAGGATCATTTCTGATTTAATATAATAAGGAAAATTGCAGTTAAGTAGAAAGCAGGCCACTGTAGTGCAGTGGCTCTTAAACTTGAATCCACACCAGAGTCAGCTGAAGAAACTGCAATAATATAAAGGGATGGGGTGCCTTAGAATAAAATGCTACAATAATGGGCTGCATTGTTTTAAAATGATAATTTTTTAAATGCTTACACAGAATGTAATGGACTGAAGAACCAGTGAAAACAACCAGGATAATCTGAAATAAGTGGAAAGCCCATCTTTTCATAAACTAAGAGAAATCTTGAGTTCTGATGCATAAACTAGTGGTAACAAACTGAACACAGATGAGTGTGGAAGAAGATGTGGGAGGAGCAGATCTCAGAAGATCCTGCAAGTGCACTTTTCCAGAGGAGAAAAACATCCTGAATTGCACAGTCACAGCCACTTCCTTAAAAGATTGGCAAAAGTTGCACAGACTGGATGTGGACATTCTTTGTAGATTCACATTCTTTACATTCACAGGATTTCTCTCCAGTATGAATGTTGTAATGTTTTATGAGATACTGCCTCTGGCTGAAGGCTATTCCACATTCCTTACATATATAGGGTTTCCCTCCACTATGAATTTTCTCATAGTCAGTGAGATTTGATTTGCTAATGAAGGCTTTCCTAGAGGCCTTACAGATATTGGGATTCTCTCCAGTTTGTCTTCTGTCATGTATTAGTCAGCCAAAGGGGTGCTAATGTAAAATACCAAAAATGGGTTAGTCTTTACAAAGGGTATTTATTTGGGTTTGAAGCCCACAGATACCAGGCCATAAAGCATTAAGTTTCTTCTCACCAAAGTTCATTGTCATGTTTTGGAACAAGACAGCTGCTGATGTTTGCCAGGGTTCAGGCTTCTTGTGTTCCTCTCTTCCCGGCGCTGCAGTTCTCTCTGGGCTTAGCTCTTCTGGTTCCTCAAAAAGTCAGCTATAGACTACCAGGGAAATGGATCACTTCTCTTCTTCTCGAGCCTTTTCTAAAACAGAAAAACTTCTTGCCAATAAAAAATCTACTTCAACTGTCCTTTGCCATGCCTTTTATGTTTGATTCCCAAACCCAATAAGGGGTGGGTCTCAATGCCCTGCTGACTTTGCCCAGTAAATGCTCCAATGACGCCCAGATTAACAGAAGAGTTAACAAGTGTGATCAAATTATATTTTTGGAATTCATAATTACATCAAATTCCCCAACAGTTACATCTAGTGTGTAATGAGGCTTGATTTCTGAATGAAAGCTTTCCCACATCCATCACATTCATAGGGTTTATCTCCAGTATGTATTCACAAGTGGTTAATGAGGTTTTCCTTCTGGTTGAGAGCTTTTCCACATTCATTGCATATAGAGGGTTTTTTTCTGGAATGAATGCTCTGATGTTTAATGAACTATTTCTTTTGGCTGAAGGCTTTACATGCATTCCATACATTCATATTTTTTTTCTGTCTACTGAGTTTTTTCTTGTTCTATGATATGATTTGTACCTAAAGGCATTTTTCAAATGCCATAAATGCATACGGTTTCTTTGTAGTAGGAAATCTCTTGTATCTGAGATTTCACATTTGAATTAAAGCTTTCCCACATATATATCATTTCTGTTCAATAAGAATTTTCTGATGAATAAAGAGGTTTTCTGTCAGGTTGAAATCTTTCCCACATGTATGACGTTTCTATCCTTTTTCCCTGCATGACTTTTAAAATGAGGAGTAAAAAATGACTGTAAATAGCAGACTACATTCAGGACACTCATATGGTTTCTGTCTAGTGCGAATTTTCTCACATTCCATGAGGTTTTGTTTCAGATGGAAGCATTCCCATGTTCATTACAATACTAATTTTCATATGAATATTTCATGCTCAATGAGATTTAATGCCTGGCAGAAGGATTTCCAATATTCCTTACATACACAAGGTTTTACTCCTGCATGGTACTTTGATGGGACTCTAGCATTCCCAAATTCATGAAATCCAAAATAGTTTCTCTGAAGGTTTAATTCCAGGTATCTCATGAGGTTGAATTTCCAAGAAAACTTCACAGTCATTATACTTAAAGGGGAGGACTGCCATGTGGGAAACTGGCAAAACTCATTGTTTTCACTCTTTTTTCCATACATAGATTCCCTCATGCTTAGGTAAGCATGATGCAAATTCCTTCCAAGTGAAGTTACATTCATAAAAGTGTTATTTTGAGGAAACAATGATTGCAGTCAGAAAAAATGTTTTCCTAACTTTCTTACAACATCTGCGTTCATCTTATTTCTAGACTCTTGTGTAAGTGGATATAGCTTCACTCACAAGCCTTTTGTTATGTGGTTCATTCTGCTTTTAAATGTCCTATGCTTCTTCATAGTTTGTGGGGAGCAGAAAAAACAGTGCTGAGGGGGAAATTTATATCTTTGAATGCATTCATTAGAAAAGAGGAAAGATCCAATATCAATCATCTAAGCATCCAATTTGGGAAGTGCAACAATATCAACTTTTTATTTGTTCTATCATTCATTTATTTTCTTGCTTCAAATGACCATCACATCCAGATTGGTGACTTCATAACTAGGAAATGGGGAAGTGATACACAACTTGATTTATGATGGGGACAAAACAAAACCCCAATAATCAACCCTGGAATCTTCAGTCTTTTGAAGGATAAGAAAGGTGCAGCTTCCCAAGATGCACGAGTAAGGTGGCCCCAGAAAAAAGACCTAAATGGCAACCCAGGAAATCCTGAATACTCTATTTTGGAATTACTATTTTTGTTCAATTTTTTTCCTTCTATTTATTTGGATGAGATCCACTATTTAATATTCTTTAAAGATTCCTGGGGAAATTATAACACTATGCTTGCCTTTCCTAATCTGCACTTATTATTTGTTATTGACTTGCCAAATAATGCATTTTAAAACATTTTATATCCTGTATTAGTCATCCAAAGGGGTGGTGATGCAAAATGCCAGAAATCTGCGGGTCTTCATAAATGGTCTATATTTGGGGTAGAAGCTTATAGTTACCCGGCCATAAAGCATAAGTATCTTCCTTCCCCAAAGTCTATTACTCCATCTTGGAGCAAGGCAGCTGTTGACATTAGCCAGGATTCAGACTTCTGGTGTTCCTCTCTATACAGGGCTGCATTTCTCTCTGGGCTCAGCTCTTCTGTTTCCTCCAGAAGGTCAGGTGTAGACTATGAGGCTCTCTAAGCTTTGCCTCTCATCACAAGACCAGCTGTGAAGTGTCAGATAATGGCTTGTCTCTTTTCCCTGGGGCCTTCTGTCCTTGTTCATCAGAAAAACTATTCTAGCTCTGTCCTTTGCCATGCCTTTTTATGTTTGATACACTGGCCTCCAAGGGGCTTCTTGCCACCCCACCCCCCAGGCAAAATCTGTGTGCTCTGGCTTTGGGGATGGGAACAATAGCACACCTCTATGGGTTACACACCTGATTTTGGAGCTAAGATTTGGTGGAGAAAGCACAGTATATTGAATTCATCTTGGGCCCATTCTAGGGGCCAGTGCAATGGTGGTCAGCACACCATTTTGCTCAATGATGGCCACACCCAAAATGCAGCCACTGCATAATAAGTTCCCATTTCTCCCAGACTTAGGAGACCCATCCTGATCCCTGTGCCCTGGGTTAATACCCTCGTTTGTATCTTGTGTGGACCCCAGAATGAATATTCTTACTAACACATTGCTGTGTGTAAGGCTTTTGTATGTAGGACATTTTGGTAAGATTCAGATAAGGGACCGTTTGATTAGGTCACTTTTTGTTAGATTGATTTAGTTTACTTAAGCCCTCTTATTAGATTTTAGGCACTAGGATGGACCTCAATCATTGTGTTGAAGTCCTACATACATGGAACACACAGAAAAAGAGTGCTGCCATGTTTACCCTGCCATATGGGAGAGGGTCCCAAGATCTTGTATAGCTGTGGAGAGACACAGAAAGCCTGAGAGGCTGAGGGAGATGCCAGAGGCTGGAGAATTTGAGTAGCTTGAAGCTGAAGATATCCAGGCAAGAGGAGAAGGGAGATGTGTGAGCAATTGTGTCTGATGGCCCACTGCTTACCTCAGGGATAAAGTGAGTTTGGAGGAGAAGACAGAGAGAGACAGGCAGGCCCAACATTTGTCTTGGTTGGAGCCCAGGAGCAGCAGAACTATGTTAAGACAGCATTTTTGATGATGCCTTGATTTGGACATTTTCACAGGCTCGGTACTGTAAGCTTTAACCCTAAGAAATTCCAATAAAAGCCAACTGATTTCTGGTATTTTGCTATGGCATCACTTGGCAAATTCAAACAGCTGGGACACAGATTTGGAGAGGAGCTCTGTTCCCAAATGACAGTGTTATGCTGCTGCTCAGTGGATTCACCTGTAATCTGTGGGTATCTCCAGACTAGGTGGGAATGAGATTGGAAAGATGGAGGGGGAAGTGCTCTTGGCCAGCATGGCCTGCAAGACAGAGTGGCAGGCAGGGGAGTCACAGGGTTTGGGGACTAGTCTAAAGTAATAGATGGATCAATATAACGTACGTGCCTAGGGCAGGGTTTGGCCAGTTGGACAGTGGCAGATAAAAGAATGGGTCTTTGGGTCGGGGTCAGCAAAGGAGTAGGGCACAGAGAGGAGACTTCCTGCTCCTGCTCCTTTTGCCCTTCCCTCCTTCCCTTGGCCTCCATCATTGACCCTCTGTAGAAGCTGCTCTTACTCTACCTTTCCTGGTTCTCAGGCAAAGACTCAGGTCTCCTGCTTCCAGTTCTTCATTCATCTTCTCCAATATTTGGGCAGCTAAACAAAGTGCAATGCCAAGATGAAACCTGTTGGTGTCTGGAAGGAAATGTCAAAATTCACATTACAGCATTGTTTACAGCAATAATATCACCAGAATGAGCAACATTAGGCCAATGACCCTAATGAATAGTACAGGAACCTCAGAAAGACCTGGGGCCTAGGGCTGACAAGAATAGAAATGATGTTATGAGATAGTGCAATGTTTGCAGAAAACCTCAGAGGGTGCAGATATCAGATATTTCTCAGACTAACTAAATATAAAATTTTCAACACATTTTGAACAAAGTTGAAAATGATGCAGACCTCTTCAATTCCAGAAGAGAATGGAGGTGTTGGATGGGAAGAAGCTGATGAACACACGAAGAAGTTGGAATGTAACATGTATTCACTGCAGTTCTCCAAGCCAGAGAAGGAGTGTTCTCTTTGGGAACAAAACTCTTAGAGCCCCAATGAAAACCATCATCACAAATTGTGGATGCACAAATGAGGACCGGCAAAAAGCACTGCTCAACACTCACAGTCTCAGTTAGTGATGTGAGTCACTCCAGCAGGTCTTCACTGGGGAGGAAGCAGTAGGAAGTCCGTCTTGTACTTTGGTGTTAACAGCCCTCTGACAGGACACATGTTGAGAGCAGTGTTGCCTTCACATGGTTGCGTCCATGCTCCTCATGCTGCGGCTCAATCTTGCTGAGCGATGCCTTCCCCATCTAGGCAGCTGTCAAGGGGTTGAGGGTATAAGCACATTTCCTTTACGGGTGACTGTATTTGCGAAGGATGAGGGGAAGTGCCTCCCCAGTAATGTTGCAGATACAAATAAATATCTTCAAATGAACCACTATGTATTATTTCTTTGTGTACTATTTTCATAATTTCTTTTAAATTATAACCAAATTATCCATGCAAAGAGTATAAAAATAATTTATATCTGTTAGGGAAAACAGCCAAATTACTTCTCTAGCCCCAATCCCCATTCTTTTTTCCTCAGAATTATCTGCATTGGCAGATTCTTTTGCACACACATTTGTTTTTGAAAATACATGCATTCTCTACTTTCACTTTTCCCACACGCTGTCTCATTTGAGAAAAATATTGGAGTACTACTTAAGAATATAAATAAATTTTCTTACTTCTTAAAATACTTGAGATTTGGAGTATATCATCTAATTATGAAAAGATCATTTCTGATCTAAAATAACAATGAAAATTGGAGTTAAGTAAAAAGCAGGCCAATGTACTTGAGTGGATTTAAACTTGAATCCTTATCAGAATGAGGTGAAGAAACTGGAAAAATATCAATAGTTGGTGTGCTTTGTTAAAAAATGTTACAATAATGGGCAGCATTATTTTTAAAAAGGTAATTTCTTATATGCTTACCAAGAATATAATGGATTGAAGAACCAGTGAAAACAACCAGGATAATTTGAAATAAGTGGAAAGCCCATCTTTACATAATCTGAAAAATCTCGAGTTATGATGCATAAGTTATTGGTAACAAATTGAAAACAGATGAGTGTGCAAGAAGATGTGGGAGTAGCAGATCTCAGAACAAACTGCAATTGCACTTTACCAAAAGGAGAAAGACATCCTGAATTGCACAGTCACAGCCACTTCCTTAAAAGATTGGCAACAAGTTGCACAGACTGGAGGTGGAGATTCTATGGAGATTCACATTCATTACATGCACAGGGTTTCTCTCCAGTATGAATGTTGTAATGTTAAATGAGACACTGCATCTGACCGAAGGCTATTCCACATTCCTTATATATATAGGGTTTTTCTCCAGTTTGTCTTTTCTGGTGTGTAATGAGGCTTGATTTCTGAATGAAAGCTTTCCCACATCCATCCCATTCATAGGTTTTATCTCCAGTGTGTATTCTATGATGGTTAATGAGGTTTTCCTTCTGCTTGAAGGCTTTTCCACATTCATTGCATATATAGGTTTTTTTCTCCAGAATGAATACTCTAATGGTTAATGAACAATTGCTTTTGGCTGAAGGCTTTTCTGCATTCTTTACATTCATTCTGTTTCTATCCACTATGAGTTTTCTTCATGTTCTGTGAGATATGATTTGCACCTAAAGCATTTTTCTCATGCCTTACATGCGTACAGTTTCTTTGCACTAGGAAACCTCATGGACCTGAGATTTGACATGTGAGTTAAAGCCTCCCACATACATATCATTTCTCTTCAGTAAGAGTTTTCTGATGAATAAAGAGATTTTCTCCTAGGTTGAAAAGTTTCCCACATGTGTAACATTTCTATGCTTGTTCCCCTGAAGGCTTTTAAAGTGAGGAGTAAAAAACGACTGTAAAGAGCAGACTACATTCAGGACACTCATATGGTTTCTCTTTATTTTGAATTTTATCATATTAAATGAGGTTTTGTTTCAGATGGAAATATTGCCATGTTTATTACAATACTAATGTATGACTATTTCATGCTCAGTGAGATTAATGCCTGGATGAAGGATTTCCAATATTCCTTACATTCACAGGGTATTACTCCTGCATGTTTCTTTGATATGACTCTAGCTTTCCCAAATTCATGAAATCCCAAATGGTTTCTCTGAAGGATTCATCTTTGCTATCTCATGAGGTTAAATTTCCAAGAAAACTTCACACTCATTATACTTAAAGGGGAGGACCACCATGTGGGTCAAACTGGCAAAACACTTTGTCTTCATTCTTTTACCTTACATAGATTCCCTCATTCTTAGGTAAGCATGATGCAAATTCCTTCAAAGTTAAGATACATTCATATAAGATTTATTTTGAGGAAACAATGCTTGCAGTGAGAGAACATATATTCCTAACTTCTTACATTCTCTGCCTTCATCTTAAGTCTGTACTCTTGTGGCAGTGGATATAGCTTCACTCACAAGCGTTTTGTTACAAACACATTTCTGTTTGTAAATACATGCATTCTCTAGTTTCATCCATCCCAGACCCTATCACATATGAGAAAAATTTTGGAGTACAACATAAGAATATGAATAAAATTTTCAACTTCTTAAAATACTGGAGATTAGAAGTATATCATCTAATTATGTAAGGATCATTTCTGATTTAAAATACTAAGAATAATTGGAGTGAAGTAGAAAGCAGGCAGTTTTAATTCAACATGGGGTTAGATGGTGCCTGGAATGATCCACAGAAAGTTAGGTACCATTCCACATTCACTCCATGTGGAATTCAGGCAAGTTTATTTTGGCTGAAGCTGCTTTTTATACTACAAAGCTGGTAATAAATTTAGGGCGTCCTTCACCAGTTTCTCTGCTTGGTACATGAGAGTGCTGCCTCTTTCTGTGTTCCCAGACAATCTTCCTTGGGAATTCAGACGGTAATATCTTTGTGGTGTGCTCATTCTGCTCTGCCTTTTCCTACTGATGTTTGCAGTATACAGTGTCCTGGGAGACATTTACTAATGTTTCTCTGCCAGAAAGTATGCTTTTAAAATGCTTAACACTTTATGCTCTGCCTCTAAGCATCTTTTACAACAATTCCCCCTTTTTTGTTTTTGGTAAAGGGTGAGTGTGCCTGTGTTACGATGCCCTCCTCTGAAGGTCTTACTCATCACTGGCCAACAGCCAAGCTCCATGGACAGGGGTTTGAGAGTTAAGGGTTTTAAGCAGAATCAAGTTATTTGCATGGCTGGCCTTTTCAACCCTATTAATGCAGGACAGCAGGGTTTTGTGAATGCCTCCTAATACAGTTAAGAGTAGCAGAGCACCAATGTTCATCACACTGAAGTTAGCAAGTACAGAGGTTGATTTCCATCAATGTAGGGGGTTTATTTTATTTAATTGATCTGTCACTGATTGCCAAAAGTTGCAACCTGGTGTGTAGTAAGTTGATATTGAGACATGCTCAAAATCTTCTTTTGCAAATCTGTAATTTCTATAGATAAATTTGTGTGATGACCTATTAAGTGATTTTTAATTTTTTCTCATTCATAATGGGAATAATTGCTTGGGAGAGGAGTGATACAAAAAGCACTTTCATTCCAATCACACTTTGAACCTTGTTTTAAATTTAGATTATATATCTGATCTCCCATTTTTGTAACACCCATCTCTAAGTCATTAATCCTATTGTTAATCTGCTCTCAATATATGCCTGATTATGCCATAACTCACTAGCATTATGATGCCAATTTCTAACATATAGTCATGTTTGGATATTCTCATGTAGGCACTTCTTGCCACATCAGCAGCTGTAATAATACCTATAAGCCCTAATACAGCAACTATAATTAATCCAGTTAAACATTTGGTACTTTTCAATTCATGACTTAGAAAGTGCCAAAGTATTTGGTTCTCAGGGGAAGACTGCCAGCAGTGATTCATGCAAATCAGAAGCCATATTCCATGACGCTGATGTCCTATTTGAAACGCAGTAGATCTGTCCTGTAAACCAGACTTTGATACACAAGTGTAAAGGGCACAATTACTGCAGAAAAAACATGTTTGATTAATGATCGCTGTTCCCCCTATAAAAACAATGGGATCCTGTACACACATTTTAAGAAATTAAGTGGATTTTCTTTTTAAACTGGTGATTTTAGTTTTATTGCCTTGTCATTCAAAAATTGGGCTAGTTCCAAAAAATAATTTCCACAAATAATTTTTACTTTTGTTAAGTTTTATGTCCCATAGTGGTGGGATAAATCTTCCCTGATGAGTCCAATTTAGTGATGTATTTATACTTATGACGTCCCCAAGATTCTAAAAATAATGATAGCTTTCATTAGTTATTTTTGTTAAATTAATAATTTTTCAACATATGGTTGTGTTTACATTAGGTTTCTGTATCCCTAAAAGGGTCCGATTCTTTACAATTCTATAGGAATTATTAAAGAGCACAACCTCAGATGAAACATGGTATGTATGCAATTTATCACTTTGTACTATGATTTGGGGGCTCTATACATGGATCAATGGATCCTATGCAGTTAGTTCATTCAAGAAAAGGAAATTTTCAATAAACTTCCCTTCCTCATCAGGTTTTAGAGGAAGCAAGAATCAACAGGCCCAGGAAAATAAAAAGACTGATTAATATAAATGGGGTAGGATTTGTACCCCTAAGTCAACAATTCTAAAAGAGGTGAATTAGTACTATAAGCCCAATATGTATATTTATGTGAAAGTGCACTTCTTACTGCTGTGGTTCTCAAGGTAAGCATAGCAAGGAATAACTGTGTTAGAGTGACATTCTGCCTTTTAGAAGTTACCTTCTTTTCTGCTTTTTGTGTCAGCTTCATTGGCTTGATTATGTCTAACTTTCAGACGGCTGGACAGGACCCAAAGCTGGTCTCCTTTATCTGTAATGATAAAAGCAAAACCTCGTCCATATATCCTAACTTAACTTTGGCCTTATCCCATTTGTTATTATTTTTATGCTTTCAGTAATCTAGTTGTACAATATTTGTCTCTGTATTATTGCCTGAATTTTGCCAGAAATGCTCTGCTGCTGATGTATATGATACTGACCTTTGGCTGGAAAAATTTATTGTAAATAATGCTTGATATAATTGTTCTCACACCTCACCATTTTCACCTTTTTTGGTTTTTGCCATATTTATAGAGATTTAACTGTTAATTTTTAATGATAAGTATACATACATTCACAAGCTTACTAAATCAGGGGATACACTGGTATACTTGGTGTACTTTTGGCTAGAGTCCTGGATAGATAGTAGAGAAATGTTAATATATATTTAATTTAATAAGCTTATATTGACAATTAGAGTGAGAAACAAATACCATAACTAATTAAAAGATTAAGTCAATATTGAACAAAGTTACAGAATGACAGATAAATAGAGCAGTTTTATATCTATAATTACCAATATTTAGCTTTTAACTGAGAAGTGTTGATGTAGCAACTGGTACTAGAGTTTTGGTTGACTGCATTTAGGATTAATGAATTTGATACTACTATAGAGGCCAACTTGTGAGTATTTTTCTAATCCCGAAGAAGGGGCCAGAGTCCGCAGTAAGGAAACAACACTCCCTGGGCAGTACATTTTAAGGTTTTCCATCAATCCCTGGGAGAGGGGCCAGCTCCCTGAGGGAGGAATACCTCACCTGTTGAAATGCACTTTATTTTTTTAATTTGTTACAAAATGTCTTTGATGTGCTTACTACTATAATTTCCAATAATTTTTCTGAAATTTGAAAAGTGCTAACTAGCAAGGCATTGGTTTGTTGATTAACAAAGATTTCTGCATGATGCTTTACTTTTAGGCTTCAACAATACTTTCTAAACCTTTTTAAAAAAAAAGATATTTAGTTTCAGGACTGTTCAAATTTAAAATGAAAGATTTATATATATACTTAATAAAATAACTTTATGTGTAACAAACAATTATTAAATTATTTATATATCCAATGTATTGTATTGAAGTTCTGATTAGTATTTAAGTATATTATACATAATTCATAACTACAGTAGATTATACAAGAGACATCCAATGAATAAACTTTTATATCTTAAGCATTTAAGACTCTTAGTAGCATGATTAGAATGATCTCAATTTTTTTTTTTTTATTTTGTATAGTTTGAGGCATAGGTAAAAATCAAATTAGTATTTCCTTTTTTGGCTGTGAGGTAATACATTGACTTGTAATTTTAATCCTTGCATTGGTTTTGTTGTTAACATTATAATTAGAATTGGGGTTGTTGTTTAGAGATGAATATAAATGATTTATTGTTGGCTATTTTACAGGAAGGGGAATGTAGGCTGGCTTGACTTGCTTAAGAAAATATTAAAGAAAGCTTAAGCAAGTTTTAAAACAAAGTGATAGTGACATAACTGGATATTATTTTTTTTGCAACAAACTAGCAATATTTGGGACCATTGCATGCTGCAATGGTGTTATTTTATTTTACTAAAATTTACTGTTATACACTACCCTGTCAGCCTTTAATGGCTGCTTTCTTTTTTTTAGTTAACTAAATATAATGATTAATAACATTATATTTACTATTTTATTGAAACATTATTATATTTTCAGGAATTTTTTACACTTTTAAAGTATTCATATGAACTTTTTGTTCATACAACTTTGTTATAAAAATAGATAATTTCTTTTAATTATTCAACAGTTTTAAATACTTCATTTAACTGATATCACATGAACTTAACTATTTTTAGTATTTTACTTGTATTTTAGGTAAAAGACCAAGTTATTTGTGATAGTTTGAAATAAATTCTATATTTCAGGATTTGAAATCAGGTTCAAACACTGTGGTCTTTTTAAAAGTGATAAGACCTGTTTCTTCATGGAAATGATAAGGTTAAAGTACAAGAAGCTGTTTTGATAAAACAGACTTTCTTTATTGCATACTGATTTTTGAAGAGAAAAACTTTGTAAACTTTTACTAAAACAGACTACTGACTTGAGAAAATTTGAGAAAGAATAAAACATTAACATTATATTATCACATTGTTTGACATTAAAGCTTTTAAATTTTTATAGTTAGACTGCTTAAATTTTACTTAGCTTTGACCACAAAAATTCCTTTTTCACAAGCCTTTTGCAAATTTATATTTATTCAGCTTTTGTCCCACATTTTACTTTGTTTCAATAACTACTTAATTTATCTTAGGATAAAATGACTTTCTTTTCTTTAATAATGTAAGCACATTCTATATACCTTCCATACTTAAGTTACCACAATGATTTTGGAAACTATTTCCAAGCAAATTTCTGACAACATATAATTACAATCAACATTAAACAAACTTGTTAGAATAATGATTTAATTTGAGTATAACTATTTTTATTATTTTAAAATGATATCCATATTTATTTATTAATATAAGTGCTTATTTAATTTTTGGCCATTTGCATAGAGCTCTCATAATAATCTTCATTTTATCAATTTAATATTACCATCCAGAGGTATCAAAATATACACTGACACTGAACAAACAGACAAATACAAAAAGAATTATGACACACTAACAGAAACATAAAGGTCACTAATTTGACCCATAATTTTCACTCCTTTGGTATGGCTGTCATCAAGACCTCCATCATTTCACATCTTTGATTTTACTATTTTAAGATTTTTTTTTGTAATCTTTGTTACCTGTAATATATAAGTTTGTTCTTCAAAACACTTTTGTTCATAATCAGCAACCAGCCAGGACAACTTAAACAGCCTAAATACAGTTAAGTGCTAATATAGCAGTTTATACAGATATTTCACATGTATATTTTGGATTACTACTCTTTAGGAGTACACTTAGGCTCAAAGTTCGGATTACTGTCATAGGCCTTTTAATTCCTATTCTTAATTTTGGGTATACTCAGTGAAGGACTAATAAACTTAGTTTCAGCTGAGGAAGGATTGACAGCTGTACCACTTTTGGTAACTGCCATAAGTTCTGTTACAGGCTGGAGTGGACTGTTCTGTTGCTGACTAGGTAAATTTGAGCAAGGCTGGGAAATGTGCTCATGTTGTTTGTCTGAGGGCCTTGAGCAAGGCCCGCTTGGAAGTTTCCCAAATTATTAATGAGACTACCATTTTTCTGATATTTAGAATGGCATTCCTTGGCACAGTGAAACACTTTTTGGCATTTCAGACACATACAACTTGGTATTGATTTATTATTGCCGTGAATTGGAGCTCTTACACTAGTTTTGGTTTGGCAACCTTTTTCTCATATCACCTGGTTTCCCACATTTAAAGCAATTTAAATTAGTAATCATAGGACTATGTCCCTTTAGAGAAGCTGCAAGAAAGTTCATGATATACGTATTAGGTCCACTGTTTTGGCATATTTTTATGTAATCCTGTAAAGTTCTTCCATTTGCCTTGATCAGACATAAAGTCTTTTTACAATCACTGTTAGCATTATCAAAACCAACAACAGAATAAGCATTACTTAAGATCAGATTGAGTTACTGCCTTGTTGACTACATCTGAGAGCCTTGCTACAAATTCCGCATAGGGTTAAGTATCCCCTTGAACAATTTTTGAAAATGATTGTACAGCCTGTCCAGGGGTGGAGATTCATCGCAAGGGAGCTAGGTAGCACAATTGCACATGTACAATTGCATATCATCATGGTAATTCCAGCCGATTGACCTGTTGCTAAAATTTGATCAGCGGTAATAGGCACTGTTTGATTTTGCTGTTGATTTTGTCATGCTACAACATTAGCTTCATCAGCCCACCAAGTTTTAAATTGAAAAAATTCTGCTGAATTAAGAACAGCTTGAGCTAACAAATCCAAGTCCCGGAGTATTAATCTGTTTGCTTGTGCTATTCCTTGCACCAATTCTTGAGTATAAGGAGAATTTACACCATATTGAGTGCATGCTTGTTTTAACTCTTTGATAGTGTTAGAAGGAATAGGAGCATGCTCATATTGTACACTTCCTTGGGGATTGTTAGCATCTATTGGAATTTGAATTACTGTTACTGGAAAAGTAAAAAAAAAAAAAAAATGCATAGACTCTGAATTTCTTTCTCTACCTCCCTGTGCTATACTTTTTATAATTGAAGAGGATGGTTTTGGCACAAAAACAGAAACTGTTGGAGTATCATCAAATGTAAAAAATGGATCAGTAAATACCTTCAGAGGTGCAGACACTGGTTCAAAAGACAATAAATCATCTTTTGGAGCTGACAGCTTAATGAGCACTGGAAAACTTTCATAAACTCCCTTTTTCTTTTTTTTTTCTTTTTATTAGACATGAGTTAATCTCTTTTTGCCTGTCCATTAACTTTCTATATATGTTTACATTAATATCATCATTCGTTTGTTCTGCTAAAGTGTTAGCAATAGCAGTATCCATTTTAATATATTCATTTTCATCTGACTGTAATGGTTCAAGAGCAACAGAAATGAGACTATACAAAGACCATTCATAACAATGTTTCTGTAAAAGAGAAAAGAGTTTTAGTAACTCTAGGGTCTTCATATATACCCCTGTATTCTTTAACAGGGTCTTCAATAATTGGGAATATTCCTTTCACCAAGTTGACTGATTTCCCATTACCCTGGCAATCAAGATTATTTGACTCACCTACAGAATGCAAGGGCCATCCGACCCAGCAGTCTTTGCTTCCACAGCACTGATCCAGAGAAAAGCCTAGTGGTGCCCCATGTTGGTGGCCATCTGAGGTAGACAGTGAAGAGAATGATCCAAAGAAAGCCTGGGATCAGTTGACCTCAATCCATGTGGAATGCAGGTAAGTTTATTTAGGCTGAAGCTGCTTTTTGTACTCCAAAGCTGATAACAAAAGTAGGGCATACTTCACTAGTTCCTCAGCTTGGTACATGAGAGCGCTGCCTGTTTCTATGTTCCTAGACAATCTTTCTTGTAAATTCAGACAATAACATCCTAGTGGTGTGTTCATTCCAATCTGCCTCTGCCCACTGATATCTGCAGTATGCAGTGTCCTTGGAGATATTTTCTAATGTTTCTCTGCCAGCAAGCACGCTTTTTAAATGCTTAACACTTTATGCTATGGCACTCAGCATCTTTTCCAACATCCAAGGAAGAAAGACAAAGGGCTAAAACGCACATGAATATATGCTTGATGTCACTTGCTGTCAGGGAAATGCAAATCAAAACTGCAATGATATAGCATCGTACACCCATCAGAATGGCAGCTATTAAAAAAGCAGCAGAATCTAAGTGTCAGAGAGGATGTGGAGAAATAGGAACCCTCATCCACTGCTGGTGGGATTGTGGAATGATCCAGCCACTGTGGAGGACAGTTTCGCAGTTCCTCAGAAAACTAACAATAGATATTCTGTATGATCCAGCAATTCCACTGCTGGGTATATACCCAGAATAACTGAAAGTAAACACACGAACAGATATATGCACTCCAATGTACATAGCAGCACTGTTCACCATTGCCAATAGTTGGAATCAGCCCCAGTGCCCATCTACAGATAAGTGGATAAGCAAAAGGTGGTACATACATACAATGGAATATTACTCAGCTGTAAGAAGGAATAAAGTGCTAACACACAGAATAACATGGATGAATCTTGAAGACCATATGTTGAGTGAAGCAAGCCAGGCATTGAAAGATGAACAATATATGTCCTCAATGATTTGAACTGAGGAAAGTGAGCAGTCTCTGAGAACCATTGTCTGAAGGATAGGTTAATAAGAGAGAAAAAGGGAAGAGTAGGCTGTGAGCCATCACCTATATGGATATAATCTATGGTAAAGGGATAGAGTATAGTTGCATGTTGAAAGATAGGACAGATGGGTAGTGATGTTACTGGGTTTGGTGGTACAGCTTTCACAGGTGGGTAGATTAGGAAGGGCTGGTTGGAATACCCATGGCATGTAACTATGAATCTTGTCATTCCATGAGTCAAGACAGGGGAGTGTCATATGCTCCAGGGGGATCGGAGGGAAGGAACAGTTAAGATCAAATGTGGTATTTAGTGGTCATGTGAAAGGTTTTTAATTACCTTACAGTAATGGACACAGGACATGATAAATATTATCAGAAATTATTAAACTGTACAGTCTAAATTGTAAACTATAGTGTAAACCACTGACAATGTTTAGTTGCTATGTTTTATTATCTGTATAATAGTTATAACAATGTTAACATATATTTTTTAAAAAGGTTTAATATTGGGTGGGGAAGTGGGAGGGAGGTAGGTTATGTGGGAGTCTCTAGTATTCCATGTGTGACTTTGCTGTGACCTAAAATGTCTTTGAAAATTAAATGAAAAATTGGAAGGCACTGGGGAATGAGAGGGGGAAGGTGTTACATTACACTAGACATCCAATAATACAGTGATAAAAGGAAAAAAATAATTTTTTAAAAACGGAATTTTTTTCCCATTTTTTGAATGCCCCAATCTGCTAATTATATTTTATTTTTAGGTTAGTGTTTTTTTCTTCTGAGTTTCTTTGTACTTATCCTTTTCATTTAAGCTTATCACCATTATTACTTTGTTGTACTAATTGTATTTGGTTATTATATGGGCTTCATTCCCAAGGAAGGTTTAGATCACAGAAGGGTTACAATGGGGGCTGCAGAGGATCATTGTTATGGGATGTCTGGGATGGGGGGTTCATGGGAGTAAGTTCATCTGAATATAAAGGAAAGATATATAAAATTGTTTAAATGTTCATGGCATGGGGCATGTTCACGGTGAGTTGACAATCACTAAATAAATGAGGGAATCTGTATTCCCAGCCTGGAGAGCACTGCCACATTTTTGAAGGGAACAACAAGAGGCCCCTCAGTGCAGGAGCAGTGTCTCGTGAAAGAGGATGGCCCACTGACGGCTTCTTCTTATTGATGACTAACCTCATGAGTCTTTGCTCTTGTAATTGAAACTTAGCTGACTGTTATGAGGTGCCTAAGGGTTGCATCCTGAGAGGCTCTTTGTTGCTCAAATATAGCCTCTCCCTAATCCAAGCTCAGCATATGAATGCATTATCTCCCCCCCCCCCCAACATGGGACATGACTCCCAGGGATGAGCCTGTGATAAATACCAAGGGACAAATACCAAGTGCCAACTGGCAACATGATTGGAAAAAGACCTTGAATAAACGGGGAAAAGGTAAAGAGAAATGGGTTCATGTGGCTAAGAGACTTCAAAGAGAGCCAGGAGGTCATCCCAGAGGTAATCCTTATGCACACCTCAGTAGTATCTCATAGAACACAAAAGTGGATATTACCCCACACAGAGGGGCTCCTGAGGGCTCTGGAGAAACCCAGGTCCTACTTAGTGGAATAGCCCCAAAGATTGATGCATTATTAGTGGGCTCTACTTTGGAATCTGTGCTCCTGAGAGTGACAGAGTTGGACTCAAATAAGCACTTCCTACACATAGTCCACAAGTCTCTTCTATTAAAACCTATATATCATGCTGGAGTTTTCAGGTGTACTCCCAGAGACTGGAGTCCCTGGCCTACCTATGTGCCAGCTGTGCCTGGAGTCTCAGTGGAGCTGCAACTCCTACCCTACAGCTCAATGTACACATCCAAGTCACCTGGCAAGGAGACGACGTTGGGCAACGGCCATCCCAGGGAATGGAGAGGGCCTGAAGCTGCAGGCAGGATAATCCCATCCACTGTATCCATGGGATATAAGCCCTCTCTCACTTGGAGGTGGAGTAGAAATCACCATCCCAGTACCCTCAGGATTGGGGGAAGAGCAATGGACTAGAGTGGACTTAAGGGTAATGTGTTGTAGACATATCATGATTAAAGGAATGGAAGAAATTATAAGAATGAGGTGGAGCCGGTGGCTGCTGGACACTTTTGTGGCAGGGAGGGAAAGTGCAGTTGAAATACTGAGTGGCATTGCGGTGACAGATATAGGCCATTTTACATCAGCATATACCATTCAGAACTGTGTGGGAGAGAGTGTGGTCTACATTGTGAACTGTGACCTATGCTTGGTGACAAGGTCCCAGGATGTGTATATCCATTGCAGGTGATGTGCAACACTGATGAAAGATTTTTGTGTGGGATGAAGTCAGAGGTAATGAAGGTGGGGAACATGGGAATTGCTATAATTTCTATGTAATATTTAGGTAATCTAAGCAACTTATATATACCATTTATGTAAGCAAAAGAACATATCTGCATATATATTAATATATCAGTTTACAAATATTAATATATATTGTGAAAATTTTTATTTTTGCCAACAATTAAATTAAGAACGTAAATGCTACAATAATGGGCAGCATTATTTTTAAAATGGTAAGTTTTTAAATGCTTAGCGAGAATGTAATGGATTGAAGAACCAGTGAAAATGACCAGGATAATATGAAATGATTGGAAAGCCCATCTTTACAGAAATTAAGAGAAATTGTGAGTTCTGATGCATAAATTAGTGGTAACAAATTGAACACAGACGAGTGTGGAAGAAGATGTTGGAGTAGCAAATCTCAGAACAAACTGCAAGTGCACATTTCCAAGAGGAGAAAGATATCCTGAATTGTACAGTCACAGCCTCTTCCTTAAAGAATTGGCAACAAGTTTCACAGACTGGAGGTGGATATACTTTGGTGATTCACGTTCATTATATTCACAGGGTTTCTATCCAGTATGAAAGTTGTTATGTTTAATGAGATACTATCTCTGGCTGAAGGCTATTCCACATTTCTTACATATATAGGGTTTCCCTACACTCTGAATTTTCTCATGTCAGTGAGATTTGATTTCTCCTGAAGGATTTCCTACATTCCTTACATATATAGGGGTTTCTCTGCAGTTTGTCTTGTCTGTTGTGTAATGAGGTTTGATTTCTGAATGAAAGCTTTCCCACATCCATCACATTCATTGCGTTTCTCTTCGGTATATATTCTCAGATGGTGAACGAGGTTTTCCTTCTGGTTGAATTCATTTGCACATTCATTGCATACATAGGGTTTTTCTCGAGAATGAATGCTCTGATGTTTAATGAAATATTGCTTTTGCCTGAAGGCTTTTGTGCATTCTTTACATTTTTTGTTTCTCTCCAATATGAGTTTTTTCATGTTCTGTGAGGTGTGATTTTTACCTAATTTGCATTAGGTAAGCATGATGCAAATTCCTTCCAATTGAAGTTACATTCATAGAAGTGTAATTTTGAGGAAATAATGCTTGTGGTCACAGAAAAGGTTTTCCCAACTTTCTTACATTCTCTTCCTTCATCTTAAGTCTGTACTGTTGTGGAAGTGGATATAGCTTCACTCGCAAGCCTTTTTTTTATGTGGTTCTTTCTGCTTCTTAAAGTCCTATGCTTCTTCATAGTTTGTGTTGTGCACCAAAAAGAGTGCTTAGAGGGAAATTTATAGCATTGAATGCATTCATTAGAAAACAGGAAATATCCAATATCAATCAACTAAGTGTCCAATTTGGAAAGTGCAACAATATCTCATTTTTATTAGTTCCCTCATTCATCGCTCTTGCTTCAAATGAGCATCACATCCAGTTTGGTGACGTCATAACTAGGAAATTGGGAAGTGATACAGTACTTGATTAATGATGGGGACAAAACAACACCCCATAAATCAACCCTGGAACACTCAGACTTCTGAAGGATAAGAAAGCTCCATCTTCCAAAGATGCACAAGAAAGGTGGCCCCAGAACAATGGCCAAATTGGCAACCCAGGAAATCCTGAACACTGTGTTTTGGACTGACTATTTTTATTCAATTTTTTTCCTTCTATTTGTTTAGATGAGATGTACTATTTAATTTTTTGTAAAGTTTACAGCAGTAATTAAAACACTTTTGCTTGCCTTCCCAAATCTGAACCTATTATTTGTTATTGACTTGCAAAATAATGTGTTTTAAAACATTTTATATCCGGTATTAGTCAGACAAAGGGGTGCTGATGCAAAATACCAGAAATCTCTTGGACTTTATGAAGCCTATTTATTTGGAGTAGAAGCTTCCAGTTACCAGGTCATGAAGCATAAGTTTCTTCCTTAACCAAAGTCTGTTACTCAGTCTTGGAGCAAGAGAGCTGCCAAAGTTTGCCAGTGTTCAGGGTTATTGGGTTCCTCTCTTCCCAGGGCTGCCTTTCTCCCTGGGCTCAGCTCCACTGGTTCCTCCTCAAGGTCAGCTGTATTCTATGAGGCTCTCTAAGCTTTGTCTGATTCCACAGGCGAAATGTGAACTCTCAGGTGAATGGCTTGTCTCTTCTCCACCGAGCCTCCTGTCATTGCTAATCAGAACTCCAATATCAAAATCTACTCCAATTCTGTCCATTGCCATGTCTTTTTATTTTTGAGACCCCACCCACCAATGGGTGGGGCTCAAATGCCCTACCAACTATGGCCCAGTCAATGTCCTAATCAGAACTTAATCATGCCCAGATTAACAGACATCATCCCATATACATTTTTGGAACTCATAACGATATCAAACTGCTATATATCCATTTACCCATCTCATGATATATATTATTTTATGGTGTATTGGAACCCTTTATTGATGTCCTAGGCCACGGATATCATTATTGCCTTATCAATTCAATAGTCATTTTGGTAAATGAATTTAATTAACAGATATTGTTCTTCAATCCATCCTGAATCTTGAAACTTCTGAGAATAATTTTTTCTCTCCAAAGAATCTTCCTTTACATTTCTTTTAAAGTGAGTTGCTGCTAGCAAACTTTATTAGTTTTTATTCATCTCTAAAACTATTTATTTCATTTTTTTATTTTTTTATTTATTTTTATTGTTGGTAAAAATCAAAATTCTCACAATACATACAAACATTTACAAAATGATATATAAATATATATTTCATTTCTTCCTGAAGGAGTGAGATGAATTAAATCTCAGGCCCTCTACAATCTCCACTGCTTTTGAGAGCACACTTAGGGTTGAATTTCTCCATTCTGTTATCAATGTAATCAGTTATTTAGAGAAGAAATTAGGGGCTTTCAGTTTTACACCCTGCTTCCTGCCCCCCCCCACCAAGCATAATCTGTGGGCTCTGGCTCTGGCGATAAGAATGATGGCACAACTATCTGAGTTACACCCCTGATTCTGGAGCTAAGATTTGGTGGAGAAAGCACAGTATATTGAGTTCTTCTTGAGACATTTCTGAGACGAGTGCAATGGTGATCAGCACCCCATTTTGCTCAATGATTGCCACACACAAAATACAGCCACTGCTTCTTGAGTTCCCATTTCTCCAAGACTTAGGAGACCCATCCTGCTCCCTATACACTGTTAATGCCATCATTTGTGTCCTGTGTGGATGTCAGAGAAGTATGTTCTTACTAACCTATTGCTGTGTGTGTAAGCCTTTTTTGGTAGGACGTTTTGGTTAGATTCAGATAAGGGAACATTTGATTATGGCACTTTGTGTTAGAATGCTTTAGTTTAGTTAAGGGCCTCTGATTAGTTTTCAGGCACCAGGATGGACCACAATCATTGTGCTGAAGTCCTACATACATGGAACAGAGAAAGAGTGCTGCCATGTTTACCCTGCCATGTTGGAGAGGGCTCCAGGATCTCCCACAGCTGTGGAGAGACACAGAATCCCTGGAAGACTGAGGGAGAGGCCAGGGGCTGGAGTCATTGAGCAGCCTGAACCTAAACATATAGAAGCCAGAGGAGAAGAGTTAGGTGTGAGCAATTGTGTCTGATGGCCCATTGCTGAATACAGGGAGAAAGTGTGTTGGGAAGAAAAGGCAGAGTGAGACAGGCAGGCACAATATGTTGCCCTGGCAGGAGTCTAGCAGCCGCTGAACATTATTAATTTTTGATGATGCCTTGATTTGGATATTTTCACAGCCTAAGAAATGTAAGCTTTTACATTTCTTTTTAAGTGAGTTGGTGCTAGCACACTTTATGAGTTTTCACTCATCTTTAAAAGTGTTTATTTCAATTCCTCCTGAAGGATTGAGATGAATTTAATATCAGGCCCTCTAAGATCCCCACTGCTTTTGAGAGCAGCTTTAGGGTTGAAATTCTCCATTCTGTCATAGGGTATTCAGTTCTTTGGGGAAGAAATTAGGAGCTTTCATTTGGACACCCTGTTTCCTGCGTCCCATCCACCAGGCAAAGTCTGTGCGCTCTGGTTCTGGGAAAAGGAATAATGGCACACCTCTCTGAGTTACACACGTGATTTTGGGGATAAGATTTGGTGGAGAGAGCACAGTATATTGAGTTATTATTGGGACCATTCTAGAGACCAGTGCAATGGTGCTCAGCACACCATTTTGCTCAATGATGGCCACACTCAAAGAACAGCCACTGCTTCATGAGTTACCATTTCTCCCAAACTTAGGAGACCCCTCCTTAACCCTGTGCCCTGGGTTAATCCACTTGTTTGAGGCTTGAGTTAACACAAGAAAAGTGTGTTCTTCCTAGCCCATTGCTGTGTGTGTAAGCCTTTTGTATGTAGGACATTTTGGTAAAATTCAGATAAGGGACCTTTCATTTAGGTCACTTATTGTTAGATTGCTTTAGTTTAGTTAAGGTCCTCTGATTAGATTTCAGGCACCAGGATGGACCACAGTAATTGTGCTGAAATCTTACATATATGGAACTCACAGGGAAAAAGAGCAACCATGTTTACCCTGCCATGTGGGAGAGGGCTCCAGGATCTCCTACATCTGTGGAGAGACACAGAAACCCTGAGAGGCTGATGGAGAGGCCAAAGGTTGGAGTCATGGAGCAGATTGAAGTTGAAGACATCAAAGCCAGAGGACAAGGGAGATGTGTGAGCAATTGTGTCTGATGGCCCACTGCTGCGCTCTGGGAGAAATTGTTTGGAGGAGTAGGCAGAGAGAGACAGGCAGGCCCAACATTTCGCCTTGACATGAGTGCAGCAGCAGCTGACCCTTCTTAAGACAGCATTTTTGATGATGCCTTGATTTGGACATTTTCTCACCCTCAGAACTGTAAGTTTAACCCTAATAAGTTCCAATAAACTGAAGCCTATTTCTGGTATTTTGCTTTGGTAGCACTTGGCAAACTCAAACAACTAGGGCTACAGGTTTGGAAAGCTGCACTCTTCCCAATTGACAGTGGGATGCTGATGCCCAGTGAATTCACCAGTTAAGTGTGGTTGTCTGAAGACAAGGCAGGAGATAGTTCTGGCAAGATGGAGGGGGAAGTGCTCTTGGGCAGCAAGGCCTCAAATCAAGGAGTCAGGAATGGGAGTCACAAGGTTTGGAGATTAGTATAAAGTCACAGATGCTGCAGTATGATGTACGTGCCTCAGGCAGGTTTTGGCCAGGTGTGTAGGGTGAGATAAAAGCATGTGACCTGGGGTCTTCTGCACAGAGGAGTCAGGGCACAGGTAGGAGACTACCTGCCTCTGCTCCTTTTGTCATTCCCTCTTTCCCTTGGCCTCCAGCGTTGTCCCTCTGAGGAGGTTGCTCTTACTGTACCCCTCCTGGTTCTCAGGCACATACTGTTGTCTCCTGCTTCCAGATCTACATTTACCTTCTCCAAACTTGGGGCAGCTCAAGAAAGAAATCCCAAGATGAAACCTGTTGGTGACAGGAAGGAAATATCAAAACTCACATTACAGCATTGTCTACAGCAATAACATCACCAGAATGTGCATCATTAGGACAGTGACCCTAATGAATGTATAGAAATCCTAGAAAGTTCTGGGACCTAGGTATGACAAGAAAAAAGTGAGGTTATGAGAGAGTGCAAGGTTTGCAGAAAACCTCAGAGGGCGCCGTTGCCAGATATTTCTCAAAATAATTTAATATTAAATTTTCAACATATTTTTAACAGTGTTGAAATGATGCAGACTTCTTCAATCCCAGAGTAGAATGGAGGGGTTGGATGGGAAGAAGCTGATGAACAACTTAAAAAGCTGGAATGTAACACGTGTTCACTGCTGTTACTTAATCCAGAGAGGGAATGTCCATTTTTGGAACCAAACACTCAGAACCCCAATGAACCCTATCATCATAGGTTTTTGATCCACAAATTTGGACAGGGAGAAAGTCCTGCTCTGCACTCACAGCCTCAGTCAGTGATGTGAGCCACTCTGGCCGGTCTTCACTGGGGAGTAGCAGCAGGAAATCCATCTTCTCCTGTGGTGCTAACAGCCCTCTAACCAGAAACGTGTAGAGACCAGTGTAGCCTTCACAGGTTTGCACCCATGCTCCTCGTGTTCTGTGCTAACTCCTGCTAAGGGTGGCCTCCACGCATCCAGGCAGCATGGAAGGGTCCCAGGGGTGAGAACAGTTTTCCTTTATGGGCAACATTATTTGCAAAGTGTGAGGGGAAGTGCCCACACAGTAATGTTGCAGATACAAATTAATATCTTCAATTCAACTAATTTGTATGATTTCATTGTGTACTATATTCATAATTTCTTTTTAATTATAACCAAATTATTCATGGAAAGAGTATAAAAATAATTTATGTCTGTTATTGCAAACAGTAAAATTCCTTTTCTAGGCTCAATCACCCTCCTCAGAATTATCTGCATTGGCAGATTTTGGGAGGTACACATTTCTGTTTGTAAATACATGCATTCTCTAGTATCATCCATCCCACACCCTATCAACTATGAGAAAAATATTGGAGTAAAACTTAAAAATATAAATAAATTTTCTAACTTCTTAAAATACTTGAGATTAGAAGTATATCATCTTATTATGAAAGGATCATTTCTGATTTAAAATAATAAGTCAAATTGGAGTTAAGTAGAAATCAGGCAACAGTAGTTCAGTGGCTGTTAAACTTGAATCCACATCAGAATCAGGTTAAGAAACTGAAAAAATATAAACCATTGGGGTGCCTTATAACAAAATGCTACAGGAGCGAGGCAAGATGGCATCGGTTTAGGAGGATATTCACTGACAATCTCTGGGGATGGTCAATATTGGGCGGGGTCCTGCACAAAGTTCTGTCCTGTGGGCACACCGAGTGAGAAGCTTGGGTTACTTAGCAGGGCACAGATCAATGGTATGGAGTGATTGGTGGAGATTCTTGAGTTTTGAGCCTGCCTGTGGTGGTTAACACAGATGGCTGAGCCCCACACACAGGGACATTGGCTGGTTTGAACAATGAATACTGTAAACATGTCACAAGCTCCCGGTTTGTGGCAGCGTACTCTGAGGAAGGGAGGGCTCTGACAGAAGGTGAAGAGGGTTTTAACTCCTGTGGATTTGGCTGCCTGGACCACCTCATAGATTTGGGGATCAGATAAGCTGGCTTGAAACAGTGCCAGGCTGAAGGTAGAGGGGAAATTGCTGAAGAAACCTGATTTACCGGGAAGCCTGCTGACACTGAGACCAGGCCCCAGAGGGGGCAGAGTCAACTTATTTTATCGCTCTGCCCTGACAAGAATCATAGCTTCAAACCCCTGGGGAGGCAAGGAAGTGAGAAGTGCTTGATTAATTTCCATTAACCTATTTAGGGTCCCCTCAGTGAAGGGGGTGATCTAGCAGAGGATGTCTTTTGGGTTTTTATATCACCAAAAAAAAAAAAGAGAGTCACTTAAAAAATGAATTCTGGTTCTTAATTCAGTTTAATACCAAAAATCTGCCCCAAAACCTGCAGAGAGAACCCGAAAGGGAAATTAATAAATCCAAGGAAACTGAGAAGATCGGCAAGGACCCTAGAAGAAACACTTCATCCTTAGCTTTGTTTAACTGCTTGCTGGTGTGGTTGTTTGCTTTTTCTCTGTTTATTTGTTGTCTTTTGCTTTTCTTTCTTCTTTCCTGCCCCCTTTCTATATTCCTTCATTTTTTTTTAAAATTAGTTGCTGCTAGCTTAACTCTTCTTTGCTGTTCTGCTTCTTCATTGATTTCCATTCCCTGTCTATATTGATATTGTATCCCAAGCTATCTCATATCCTTCCTTCATGTCTCTGCCTTCTGCTTTCTGTTGTGGTTTTTAGACACCATGCTTTTTCATTTGCCCACATCATAAGGGTGCCAAATTCTATTCTATCTATTTTGTTTACTTCTTATTTTATTAATATTAGTTTTTTCTTTTTAGCCCTTTCTTTACTCTTTCTCTCCCTCCTCATCATTCTGGCCTTCTAAATCATTATATATATATTCTACTATTTGGTTTCCCAGGCCATTGTAGGTACTCCACTTTTTTTCCTATTGCTGTACACTGCCTACGCAAGTTAAATATTCATTTCATTAAGTCCTATTTGACCCCTCTTGTAACTTTTATCAATATTACTATCATCCTTCTTCCTTTTTAACATTGTCCAATCCTTCTGGCACTAATTTTTGCCTGCAAGTTAACATAGAAATAAGCAAGGAAACAAAATAAGAAGAAAAAGTGTCAAAGAGAAGACTTAACACACACAGGAATACCAACTAAATGCAACATGAGAGGAGTGAGAGAAGCTAATCAACTGAATAAACCCAACAAGATAAAATGATGATTAGAGGACAATGAAAAATTACAAACCACACTGAGAAACAGGAAGACATGGACCACTCCAATGAAGAAACTAAAAGCCAGGAATATATGCAGAACAGCAAACAACTAATCAAAGATTCCCAAAATAAATGTCATGAATAAACTTAATGAAGTGAAGGTAGAGATTAAGGATATAAAGGAGACACTGGGAGAACATAGTGAAGAAATTGTAAACATATGCAAAAAGACAATGGATATGATGGTGATGAATGGCACAATCAAAGAAATCAAAAGGATGCTGGATTCACATAACAGCAGATTTGAACAGGCAGAAAAAAGAATTAGTGATGTGGAAGACAATACAGCTGAATTCAAACACATAGTAGAACAGATAGACAAAAAATTATTTAAAAATCCAGCAGGGACTCCGGGATTTAACTGACAAAACAAGACATGCAAACATATGCATTATGGGCATCCCAGAAAGAGAAGAGAAGGGAAAGGGAACAGAAGGAGTTTTGAAGGAAATAATGGCTGAAATCATCCCAACCCTATTGAGAGATGGATATGCAGATCCAGGAAGCAAAGAGCACCCCTATCAGTATAAGTCCAAACAGGCCAACTCCAAGAAATGTACTTGTCAAAATGTCCAATGCTTAAGAGAAGGAGAATATACTCAAGGCAGCAAGAGAAAAGAGAACCTTCACATGCAGGGGGTGCATAATATGATTAAGTTCTGATTTCTCATCTGAAACAATGGAGGAAAGAAGACAGTGGCATGACATAGTTAAAGTTCTAAAAGAAAACAACTTCCCGCCATGAATTCTGTATCCAGCACAACTGACATTCAAAAATGATGGAGAGTTAAAAATATTCACATATAAACAGAAATTAAGAGAGTATGTCAATAATAAACTGGCACTTCAAGAAATGCTAAAGGAAGTTCTACAAGTTGAAAGGAAAACCAAGAGTTAGGAGAGTTAAAAAAAAAAACAAAACAGAAACAAAACAACTCTTGATATATATTAATCCAAGAAAATATGGCTGTGTGGTAGGAACACTTAAAATGGTGCCCCCAAGCGGCTAAAATGCCTGCCAAGTGCTACGTGACTCTCGGCATGAACCTGAAAAGACTTTTTTCAGTCAATCCTCAATGTCCAATCATAACCTTTTCTAAAAATCTTCTTTTTGGCCAGTTACTATGTACGTCACCCCTCTTCCTCCAATCATGTCCTTAACTCACTTCCCTTATCAGAACCTATATAAATTAGACCTGCGTACTTACCTCGTCTCCGCGGTGGTCTTTCCTCCATGTGCCCTCCACGCCGTCTGGGCCCCCGAACGCTGGTTGCCGCTCAGCGTTTCCCTTCCGCCAAAAAGTGGTTCAGAACAACCACAATTGGCGCCCAACGTGGGGCTCCCCACCTCTCACCGTGCCCCGACGGTAGGGCCTCATCTTCTTATCGGCCTCAAATAGGGGCACTCTGTAAGTATCTCCAGCGCCTTGCTCTATAACTTAGCGCCCCCTCTCTTCTGTCTGGTATCTATCAATTCAATGCCTCCTCTCCTTCTTGTTCTGCATTCTTTAACCTCTGTTACTTTTGCTTTCTGCCTGGCCTCAGCCGCCCCTCCAAACTGGAATTTCTGGGAGCGAAACTTTCTTGTGCTATTCTTCCTCTGTGTTGTCTCAGTATATACTTTCCTTTTCTCCCTAACCCGTCGTGCTTAAATTAGCGACCCCACCCCATGCTAACTAACGTACCTCAGAGTCCCCCTCACTCTCACAAAGCGTCGATATAGGAGCACGAGTCTCCCCTCATCAGGCACCCCAAGTCAAAGCGCTGGCCGATCTCTTAAATACTAACCGACTGAAGGTCTCCATAAAACAGCTTCAGACATATTGGAACCTTCTGCTTCCTTTTAACCCTTGGTTAACGACCTGCCATCTATGAGACCCCGCAATATACAATAGGCTAATAAATCGCATTACAGCTGCCATGGAACATAAAAATAAACAATTTCCCCCTGGTCTACTCCCTACCCTAGTTGCCATTCGTTCGTGCCTTCAAGGCGCCCCCGTTTCACCTGCTGATTGCCAGGTCAACTTAATTGATCACCTGGCAGATAACCCTTCCCCAACTAACTCTGAAGAGAATTCTAATATGGAGTCTCTCTGCTCTCGCATTAACAATGCTTTGGAGCTCAACCCCCCCAAGTCCCAACCAAAAAGCTGTAACCTGGGATCAAAAGAACAACATGGCAAACTTCCTCCTAATGAACAAAAACCAGACCAGGAGGCGGTTGGAAAAAAAGAAAGTTCTCAGTCTTTCAAAAAAACTCAGGACCGGGGGCTCCCTCCTTCTTCACCTGCGTCTCTATACCCCTCCCTTCCGGTCCAAAACCCTGAGCCGCCTTCCTCTTCTTCTTCTTTGTCTCCGCTGCAGCCACAAAGTGGTGCGCAAGTCCCATCATGTCAGTCAATGTGTTGGTCCTCCCTTCTTCTCCCCGCCCCTACCCTTTCCACCCTTCCCCCCTACCTTTACTCAAGACCACTCTCTAACAACAACCCTTTCTCTTCTGCCTCTGCTCCCCCTCCTACCAACTCCACCGCCCCTTCCTCCTTAGCCCCTTTGCCTTGCTTCCCTGTTGATATTAATCCTTCCCCACTTTGCCCACAATTCTACTACCCTCTGCAACATAATAAGGTCAAAAAATTCTTTTTGTTTCAAACTGTTACAAATGGTTTGGTTTGTTCCCTGAAAGGGGGTAGAATACTAAAAGTGGTTAAGTTCATGTAATAAAAGTTAAATAAAATATTTAAAAGTGTTATACAATTAAAAAAGTTTTCTAATTTTATGACAATTAAAGTTATATACATAAAAAGTTCATATAAATGCTTTAAAAATATATAAAATTGCTGAAAATTTAATAATATTTCAGTATAATATTAAACAAAAATATACTGTTATTAATCATAATTTTAATTATTTTAAAATATGTGTTATAAAACTACCTCTGCCTAAAAATCAAAAGGCAGGTGCTTTAACTTAAGTTTGTCTGATTTACTCCACCTCTGCTATATATAATAATAATAATAAATAAAAACTAAAATAATAAGCGCATCAAAAATGTTTTATAACAAATTAAAAATAATAAAATATATTTCAAAAAGTGTTATATTCCTCCCTGGAAGAGCTGGCCACTCTCCCAGGGACTAATGCATAAACCTTAAAATGTACTGACCAAGGAGTGTTGTGTTCCTTCCTGGGAAGGCTGGCCCCTTCCTCAAAAATTAACAAAATACTCACAAATTAGCATATTATTATTATTAACTTAAAATATTGTTTTTTACTATTCCTCTTAATCGAAATAATAAAAAAAAATTACATTTACTATTCCTTCTATTAATCATTCAGCTCCTACTGAATGATATCAGTTCAAAGTTTTACTTTAAAAAATAATAACCAGTCCTACCTACATTATGTCATTCCTTTATTTACATTCCATTACAAATTTTAAAAAAACAATTTCCAAAGGCTATGATTATTCATTATATGAATAATATTCTTTGTGCCGCTGAACAATCTTAAAAGCTAAAACAATCATTTCAGCTGGCTAAAAAATTCTTCCTCAACATGGGTTACAAATAGCAAGAAAAAAAATTCAAAAACAGGTTCCTTTTCAATATTTAGGTCATACTATTAATAAAAATATTATAACTCCACAAAAGGTCCAGTTTCAAACTAATAATTTATATACTTTAAATAATTTTCAAAAATTACTGGATGATATTAATTAAATATGACCTACTTTAAAAATTCCAACTTTTGCTTTACCCTAACAAAAAACCCTAACTTAAATAATCCTCACATTTTAAGCACAAAAACATAAAAAAAGTTAAATGGCTAAAAAAAGAGTGCAAAATAGCCAACTAACAAAGATAACTGTAAATCTTCCAATTTCTCTTTTAACATTTCCATCTTGCAATTCCCCTACTAAGATACTTTAACAAAAAAATAGCATAATAAAATAAATATTCCTACCCAACAAAAATACAAAAAAACTTCTAATTATCATAAACTTACACATACTAATGCTTCTGGCTTACATCATAAATATCCCCACTTAACAATAAAAAAAAATAAAAAAAATTGTTAAACAATGTCCTACTTGTGGGCCCATAAATGCCCCCACTTTCTCTCCAAGAACTAATCCCCGTGGAAAACATCCTAATGAAATTTGACAAATAGATGTCACACATGTGCCTTCTTTTGGCCGCCTTCAAGATGTTCATGTGATGGGACAAGCGATAGTAAAAAAAAATAATCACTTATTAAACTTAATGTTGCAAAAACAAAAAGGGAGAGATGGAGGAGAGTCTGCTAGGGACAGACTGTCTAGAGCATTGCTTACCTTAAATTTTCTTAATAGACAACAAATATCTAATGCCACAGCAGCAAAAAATCATTGAGAGGTTAAAAAAAAAAAAGGGGGGGGGAATGAAAATGAACAATGTGGACAACCAATATATTAGAAAAATGAAAGAAACAATAAATGGGAAAAAAGGAGAGGTAAACTTTTAGGGCCGAGGTTTTGCTCTTATCATTACAGAAACAAGAGAAGAGCAGTGGATCCCCTCCAGAAGAATCAAGTCTAGAGTTGAAGATGCTGCCAAGACTTAAACTATGGACATGGTGGTTTTACAATGAATTAATTATAGGTAAAATATTAGGTCAAGGTAAGATACCACATCATAATTAGACTTATTGAACATACATAACCAACTCACCTCTTCTAGAGCTGTTAATTTGGAGCAATGAGTCTTACCCAATTTATCTTAATCAAGCTCACCATTTTCCAGGATCTATAACTTATAACTACCCTTAAAGCCAAAAGAAAAAGGGAAACTTACAAAAAATTTAACTTTACCTTTTATAAACTGCCCTACTTCGTTGGATATGGTTCTGTATGCATGCAACCTAAAAATCACAGTCAAATTTATGTTCTCATTTTCCCTTCTTTGCCATATAAATAAAAAAATATGGTAAATTTTACATGTCCCTCTCACAACAGACTACTTAGTGACAAATGACATATATGTCATAAGCTTACAGAGGTTGTGTTGTTTAATGATTCCTATAAAATTGTAAAGGATTGGGCCCTTATAGGGATGCTGAAACCTATTAAAAACACAACCATATTTTAGTTCATTAATAATTCAATCATAATCACTAATAACAGTAACCCTTATTTCTGGAATTTTGGTAATACAACATTTACTAACAGCTCAATAAATTGGTAAAATAAAAATACATCCACAACCATGGGACACTAAACTTAATAACATTCAATGTTATTTGTGAAAATTATTTTTGGAAACTGTTCCAAACTTTAAAAGGCAAGGCAGCAAAAAGAAGTGCCCTAAGCTTAAGAAAAAACACCAAAATACATCCCATAAAAAAACCCGAATTCCCCATTATAACCCAAATCCCTAAGTGCTTTGTCCCCCTGCCTTCCTTTCCTTCCTTCTCTTCCACTCTACACCCACCGCTCTCTCTTGGGTCATGGCCAAAACTCTGATGTTCGAACACAAAGATTACCATCTCCCCAAAGGGGAACCGGCAAACAATTCCTAAAACTTGCCATCAGTGATACCGCTGGGTGTGAGGCAAAGCACTGCAAAGGAGGGCATAAAACTAAGCCATTTCCAGGCTCCTTGAAAAATATGCCTCATTAGCATAGGGGTTGCTCTGCAAATATCCCCTCCCACAAAAAAACAAAACAAAAAAAGACGGCCACTACAATGGGTGTGCGCAGCCCAAACTTTAGTCACGGAATACGGACGGCTAAAAGGGGACGCCCCTAGCCTACTATAACCTAACAATTGGCTTGTCAATCCTGCGGAAATAAAACCTCTACTTCCCCCAGCTAGTTAATGCCAACCTCTCTTTCCTTTAATAATAAAAAAAAAAGAAATTGTGGTAGGAACACCTAAAATGGTGCCCCCAAGCAGCTAAAATGCCTGCCAAGTGCTACATGACTCCCGGCATGAACCTGAAAAGACTTCTTTCAGTCAATCCTCAATGTCCAATCATAACCTTTTCTAAAAATCTTCTTTTTGGCCAGTTACTATGTACATCACCCCTCTTCCTCCAATCATGTCCTTAACTCACTTCCCTTATCAGAACCTATATAAACAACAAACCTTCCTGTAATAGATTAGACCTTGTACTTACCTCGTCTCCATGGTGGTCTTTCCTCCGTGCGCCCTCCACGCCGTCTGGGCCCCCAAACGCTGGTTGCCGCTCAACGTTCCCCTTCCGCCAACAAGTGGTTCAAAACAACCACATGGCTGATATAAGGAATTCATTGCGAGTAATAAGACTGAATGTTAATGGATTAAATTCACCACTCAAGAGACACAGATTGGCAAATTGGATAAAGAAATATGATCCATCAATATGCTGTCTACAAGAAACCCACGTTCAACAGAGTGATTCAAGGAGGTTGAAAGTAAATGGCTGGAAAATAATTATACAAGCTTACAATACACACTGAAGTGCAGGAGTAGCTACTCTAATATCAGAGAAAGTAGACTATAATTGCAAAACTATTTTAAGGGACAAAAATGGACACTATATATTAGTAAATGGGGTAGTCTCTCAAGAAGAGTTAACAATCATATACATTTAAACAGCTAAAAGTGAGCCTTAAAACTTATGAGGCAATCTCTGGAAAAGCTAAGTGGAGAAATAAGTGCCTCAACAATTATATCAGTGGAGTTTAATACACCATTATCTTCATTAGACAGAACATCTGGACAGAGAATCAACAAAGAAACAAAGACTCTCAACAATACATTAGAGGGCCTGGGTTTAACAGACATATACAGAACAATAAACCCAAATACATCAGGATTTACATTCTTCTCGAGTGCACATGGATCATGCTCCAAGATAGACCACATGCTGGCCACAGATAAATTCTCAATGAATTCAGAAAGATTGAGATTTTACAAAGTAATTTCTCTGATGATAATGGAATTAAATTGGAAATCACTAAGGGCCAGAGAAGCAGGTTAGGCACAATGATATGGAAGTTAAACAACACATTCTTAGACAAACAGTGGGTCAAGGAGGAAATCTGAATAGAAATCAGTAACTACCTTGAAACTAATGAAAATGAAAACACAATATATCAAAATCTATGGGATGCAGCCAATCCTGTCCTGAGGTGGAAGTTTATAGCCATAAATACATATATTAAAAAAGAAGAAAGAGCTAAAATTGAAGACCTAAATGCACACTTGGAGGAATTGGAAAAACAAGAACGAACTAAACATAAAGGAAGTAAAATGAAGGACATAACAAAGAATAGAGCAGAAGTTAATGAAATAGAGAATAAGAAAGCACTAGAAAAAATAAACAAAACCAAAAGCTGGTTCTTTGTGAATATCAATAAAATTGAAAAACCCTTAGCCAGACTAACAAAGAAAAAGAGAGAACAGATGCAAATGCACAAAATAAGGAATAAGGAAGGGGATATCACTACTGACCCCACAGAAATGAAGAGCATCATAAGAGGATATATTGAAAAATTATATGCCAACAAGAATGATAATTTATAGGAAATGGACAATTTCTAGAAACTCACAAACAGCCTACATTGATGAAACAAGGAATTGATGTAGTCAACAGTCCAACTACGGTAAAGAGATAGACTGAGTCATCAAAAACCTCCCAACTAAGAAGAGCCCAGGACCAGATGGCTTCACAGCTGAATTCTACCAAACATTCCTGGAAGATCTAATGGCAAATCTACTTAATCTCTTCCAAAGAAAAGAAATAGAAGGTATATAGCCTATCTCATTCTACAATGCCAACATTACCCTAATACCCAAACCAAAGATACCACTAGAAAGGAAAATTACAGATCAATATCTATAATGAACCAAGAAGCTAAATCCTCAACAAAATACATGATGATGGCATTCAACAACATATCAAAAGGATTATACACCCTGAAAAAGTGGGTTTCATCCCAGGTTTGCAAGGATGGTTTATTATAAGAAAATCAATCAATGTAATACACCACATAAACAAACAGTAAGAAAAAAACCCATGATCATCTCTATAGATGCAAAAAAAGCATTCAACAAAATATAGAACTCTTTCTTTATAAAAACCCTGCAACAAATAGGAATAGAAGGAAATTTTCGGAATATGCTAAAGGGTATATATGAAAAACCCAAAGCTAACTCATCTTCAATGGTGAAATCCTAAAAGCCTTCCCTCTGAGATCGGGAAAAAGACAAGGATGTGCACTATTACCTCTCTTATTTAACACTGTCTTAGAAGTACTTGCTCGAGCACTGAGTCAAGTAAAAGGTATAAAAGGCATCCAGATTGGAAAAGAAAAAGTAAAAATTTCATTATTTGCAGACGACATGATTCTATACATAGAAAGCCATGAGAAATCTACAACAAGGCTTCCAGAACTTATAAAGGAGTTCAGTAATGTTGCAGGCTATAAGATCAATGCTCCAAAATCAGTAGCATTTCTGTACACCAATAATGAGCAATCAGAGGAGGATATCAAAATAAAAATGCCATTTACAATAGTAACTAAAATAATCAAATACCTAGGAATAAATTTAACTAAATATGTAAAGGAATTATATACAGAAAATTACACAACACTGTTAAAGGAAATCAAAGAAGACTTCAATAAATGGAAAAATATTCCCTGTTCATGGATAGGAAGACTAAACATCATCAAGATGTCTATCCTACGCAAACTAATCTACAGATTTAATGCAATCACAATAAAAATCAACACTATGTTATTGAAGGAACTGGAAAAACTACCTCAAAATATATTTGTCTATTTAGGAGGCCCTAAATTGTAAAAGACGTATTAAAAAAAAAATGAATTTGGAGGTATCACATTACCAGACTTTAAAATATATTACAAAGCCACAGTGATCAAAAATGCTTGGTATTGTCACAAGGGTAGACCTACTGACCAATGGAATTGAATTGAGAGTTCTGATATAGATCCTCACATATACAGTCATCTGATATTTGACAAGGCTACCAGCCCACTCAGTTGGGAGCGAATGGCCTCTTTAACAAGTGGTGCTTGGAGAACTGGATATCCATATCAAAAAGAATGAGAGAAGAATACCATCTCACACCTTATATAAAAATCAACTCAAGGTGGATCAAAGATGTAAATATAAGAGAAAAAAACATAAAGACCTTGCATGATAATGTAGGAAAGCATCTACAGGACCTTGTAATAGGAAATGGTTTCATGAACTTCACAGCCAAAGCACGAGCAGCAAGAAAAAATATATATAAATGTTATTTCCTGAAAATTAAAACTTTCTACACAACAAATGACGTTATTAAGGAAATAAAAAGGCAGCCTACCAATGGGAGAAAATATTTGACAAACATATATGTGATAAAAGCCTAATATCCTGGGTATATGAAGAAATCCTTCATCTTGAAAATAAAAAGACAAAAAAACCATTTAAAAAATGGGCAGGTGACCTGAAAAGACACTTGTCCAAGGAAGAAATACCAAGGGATAAAAACACATGAAAAAATGCTCGACATTGCTTGTTATTAGGGAAATGCAAATCAAAACTACAATGAGATAACATTTACACCCATCAGAATGGCAGGTATAAAAATAACAGCAGACTCGAAGTGTTGGAGAGGATGTGGAGGAATAGGAACCCTCATCCACTGCTGGTGTTATGGTGGAATGGTGCAGCCACTGTGGAGGACAGTTTGTCGGTTCTTCAGAAAACTAACAATATATCTTCCCTATGATCCAGCAATTCCACTGCTAGGTAAATACCCAGAAGAACTGGAAGCAAAGTCACGATCAGATATATGCACACCAATGTTCAGTGTCATTGTTCACAAATGTCAAAAGTTGGAATCAGCCCCGGTGCCCATCAACAGATGAATGGATAAGCAAAACGTGGTACATACATACAAGGGAATATTACTCAGCTGTAAGAAGGAATAAAGTCCTAACACACGGAATAATGTGGATGAATCTTGAAGCCCTTATGTTGAGTGAAGCAAGCCAGGCATTGAAGGAAGAACTATATATGACATCACTGATTTGAAATGAGAAAAGTGAGCAGTGTCTGAGAACCATTGTCTGAACTACAGGATAACAAGGGAGAGAAAGAGAAGAGTAGATTGTGAGCCATCATCCATATGGACATAATCTATGGTAAAGGGATAGAGTATAGTTGCATGTTGAAGAATAGGACAGATGGGAAGTGATATTACTGGGTTTGGTCATGCAGGGTTGAGAGGTGTTTAGATGAGGAAGGGCAGGTTGGAATACCCAGCGCATTTAACTATGAATCTTGTCATTCCATGAGTCATGAGAGGGGAGTGTCATATGTTCTTGGGGATGGGGAGAAAGGAACAGTTAAGATCAAATTGGGTATTTAGTGGTTATGGGAAAGGTTTTTCTTTACCTTACAGTAATGGACACAGGACATGTTAAATACCATCCAAAATTATTAAACTGTACCATCCAAAATGTAAACCACTGATGAAGTTTAGTTGCTCTATTTTACTATCTGTATAACAGTTATAACAATGCTAATATCCATTATAAAACTGCTTTTAATATGGGGTGGTGATGGGAGAGGGAGTTTGGGTATGTGGTAGTCTCTAGTATTCCGTGTGTGAGTTTGCTGTTACCTAACACTTGTTTGAAAATTAAATGAAAATTTGGGAGTCACTGAGGAATGAGAGGGGGAAGGTGTCACGGTACACTAGACACCTGATAATACAGTGATAAAGAAAAAAAAGAATAATTTTCTAAAAAGAAAATTTTTACTTTTTTGCCATTTCTGGATGACCCTGAATGGCTCTTTATTTCTGTGGGTTCAGTAGTGATATCCCCTTCCTCGATCCTTATTTTGTGTACTTGCATCTGTTCTCCCTTTTTCTTTGTTCGTCTGGCTAAGGGTTCATCAATTTTATTGACATTCTCGAAGAAACACTTTTGGTTTTGTTTATTTTTTTCTAGTGCTTTCTTATTCTCTATTTCATTTACTTCTGCTCTAATCTTTGTTATGTCCTTCATTCTACTTCCCTTAGTTTAGTTCGTTCTTGTTTTTCCAATCCTCCAAGTGTACAGCCAGGTCTTCAATTTTAGCTTTCTTCTTTTTTAATATATGTATTTGTGGCTATGAACTTCAGTCTCATGACAACTTTGGCTGCATCCCATAGGTTTTGATATGTTGTGTTGTCATTTTCATTGGTTTCAAGGTAGTTACTTATTTCTTTTGAGATTTCCTCCTTGACCCACAGTTTATCTTAGACTGTGTTGTTTAACGTACATATCCTTGTGCCTAACTTGTCTCTCTGGCCCTTAGTGATTCCCAACTTAATTCCATTGTGATCAGAGAAATTACTTTGTATAATCTCAATCTTTCTGAATTCATTGAGAGTTTTTGGGTGGCCTAGCATGTGGTCTATTGTGGAGTGTGATCCATATGCACTCGAGAAGAATGTAAATCCTGATGTATTTGAGTTTACTATTATGTATATATCTATTAAATCCGGGTTCTCTAATGTATTGTTGAGAGTCTTTGTTTCTTTGTTGATTCTCTCTCCTGATGTTCTGTCTAATGATGATAATGGTGTATTAAAGTCCACTGCTATAATTGTAGAGGCATTTATTTCTCCACTTAGCTTTTCCAGATTTTGCCTCATGAATTTTGAGGAACCCTGATTAGGTGTGTAAATGTTTATGATTGTTCTCTCTTCTTCTGTGTGTACCCCATTTACTAATATATAGTGTCCATATTTGTCCCTTAAAATAGTTTTGCATTTAAAGTCCATTTTGTCTGATATAAGAATACCTACTCCTGCATGTTTATGGCTAATTTCAGATTGTATAATTGTTTTCTAGCCATTTACTTTCAGCCTCCTTGAATCCCTGGGCCGAACGTGGGTTTCTTGGAGACAGCATATAGATGGAACACAGTTCTTTATCAATTCTGCCAATCTGTGTCTCTTGAGTGGTGACTTTAATCCATTAACATTCATTGTTATTATTCGAAATGAATTTCTTACTTTAGCCATATTTTCTTTTGATTAATGTATGTCATATGTTGTTTTGTTTCTGTTTTTGTGCTTTTACTTGTTTTTAAACTCTCCTAACTTGATTTTTTCTTTCAACTTGTAGAACTTCCTTTAGTATTTCTTGAAGTGCCAGTTTCTTATTGACATACTCTCTTGATTTCTGTTTAATTGTGAATATTTTGAACTCTCCATCATGTTTGAATGTCAGTTTTGCTGGGTAGAGAATTAGTGGCTGGAAGTTTTCTCTTTTAGTACTTTGACTATGTCATACCACTGTCTTATTTCCTCCATGGTTTCAGATGAGAAATCAGCACTTAATCATATTGTGCATTCACTGTATGTGATGGTTCTCTTTTCTCTTGTTGCCTTGAGTATTTTCTCCTTGTGCTGGACATTGGGCATTTTGATGAGTATATATCTTGGAGTTGGCCTGTTGGAATTTATACTGTTAGGGGTGCACTATGCTTCTTGGATCTGCATATCCATCTCTCTCAATAAGGTTGGGAAGTTTTCAGCCATTATTTCCTTCAACACTCCTTCTGTTACCTTTCCTTTCTCTTCTCCTTCTGGGATGTCTGTAATTTGAATGTTTGTGTGTTTTGTGTTGCTTCTTAAATCCCCGTGTCCCTGCTGGATTTTTTATACTTTTTCGTCTATCTGTTCTACTATCTGTTTGATGTCAGGTGTATTGTCTTCCATATCACTAATCTTGCTTCTCCCTGTTCAAATCTGCTGTTATGTGAATCCAGCATCCTTTTGAGTTCTTGGATTGCACCATTGATCACCTTAAAAATCTGTTATCTTTTGTGTACTGTTACAATTTCTTCCGTATGTCTTCTTTATATCCTTAATCTCTCCTTCACTTCATTAAGTTGGTTCATAGTGTTTGTTTGGGAATGTTTGATTAGTTGTTTGATGTTCTGCATATATTCCTTTTTTTTTTTTATTATGGGTAAAAATCAAAATTCTCACAATACATACAAACATTTGCAAAATGATATATAAATATATATGCATATATGTGTATTTGCTTACAAAAATGTTATTAATATATATACATATATTTTAAGAGGTGCTTAGATTACCTAAAATATTACACGGAACCCACTGGAATTCCCATGTTGCCCACCTCCCACACCTCCCACCACATCCCACACAAACATCTCCCACAGTGTGGCCCACCAACCTCAATTAACTTACACATCCTGGAGCCTTGCCACCAACCATAGACCACAGTTCACACTGTAGACCACACTCTCTCCCACTCAGTTCTGAGTGGTGTGTGCTGATTTAAAATGGCCTACATCCGTTGCTACAACAGTACTCAGGACAACCTCCAACTCCCAAAGAAGCCCCTGTATTTCAACTGCTCATCCCCTCCCTACCCAAAAACTGTCAAGTGGCCACTGGCTCCACCTCATTGTTATAATTTCTTGCATTGCAAGAATCACCATATGTGAGCAAGAGAATACCATCAAGTCCACTCTAGTCCATAGTTCTTCCCCCAATCCAGAGGCGACTTGGATGGTGATGTCCACTCCAATTCCAAGTGAGAGAGGGCTTATATCCCATGGATATAGTGGGTGGGATGATCCTGCCTGCAGATGCAGGCCCTCTCCATTCCCTGGGATGGCCATTTCCCATCGTTGTCTCCTCACCAGGTGACTTGAATGAGTCCATTGAGCTGTAGGGTAGGAGTTGCAGCTCCACCTAGATTTCATGCACACCTGGCACATAGGTAGGTGGGAGGCTCCAGTCTCTGGAAGTATACCTAAGAAACTCCAGCATCACATGTACGTTTGAATAGAAGGGACTGGTGAACCATGTGCAGGGAGGACTTATTTGAGTTTAATTCTGTCACTCTCAGGAGCACAGATTCCAAAATAGAACCCACTGATAAGGCATCAGTCTCTGGGGCTCTCCCCCCTTATATAGGACCAGGGTGTCTCCGGAGCTCTCAGGAACCCCACTGAGTGGGGTGATAGGCACTTAGATGTTCTATGAGCTCCTACTGAGGTGTGCATAAGAGTTACCTATTCCTGGTTTTTAGTTTGTTCATTGGCATGGTCCCTGTCTTCCTGTTTCTCAGTGTGGTTTGTAAGTTTTCATTTTCCTATAGTCATCATTTTATCTTACTGAGTTTATTCAGTTGATTAGCTTCTCTCTCTCCTCTCATGTTTTATTTAGTTCGTGTTTCTGAGTGTGTGTTATGTTTTCTCTTTGACACTTTTTCTACTTATTTTGTATCCTTGCTTCTTTTGATGGTACCTCAAAGGCAAAATATTAGTGCCAGGGAATTGAAAGATGTGAGAAAGGAAGAAGAATAATAGTAATATTAATAAAAGTTAGAAGAGGGACCAAATAAGACTTAATGAAATGAATATTTAACTTGTGTAAGCAGTGTAAAGTAATAGGAAAAAAGGTAGAGTAACTACAGTGGACTGGGGATCCAAATAGTGGAATATATATATAATGATTTAGAAGTCTAGAAGTCTAGAATGATGAGGGGAGAGAGAAAGAATAAAGAAAGGGCTAAAAGGAAAAAGCTAATATTAATAAAATAAGAAGTAAACATAATAGTTAGAATAGAAATTGGCACCCTTAATTTGTGGGCTAATGAAAAAGCCTGGTGTCTGAGAAACACAACAGAAAGCAGAAGGCAGAGAGATGAAGGAAAGATAAGAGATAGCTTGGGGGATACAATATCAATATAGACAGAGAAACGGAAATCAGTGAAGAAGCAGAACAGCAAAGAAGTGTTAAGCTAGCAGCCCCTAATTTAAAAAGAATTGAAGGAAAACAGAAAGGAGGAAGGAAAGAGAAAAGAAAAGCCAGAGACAATAAATAAACAGAAAAACCAAAAAAAAACACACCAGCAAGCAGTCAAAGCTAAGGAGGAAGTGTTCCTTCTAGGGTCCTTGTGGATGCTCTCAGCCTGTTTGTGTTTATTAATTTCCATTCCGGGTTCTCTCTGCAGGTTTTGAGGCAGATTTTCGGTATTAAACTGAATTAAGAACCAGAATTCATTTTTTTTAATTGACTGTCTTCTTTTTTTTTTTTTTTAGGATATAAGGGACCCAAAAGATTTTCTCTGCTAGACCACCCCTTTCACTGAGGGGACACTAAATGGGCTTGAGGAACTAATCAAGCCATTCCCACTTGCAGTGTGATAATATTGTTTGACCCCGTCCCCTCTGGGGCCAAGCATCAGTGTCAGCGGTCTGCTGGGTAAGTCATGTTTCCCCAGCAGTTTCCCCTTTACACTCAGCCTGGTGCTGTTTCAAGTCAGCTTATCTGATCCCCAAAGCTATGAGGGGGTCCAGGCAGCCAAATCCACAGAAGTTAAACCCCTCTACACCTTCTGTCAGAGCCTTCCCTCCCTCAGAGTATGCTGCCTCAAACTGGGAGTGTGAGTCACGGTTGCAGGATTCATGGTTCAAACCATCCATTGTCCCTGTGGGTGGGGCTCAGCCATCTGCGTTTACCACCACAGGTAGTCTCAAAACTCTAGAATCTCCAATGATAACTCAACGCCATTGATCTGCCCACTGCTGACTAACCGAAGCTTCTCACTCCATGTGCCACGACACAGAACCTTGTGCAGGACCCCACCCACAATCCGCCATCCACAGAGAGCTATTCAGTGAGTATCCTCCTAAACCAATGCCAACTTGCCTCTCTCCTGTAGCATTTTGTTATAAGGCACCCCAATGGTTTATATTTTTTCAGTTTCTTAACCCGATTCTGATGTGGATTCAAGTTTAACAGCCACTGAACTACAGTTGCCTGTTTCTAATTAACTCCAATTTGACTTATTATTTTAAATCAGAAATGATCCTTTCATAATAAGATGATATACTTCTAATCTCAAGTATTTTAAGAAGTTAGAAAATTTATATATATTTTTAAGTTGTACTCCAATATTTTTCTCATATGTGATAGTGTGTGGGATGGATGAAACTAGAGGATGCATGTATTTACAAACAGAAATGTGTACCCAAAAGAATCTGCCAATGTAGATAACTCTGTGGAAGGAGGTTGATACTAGAGAAGGAATTTTACTGTGTGCCATAACAGACATAAAGTATTTTTATACTCTTTGCATAGATAATTTGGTTATAATTTAAAAGAAATTATTATTATATTACACAATGAAAGTATACAAATTGGTTGAATTGAAGATATTAATTTGTATGTGCAATGTTACATTCACAATTTTCAAATACAGTTGACCATAAAGGAAAACTGCTCTCTCCCCTGGGCACTCTCCCACACTGCCTGGATGGGTGTAGGCCACCCTCAGCACGAGTTAGCACAGAACACGTGGAGCATGGATGCAACAATGTGAAGGCCACACTGCTCTCTACACGTGTCTGGTTAGTGGGCTGTGAGCACAACATGAGAACAGATTTCATGCTGCTTACTCCTCAGTAAAGTTAGGCCAGAGTGACTCACATCACTAACTGAGGCTTTGAGTGCTGAGCAGGGCTTTCTCCCTGTCCTCCTTTCTGGATCCAGAACCTATGATGATGGTTTTCATTGGGGTTCTGAGGGTTTGGTTCCAAAAAAGGACATTCCCTCTCCGGATTGAAGGAACTGCAGTGAGCACGTGTTTCATTCCAGCCTCTTCAGTTGTTCATCACCTTCTTCCCATCCAAACCCTCCATTCTCTTCTGGGATTGAAGAAGTCTGCATCATTTAAACACTGTTAAAAATATGTTGAAAATTTAATATTTAATTAGTCTGAGAAATATATGGCATCGGCACCCTCTGAGGTTTTCTTCAAACATTGAAATCTCTCATAACCTCACTTCTATTCTTGTCAGCCCTAGGTCCCAGAACTTTCTGGGATTTCTGTACTATTCATTATGGTCACTGTCCTAATGATGTTCATTCTGGTGGTGTTATTGCTGTAGCCAATGCTGTAATGTGAATTTTAACATTTTCTTCCTGTCACAAACAAGATTCATCTTGGCATTGCTCTTTCTTTAGCTGCCCCATGATTAGAGATAGTGAATTTTGGACTGGACCAGAGATCTGAGTATGAACCTGAGATCCTGGAGGAGTAGAGTATGAGTATCCTCCTCAGAAGGTCCAGCCTGGAGGCCAAGGGAAAGAGGGAAGGGCAAAATGAGCAGGAGTAGGGAGACTCCTCTCTGTGCCCTGATATCTCTTCTGCACCAGACCCATGGTCCCATGCCTTTATCTGACCCTGCCCCCCTAGCCAACCCCTGCCTGAGGCAGGTACATCATACTGGGTCATCTGTGACTTTATACTAGTCCCCAAACCCTGTGACAACACTCCCTGACTCTCTGTCTTGCAGGCTTTCCTGGTCAAAGGCACTACCCCCTCTGTCTTACCTGTTCTCATTCCTGCTTAGTCTGGAGATATGCACAGTTTACAGGTGAAATCACTGGGCAGAAGCATCACACTTCTGTTTGGGAACAGGGCAGCTCTCCAGCCCTGTGTCCTCATCTGTTAGAGTTTCCCCAGTGATGCCGATGCAAAATAACAGAAATAGGTTGGCTGTAGTTGGGATTTATTAGGTTTTAACCTTAAAGTTCTGAGGCTGTGAAAATGTCCATATCAAGTCATCATCTAAAATTCTGTCTTAGCAATGGTCAGCTACTGCAGAAATCCTGCCAAGGCAAAATGTTGCGCCTGCCTGTCTCTCTCTGCCTTCTCCTCCAAACTCACTTTCTCCCACAGCTCATAAGTGGGCCATCATACACAATTGCTCACACCAAACCCTTCTCCTCTGGCGTGGATGTCTTCAAGCTGCTCCATGTCTCCCGCCTCTGGCCTCTCCCTCAGCCTCGCTGGTTTTCTGTGTCTCTCCACAGCTGTAGGAGTTCCTGGAGCCCTCTCCCACATGACAGGGTAAAAATGGCAGCACTCTTTCTCTGTTTCTTCCATGTATGTAGGACTTCAGCACAATGATTGGGGTTCATCCTGGTGCCTGAAAACTAATCAGAGGTCCTTAACTAAACTAAAGCATTCTAACAAAAAGTGTCATAATCAAATGTTCCCTTATCTGAATCTAATCAAAATGTCCTACCAAAAAAGGCTTACACACACAGCAATAGGTTAGTAAGAACATACTTCTCTGGCATCCACACAAGGTGCAAATGGTGGCATTAACCAGGGCACACGGAGCAGGATGGGTCTCCTAAGTCTTTGAGAATTGGAAACTCAAGAAACACTGGCTGCACTTTGGGTGTGGCATTCATTGAGCAAAATGGGGAGCTGACCACCATTGCACTGGTCTCAGAAAGGTCCCAAGAAGAACTCAATATACTAAGCCTTCTACACCAAATCTTAGCTCCAAAATCAGGTCTGTAACTCACAGAGTTGTGCCATCATTCTTATTGCCAGAGACAGAGCCCACAGATTTTGTGGTGGGGGGGCCGGAAGCAGGCTGTAAAACTGAAATCCCCTAATTTCTTCTCTAAATAACGGATTACATTTACAACAGAATGGAGAAATTCATCCCTAAGGGTGCTCTCAGTAGCAGTGGAGATTGTAGAGGGTCTGAGACTTAATTCATCTCAATCCTTCAGGAAGAAGTGAAATATATACTTTTAGAGATGAGTAAAAACTAATAAAGTTTCCTAGCAGCAACTCACTTTTAAAAAATGTAAAAGAATATTCTTCGGGCAGAAGAAAATATTCTCAGAAGGTTCAAGATTCAGTATGAGATGAAGAACAATATCTGTTAATTAAATTCATATACCAAAATGAGTACTGAATTGATATAGTAATAATGATATCTGTGGCCTAGGACATCAATAAAGTGTTCAAATACACCATAAAATAATATATATCATGAGATGGATAACTGGATATGTAGCAGTTTGATATCGTTATGAGTTCCAGAAATGTTTATGGGATGATGACTGGTAATCTGGGCATGATTAAGTTCTGATTAGGACATTGACTGGGCCACAGTTGGTAGGGCATTTGAGCCCCACCCATTGGTGTGTGGGGTCTCAAACATAAGAAGACATGGCAATGGACAGAAGGAGTAGTTTTTGATGTTGGAGTTCTGATTAGCAAAGACAGAAGGCTCTGGGGAAAAGAGACAAGCCATTCACCTGACAGTTCACAGCTAGCTTTGTGGGGACAGGCAAAGCTTAGAGAGCCTCATAGTCTACAGCTGACCTTGAGGAGGAAACAGAGGAGCTGAGCTCAGGGAGAAACGCAGCCCTGGGGAGAGATTAACCCAATAACTGTGAACACTGGCAAATGTAGGCAGCTGTTTTGCTCCAAGACAGTGTAACAGACTTTTGTTAAAGAAGAAACTTTTGCTTTATGGCCTGGTAACAAGAAGCTTCTACCACAAATAAATACACTTTATAAAGTCCAAGAGATTTCTGGTATTTTGCATCAGCACCCCTTTGTCTGACTAATACCGGATATAAAATATTTTAAAACACATTATTTGGCAGGTCAATAACAAATAATAAGTGCAGATTTGGGAAGGCTAGCAAAAGTGTTTTAATTTCCATGGTAAACTTTACAAAAAATTAAATAGTACATCTCATCTAAATAAATAGAAGGAAAAATTTGAATAAAAATAGTCAGTCCAAAACAAAGTGTTCATGAAATCCTGGGTTGCCATTTTGGTCTTTGTTCTGGGCCCACCTTAACTCATGTGTCTTTGGAAATTGTAGCTTTCTTATCCTTCAGAAGCCTGAATGTTCCAGGGTTGATTTATGAGGTGTTCTTTTGTCCCCATCATTAATCAAGTACTGTATCACTTCCCAATTTCCTTGTTATGAAGTCACCAAACTGGATGTGATGCTCATTTGAAGCAAGAAGAGCCATGAATGATAGAACAAGTAAAAATGAGATATCTTTGCACTTCCCAAATTGGACACTTAGATGATTGATATAGGATATTTCCCCTTTTCTAATGAATGCATTCAATGCTATAAATTTCCCTCTAAGCACTCTTTTTCATGCACCCCACAAATTATGAAGAAGCATACGACTTTAAGAAGCTGAAAGAACCACATAACAAAAAGCTTTGAGTGAAGCTATATCCACTTCCACAACAGTACAGACTTAAGATGAAGGAATAGATTGTAAGAAAGTTGGGAAAATCTTTTCTGTGACCACAAGCACTCTTTCCTCAAAATGACACTTCTATGGATGTAACTTCACTTAGAAAGAATTTGCATCATGCTTACCTAAGCATGAGGGTATCTATGTAATGAAAAAGAATGAAGACAATGGGCTTTGCCAATTTGCCCCACACGGTAGTCCTCCCCTTTAAGTGTAATGAGTGTGAAGTTTTCTTGGAAATTCAACCTCATGAGATACCTGAGAGTTAATCCTTCAAAGAAACCATTTGGGATTTCATTAATTTGGGAAAGGTAGAGTCTCATCAAATAAACATGCAAGAGTAAAACCCTGTATATGTAAGGACTATTGGAAATCCTTAAGCCAGGCATTAAAGCTCATTGTGCATGAAATATTCATACATTAGATAGTATTGAAATGAACATGGGAATGCTTCCATCTTAAAGAAAACCTCATGGAATATGAGAAAATTCAAACTAGAGAGAAACAATATGAGTTTCCTGAATGTAGGATGTTCTTTACATGCGGCAAGGTTTTCAACCTGACAGAAAATCTCGATATTCATCAGAAAATCCTTACTGAAGGGAAATCATATATATGTGGGAAAGCTGTAATTCAAATGTCAAATCTCAGATACAAGAGATTTCCTACTGAAAAGAAACCCTATGCATGTAAGGCATGTGAAAAAGCCTTTAGGTACAAATCATACTTCACAGAACATTAAAAAACTCATATTGGAGAGAAACAAAATGAATATAAAGAATGCAGAAAGCCTTTGGGCAAAACAATAGTTCATTAAACATCAGGACATTCATTCTGGAGAAAAACCCTATGTATGCAGTGAATGTGGAAAAGACTTCAACCAGAAGGAAAACCTCATTCACCATCTGAGAATATATACTGAGGAGAAACCCAATGAATGTGATTGATGTGGGAAAGCTTTCGTTCAGAAATCAAGCCTCATTACACAGCAGACCAAACAAACTGGAGAGAAACCCTATATATGTAAGGAATGTAGAAAAGCCTTCAGGAGTAAATCAAATCTCACTGACATGAGATAATTCATACTGGAAGGAAACCCTATATATATATAAGTAATTTGGAATAGCCATGTCTTTTTATGTTTGAGACGGCTCCCACCAAAGGGCGGGGCTCAATGCCCTACTGACTCTCCCTGTCAACGACCTTATCTTACCTTAATCATGCCCAGATTAACAGAGAAATTTACAAGCATAATCCCATATCTATTTTCAGAATTCATAACGATATCCAACTGCTACATATCCATTTTCCCATATTATGCTATATATTATTCTATGGTGTATTTGAACACTTTATTGATGTCCTAGGCCACGGATATCATTCTTACTTTATCCTTTCAATAGTCATTTACATATATGAATTTAATTATCAGATATTGTTCTTCTATCCACCCTGAATCTTGATACTTCTGGGATTATTTTCTAAGTGAATAATATTCTTTTACATTTCTTTAAAGTGAGTTGCTGCTAGCAAACTTTATTACTTTTTCCACATCTGTAAAATTACATATTTCATTTCTTCCTGAAGGATTGAGGTGAATTAAATCTCAGGCCCTCTATGCTCTCCACTGCTTTTGAGAACACCCTTAGGCTTGAATTTCTCCATTCTGTTGTAAATATAATCAGTTCTTTGGAGAAGAAATTAGGTGATTTCAATTTTACAGCCTGCCTCCTGCACCACAACCCACATGCAAAATATGTGCAGTATGGCTCAGTGGATGGGAATAATGGCACACCTCTCTGAATTACAAACCAGGTTTTGGAACTAAGATTTGGTGGAGAATGCAGTATATTGAGTCTTTCTGGGGACCATTCTATGGACCAGTGTATTGGTGGCCAAGACCTCATTTTTGCTCAATGATGGCCACACCCAAGTACAGCCACTGCTTCATGAGATACCATTTCTCCCAGATTTAGGCGACCCCTCTTGCTCCCTGTGTCCTTGGTTAATGCTTGTTACCCTGTATGGCTTTCAAAATGAGGAGTAAACAATGACTATAAAGAGCAGACTACATTCAGTACACTTATATGATTTCTTTCTAGTTTAAATTTTCTCACATTACATGAGGTTTTGTTTCAGATGGAAGGATTCCCATGTTCATTACAATACTAACTAATGCATGAATATTTCATGCTCAATGAGATTTAATGCTTTTGTGAAGGATTTCCAATATTCCTTACATACACAGGATTTTACTCCTGCATGTTTCTTGACAGGACCCTACCTTTCCCAAATTCATGAAATCCCAAATGGTTTCTCTGAAAGATTAAATATCAAGTATCTCATTAGGTTGAATTTCCAAGAAAACTTCACACTCATCACACGTAAAGGGGAGGACTACCATGTAGGGTAAACTGGCAAAAATCTTTGTCCACATTCTTTTTTCCTTGCACAGATTCCCTCATGCTTAGTTAAGCATGATGCAAATTCTCTTGTTGGAAAATATGCTGAGAGCCAGAGCATAAAGGCTTAAGCATTTTAAAATCATGCTTGCCAGCACAGAAACATTAGTAAATGTATCCAAGGACATTGCATACCCCAGACATCTGTGGGAGGAGGTAGAGAGGAATGAACACACCACTAAGTATTTATTGAATGAATTCCCAAGAAACATTGCCTGGGAACAGAGAAAGAGGCAGTGCTCTCAAGTACCAAGCTGAGAAACTAGTGAATGATGCCCTACTTTTGTTATCAGCTTTGCAGTATATAAAGCAGCCTCAGCCTAAATAAACTTGCCTGCATTCCACATGGAGTGAGGTCCCTTGGTCAAAACCTTTCTTTGGATCATTCCAAGCACCGTCTACCTCCATGTTGCATTAAAACAGATGACACCCAATGTGGGGCACGACTAGCCTTTCCTCTGTATAAATGCCATGGAATGAAGGACTGCTGGGTCAGATGGTCCTTGCATTCTGTTGGTGAGTCAAATAATATTGATCATCAGGGTAATGGGTAATAGTCAATTCGGTTAGAGGAATATTTCCAAGTTTTGAAAACCCATTTAAAGAATACAGAGATATCTGTGATGACCCTAGAGGTACTAGAAATCTTTTTTTTTTTTTGTACAGAAACATTGTTATGTATGGTCTTTGTATAGCCTTATTTCTGTTGCTCTTGAACCATTACTGTCATATGAAAATGTAGTTATTAAAATGGATACTGCTTTTGCTAACACTGTAGCAGAAAAAGCTAATGATAATTTTAATGAAAACATATCTGAAAAATTATTGAGCAGGCTAAAACAGATAAACTCATGTCTAATGAAAAGAAAAAAAAGACAAATGGAGGTTATGGAACATTTCCAGCAGTCGTTAAGCCATCCACTCCAAAACTGATTTATTGTTTTATAAATCAGCATCTGTGCTTCCCAAGGTATCTACTAATCCATTCTTTACAATATTTGATGACCCTCCAAAACTTTCTGTTTTTGTGCCAGCACCATCCTCTTCAATTATGAAAAGTACAGCACAGGGAAATGTAGAAACAAATTCAGAGACTATGGAATTTTATATACTCTTCCAGTAAGAGTAACTGAATTCTGGTAGATGTTAACAATCCCCCAGGGGGTGAACAATATGAGCATGCTCCAGTTCCTTTTAAAACCATCAAAAAATTTAAAAAAGTATGCACTTAATAGGGTGTAGATTCTCCTTATAATCAGAATTGGTACAAGAAATGGCACAAGCAAACAGATTTATATACTGGGATTGGGATTTGTTAGCTCAAGCTGTTCTGAATTCAGAAGAATTTTTACAATTTAAAATTTGATGGGTTGACAAAACTAATATTGTAGCATGATGAAATCAACAGCAAAATCCACCAGTGCCTATTACTACTGAACAAATATTAGGAGTAAGTCAATGTGCTGAAATTCCTCGCCAAGCTCAATATGATAATATTGCCATCTTACAAGTGCAATTGGGCTGCGTAGATGCCTTTTGATGAATCCCCACCCTTGAACAGGCTGTACTTTCATTTTCCAAACTTGTGCAAGGAAATACTGAAACCTATGCTGAATTTGTAGCAAGGCAGGAAGATGTAGTCAAAAAGACAGTAACTCAATCTGAACTTAAAGAAATGATTATTCTAATGTTTGCATTTAATGATACTAACAGTGAGTATAAAAAGGCTTTGTGTCCAATAAAAGCAAATAGCAGTACATTACAGGATTACATAAAAACATGCCAAAACATCCGGCCTAATACATACAACATGAACCTTCTTGCAGCTACTCTAAAGGGATATAGTCCTGTTGTTAATAATTTAAATTGTTTTAAATGTAAGAAACCAGGTCATATGAAAAAAGATTGCCAAGCCAAAACTATTGTAAGTGCTCCATTTAGCAGCAATAATAAATCAATAACAATCGTGTGTGTCCTAAATGCTAAAAAGGTTACATTGCATCAAGGAATGCCATTATAAATATCATAAAAATGGTAGTCTCATTTATGAGCTGGGAAATTTCCAAACAGGCCTTACTCAAGACCCTCAGAAAAATAATATGAATACATTTACCTGCCTTGCTCAAATCTGACTAATTAGCAACAGAGCGGTTCACTATAGCCTGTAACAGAATTTAAGGCACTTACCAAAAGCAGTACAGCTGTCTATCATTCCACAGCTGAATCAAAGTTTATTACTACTTAACCCTAACCCTAACATTAACACTAAACCTATCCCTACCCTGACCCAGCTCTAGCCCTATCACAAACCCTAAGCCTAACACTAACCCTAACACTAAACCTAAACTAACCCTAAACCAAACCCTAACCCTAATTAACCCTAACCCTAATGCTAACCCTAACATAACACTAAGGCCAAGCCTAACCCTAATCCTAAACCTAAAACTAACCTAAACCTAAACCTAACACAAACCTGAACCCTAACTAACCCTAACCTTAACCCTAACCCAAACCTTTCCCCTAACCTTTACCCTAAACCTAACTAACTCTAACCCTAACATTAACTAACCCTAATGTAACCCTAACCCTATCAAAATAGCTTCCTGTACTTTAACCTTATTGTTTCCATGGAGAGACAGGTCTTATCACTTTTAAAAAGAACACAATGTTCAAACCTGCTTTCTCAAAGTCAAATCCTGAAATATAGCTTTTATTTCAAACTCACATATAAGTTTGTCTTTTACCTAAATAAAAGTAAAATGCTAAAAATAGTTATGTTCATGTGATATAAATTGAATGAAGTATTTTAAACTGTTGTATAATTAAAAGAAATTTTCTAATTTTATAACAATTAAAGTTATATGAATAAAAATTTTATATGAATACTTTAAAAGTGTATAAAATTCCTGAAAATTTAATAATGATTCCATATAATATTAAATAAAAATATAATGCTATTAACCATAATTTTTAGTTATAACTACAAAAAGAAAGCAGCCATTAAAGGCTGCCAGGGTAGTGCATAACAGTAAAATATAGTAAAATAAAATAACACCAATACAGCATGTAGTGTTACCAAATATGGCTAGTTTGTTGCAAAAAATTAATATCCAATTATGTCACTAAAACTTTCTTTTAAAACTTGCTAAAGCTTTCTTTAATATTTTCTTTAAAAAGTCAAGCCAGCCCACATTCCACTTCCTGCAAAATAGCCAACAATAAATCAAGTTCATATTCAACACTATAAGCAGAAGCCCCAATTCTAATTATAATGTTAACAACAAAACCAATGCAAGTATTAAAATTACAAGTTAATGTATTATCCAAAGCCCAAAAGGAAATAATAATTTGTTTTTACCTATGCCTAAAACTATAAAAAATAAAAACATTGGGGTCATTCTAATTAATCTATTAAGAATCTTAAATGCTTAAGAAATAAAAGACACTTCATTGCATGTCTGTTGTTGTATAATCTACTAGATTTATGAATTATGTATATTATACTTAATTACTAATCAAAACTTTAATACAATACATTGCATACTTAGTAATTTAATAACTTTTATATTACACGTAAATATGTTTTAATAAAGTATATGTAAATAACTTGCTTTGAGTTTCAACAGTCCTGATAGTAAATGTATTAAAAAACTTGTCTGGCAAGATTTCTTCAAGCCTAAAACTAAAGTGTCATGCAGAAAATTTTGTTAATCAACAAACCAATGCCTTGCTGTTAACACTTTTCACATTTCAGTAAAAATATTGTAAATTAAAACAGTAAGCACCTCAAGGATGTTTTGTAACAAATTAAAAAAAATAAAGTGCATTTCAATGGGTGTTGTATTCCTCCCTGGTGGAGCTGGCCACACTCCCAGGAATTGGGGCATAAACCTTAAAATGCCCAGGGAGTGTTGTGTACCTTCCTGAGGAGGCTGGACACTTGAGAATTAGCAAAATACTCACACATTGGCATCTATACTATCACATTCATTAATTCTGAACAGAGTCAAACAAAACTCTAGTATCAGTTGCTACTTCAACAATTTAACCCTTCCCAGCTAAAAGCTAAATTTTGGTAACTATATATAAGACTGCTCTATTTATCTGTCATTCTGTAACTTTGTTCAATATTGAGTTAATCTTTTAATTAGTTATGTTATTTGTTTCTCACCCAAATTGTCAATATAAGCTTATTAAACTAAATATGTATTAACATTTATCTTGTATCTATCCAGGACTCTAAAGAAAAATAAGCCAAGTACACCAGTGTATCCCTTGATTTAGTAAGACAGTGAATGTATGTATACTTATCATAAAAAAATTAACAGTTAAATCTCTATAAATGCTACAAAAACAAAAAGGGAAATGGTGAAGTGTGAGTACAATTATATCAAGCATTATTTAAAATAAATTCTTTAAGTCGAAGGTCAGAATCACATACATCAGCAGCAGAGCATTTCTTGCAAAAATCAGGGAAAAATACTGAAACAAATATCGGAAAACTAGTTTACTGAAAGCATAAAAATAATAATGAATGGGATAAGGCAGAATTTAAGTTAGGATAAAGGGTTGAGGTTTTGCTCTTATCATTACAGATAATGGAGACCAGTTTGGGTCCTGTCCAGACCTCTGAAACCTAGACATAAACAAGCCAAAGAAGCTGTCACAAAAAGCAGAAAAGTCAGAATGTCACCCTAACACAGTTATTCCTTGCTACGCTTACCTTGAAAACCAAAGCAGTAAGTAATGCACTTTCACATAATTATACATATTGGCTTATATTTCTAATTCACCTCTTTTTGATTTGTTGACTTGGGGGGCAAATCCTACCCTTTTTATATTAATCAGTCTTTTCATTTTCCTGGGCTCATTGATCCTCGCCTTCCTCTAAAACCTGAGGAGGCCCGGAAATTTATTGAAAAGTTAACCTTGCCTTTTCTTTAATGACCTAACTGCATAGGATCCATCAATCCATGTATATAGCCCCAAAATCATAGTACAAAGTGATAAATGGGATACATGCCGTGTTTCATCTGAGGTTGTGCTCTTTAATAATTCCTATAGAATTGTAAAGAATTGGGCAATTATAGGGATACCGAAACCTAATATAAACACAACCATAATTTGAAAAATTAATAATTCAACAAATCAGTGAATGAAAACTATCGTTATTTTCAGAATTTTGGGAATGTCAAAAATAAAAATAGGTCTCTAAATTGGACTCATCAGGGAAGATTTATCCCACAACTATGGGACACTAAACATAACAAAACTAAAAATTATTTGTGGAAATTATTTTTGGGAACTAGCCCAATTTATGAATGGCAAGGCAGGAAAACCAATATTACCAGTTAAAAAAGAAAATCCACTTGATTTCTTAAATTATATGTATGGGATCCCATTGTTTTTACAGTAGGAACAGTGAGCATTAATAAACCATGTACTTTTCTGCAGCAATTGCTCCCTTTACACTTTTGTATCAGAATCTGCTTTATAGCAAAGTTCTACTGTGGTTCTCATAGGACAATGGCATCATGGAATATGGCTTCCAGTTCTCATGAATCACTGCTGGCATGCTTCCCCTGAGAGACAAATCCTTTGGCACTTTCTAAATCATTATTTGAAAAGAAGAAAACGTTTAATTGGATTAATTATACCTGCTGTATTACGGCTTATAAGTATTATTACAGCCACTGCTGTGGCAGGAATTGACCTACATGAGAATGTCCAAACAACAATATGTTAAAAATTGGCATCATAATGCTAGTGAGCTATGACATATTCAGGCATATATAGATGAGCAAATTAATAATAGGCTTAATAACTTAGAGATGGCTGTTACACAAATGGGAGATCAAGTATATAATCTAAATTTAAAACAAGGTTTGAAGTGTGATTTGTATGACCTCGCATTTTGTATCACCCCTCTTCCATAAAATGATTCCCATTATGAATGGAAAAAAATTAAATATCATTTAATGGGTCATTACACAGATTTATCTATTGAAATTACAGGTTTGCAAAAAGGATTTTCAGCATGTATCAGAATCAACTTACTATGCTTCTAGGTAGTGAATTTTGGCAATCAGTGACAGATCAATTAAATAAATTAAACCCCTTACATTGGTGGAAAGCAAACTCTGTACATGTTAATTTTGGTGTGGTGATCACTGGTGCTCTGTTACACTTCACTGTATTAGGAGGCATTCACAAACCCCTGCTGTCCCACATTAACAGGGCTGAAAAGGCCAGCCATGCCAATAACTTGATTCTGCTTAAAACCCTTGAATCTCAAAACCCTGTCCATGGAGCTTGGTGGGTGGCCAGTGATGGGTAAGACCTTCAGAGGAGGGCAACATAAGACAGGCACAGTCACCTTGGAAAAGAGAAAAAAAGGGGGAAATTGTTGGAATAGCTGCTGAGAGCCAGTGCATAAAGGGTTAAGCATTTAAAAAACATGCCCTCTGGCAGAGAAACATTAGCAAATGTCTCCAAGCACACTGCACACTGCAGATATCATTGGAAGAAGGCAGAACGGAATGAACACAACACTAAGATGTTAGGGTCTGAATTCCCAGGAAAGATTGTCTGGAAACACAGAAACAGGCAGTGTTCTCACATACCAAGCTAAGAAACTAATGAAGGATGCCCTAATTTTGTTAGAAGTTTTGTAGTAAATAAAGCAGCTTCAGCCTAAATAAAATTACTTGCATTCCTCATGGAGGGAGGTCCCCTGCTCCCAAACTTTCTTTGGATCATTCCCAGCACTATCTACCTCCCCGTTGAATTACAACATTTACTCAAAGTGAAGTTACATGCACAAAACTATTATTTTGAGGAAACCGTGATTGTGGTCAGAGAAAATATTTTCCCAACTTTCTTACATTCTCTGGCTTCATCTTAAGTCTGTACTGTTGTGAAAGTGGATATAGCTTCACTCACAAGCCTTTTGAAATGTGGTTCTTTCTGCTTCTTAATGCCCTTACTTCTTTATAGTTTGTGGGGTGCAGCAGAGGAAGTGCTTAGAGGGTAATTTATAGCATAAATGCATTCATTAGAAAAGAGAAAAGATCCAATATCATTCATCTAAGTGTTCAATTTGGGAAACGCAACAATATCTCCTTTTATTTGTTCTATCATTCATGGCTCTTCTTGCTTCAAAGAGCATCACACCAAGTTTGGTGGCTTCATAACTAGGAAATGGGGAAGTGACACAGCACTTGATTTATGATGGGGACAAACCAACAGCACATAAATCAACCCTGGGACATTCAGGATTCTGAAGGACAAAAAAGGTACAGATTCCAAAGATGCATGAGTAAGGTGGCCCCTGAATATAGGCCAAAATGGCAACCCAGGAAATCCTGAATAATTTGTTTTGGACTGATTATTTTTGTTCAATATTTTTCTTCTATTTATTTGGATGAGATGTACTATTTAATAATCTTTAAAGTTCACCGGAGAAATTAAAACTCTTTTGCTTTCCTTTCCAAATCTGAAATTATTATTTATTATTGACTGGCCAAATAACATATTTTAAACCTTTTATATCCTGTATTATTCAGCCAAAGGTGTGCTAATGCAAAATATCAGAAATCTCTGGGACTTTATAAAGGGTATTTATTTGGGGTAGAAGCTTACAATTACCAGGCATTTAAGCATTAGTTTCTTCCTTCACCAAAGTCTGTTACCCCATCTTGGAGCAAGACAGCTGCTGACATTAACCTGTATTCAGGCTTCTTGGGTTCCTCTCTCTCAAGTGCTGCATTTCTCTCTGGGGTCAGCATCTCTGTTTTCTCCACACAGTCATCTGTAGACTATGAGGCTCTCTAAGCTTTGCCTCTCTTCAGAAGGCCAGCTGTGAACTGTCAGCTGAATGGTTTGTCTCTTTTTCCTGGGGCCTTCTGCCCTTCCTCCTCAGAATTCCAATATTTAAAATGGCTCCAACTCTGTTCTTTGCCATGTCTTTTTATGTCTGAGAACCCACCCACCAAAGGACAGGGATCATAGCCTTACTGACTCTGGGCCAGTCAACTCCCTTATCATAACTTAATCATTCCCAGATTAACAGACCAGTTTAAAAGCATAATCTAATATCTATTTTTGGAATTCATAATGATATCAATCTGTTACATTTTCATTTACACATCTTATGCTATATATTATTTTATGGTGTATTTTAACACTTTATTGATGTCTTAGGGCACAGATATCATTATTACTTTATTCAGTCAATGGTCATTTATATATATGAATTTAATTAACAGATATTACTCTTCCATCCATCCTGTATCTTGAAACTTCTATGATAATTTTCTTTCTGCCTGAATAATATTCTTTTACATTTCTTTTAAAGTGAGTTGCTGCTAGCAAATGGTATTAGTTTTTGGTCATCTGTAAAATATTTATTTCATCTCTTCCTGAAGGATTGAGATGAATTAACTCTCGGGCCTTCCACAATCTCCACTGCTTTTGAGAGCACCCATAGTGTCAAATTTCTCCATTCTGTTGTAGACACAATCAGTTCTTTGGAGAAGAAATTAGGGTCTTTCAGTTTTACAGCCTGCTTCCTGCTCCCCCCTCCCCACTGAACAGGCAAAATCTGTGTGCTCTGGCTCTGGGAATGGGAATATTGGCACACCTCTCTGAGTTATACACCTGTTTTGGGAGCTAAGATTTGGTGGAGAAAGCACAGTATATTGAGTTCTTCTTGGGACCATTCTAGGAAACAGTGCAATGGTGGTCATCACCCCATTTTGCTCAATGATTGCTACACCCAAATAGAGCCACTACTTCATAAGTTCCCATTTCTCCCAGATGTAGGAGACCCCTTCTGATCCTGTGCCCTGGGTTAATGCCTTCATTTGTGTCTTGTGTGGGCCCTGGAATGTATAATCTTACTAACAAATTGCTGTGTGTGAAAGCCATTTGTATGTAGAACATTTTGGTCAGATTCAGATAAGGGACTTTTCAATTAGGTCACTTTATGTTAGATTGCTTTACGTTATTTAAGGCCTCTTATTAGATTTTGGGCACCAGGATGGACCACAATCATTGTGCTGAAGTACTACATTCATGGAACACACAGAGAAAGTGTGCTGTCATATTTACCCTGCCATGTGGGAGTGGGTTCGGGGATCTCCTAGAGCTGTGGAGAGACACAGAATCCCAGAGAGTCTGAGGGAGATGCCAGAGCCTGGAGTCATGGAATAGCTTGAAGCTGAAGACATCCAGGAGAGAGGAGAAGGGAGATGTGTGAACAATTGTGTCTGATGTCCCACTGCTGAGCTGAGGGAGGAAGTGTGTTTGGAGGAGAAGACAGAGAGAGACCGGCAGGCCCAACATTTTGTCTTGGCTGGAGTCCAGGAGCAGCAGACCTATGCTAAGACAGCATTTTTGATGATGCCTTGATTTGGACATTTCCACGGCCTCAGAACTGTAGGCTTTAACCCTAATAAATTCCAATAAAAGCCAAACAATTTATACTATTTTGCATTGGCAGCACTGGGCAAACCCAAACAGCTAGGGACACAGGAATGGTGAGCTTCCCTGTTCCCAAAGGTCAGTGTGATGCTGCTGTCCCTTGAATTCACTTGTAAATTGAAGGTGTCTCCAACCTAGGTCAGAATGAGTTTGGGTTAAATAGAGGGGAAAGTGCTCTTGGCCAGCAAGGCCTGCAAGACAGGAAGTCAGGCATGGGAGTCACAGGTTTTGGGGAATAGTATAAAGTCAAACTTATCCCAGTATGATGTACCTAACTCATGCTGGGGTGGGCCAGTTGGGCAGGGGCAGATAAAAGCATGGGACTTGTGGTCTGCTGCAACAGAGGAGTTATGGCAAAGAGAGGAGACTTCCTGCTCCTGCTCCTTTTGCCCTTCCCTCCTTCCCTTGGCCTCCAGGATTGACCCTCTGAGGAGGCTGTTCTTATTCTACCCCTCCTGGATAACAGGCACAACTCAGGTCTCCTAGTTCCAGTACTACATTCACCTTCCCCAATCTTGGGGTAGCTAAAGAAAGAGCAATGCCATGATGAAACCTGCTGGTGTCAGGAGGCTAATGACAAAAATTCACATTACAGCATTGGCTACAGCAATAACATCACCAGAATAAGCAATATTAGGCCATTACCACTAATAAATAATATGGGAATCCTAGAAAGTCCTGGGACCCAGGGCTGACAAGAATAGAAATGAGGTTGTGAGGGCAATGTTTCCAGAAAACCTCAAGGGGACAGATGCCAGATATTTCTCAGTCTAATTAAATATTAAATTTTTAACACATTTTTAACAGTGTTGAAAATGAGGCAGACCTCTTCAATCTCAGAAGAGAATGGAGGGGTTGGATGGGAAGAAGCTGAAGAAAAACTGAAGAAGCTGGGATGTAACAGGTGCTCACTGAGGTTCCCCTAAGGCAGAGAGGGAATGTCATGTTTGGGAACCAAACATTCAGAGCCCCAATGAAAAACATCATCATAGGTTATGGACTCACAAAGGAGGACAGGGAGAAAGCCATGCTCAACACTCACAGCCTCACTTAGTGCTGTGAGACACTCTAGTGGGCCTTCACTGGTGAATAAGCAGAAGGAAGTCCATATCCTCCTGTGGTGCTAACAGTCATCAACAGGAAACGTGTTGAGAGCAATGTGGCCTTCACACAGTCGCAACCATGTTCCTCATGCTGCGTGCTCCATCTTGCTGAGAGAGGCCTCCCCCATCTAGGCAGATCGGGAGGGGGCCGAGGGAAGTGAGTACTTTTCCTTTATGGGCGAGTGTATTTTCAAAGGGTGGGGGAAGGGGCCCCCACTAATGTTGCAGATACAAATCAATATCTTCAAATGAACCACTATGTAGGATTTCGTTGTGTGCTATTTTCATTTCTTTTAAATTATAACCAAAATATCCGTGCAAAGAGAATAAAAATAATTTCTATCTGTTAGGGCAAACAGCCAAATTCCTTCTCTAGGCTCAATCTCCATTCCTCCTTCCTGAGAATTTATCTGCATTGGCAGATTCTTTTGGGTACATATTTCTGTTTGAAAATATATGCATTCTCTTGTTTCATCCATCCCACAACCTATCATATTTGAAAAAATTATTGGAGTAAAATTTAAGAATATAAATAAGTTTTCTAACTTCTTAAAATACTTGAAATTAGGAGTATATTATCTAATTATGAAAGGATTATTTCTGATTTAAAATAACAAAGAAAATTGGGGTTAATTATAAAGCAGGCCACTGTAGTTCAGTGGCTGTTAATCTTGAATCATCATCAGAATGAGGTGAAGAAACTGGAAAAATATCAATGTTTGGGATGCTTTGTAAGAAAATGCTATGATAATGGGCAGGATTATTTTTGATATGGTAATTTTTAAAATACTTACCAAGAATGTAATGGATTGAATAACCAGTGAAAACAACCAGATAAATTGAACTAAGTGGAAAACCCATCTTTACATAAACTAAGAGAAATCTCGAGTTCTGATGCATAAATGAGTGGTAACAATTTGAACACAGATGAGTGTGAAAGATCTCAGAACAAACTGCAAGTGCACTTTTCCAAGAGAAGAAAGATATCCTGAATTGCACAGTCACAGCCGCTTCCTTAAAAGATTGGCAACAAGTTGCACACACTGGAGGTGGAGATTCTTTGGAGATTCACATTCATTACATTCACAGGGTTTCTCTCCAGTATGAATATTGTAATGTTTAATGAGATACTGCCTCTGGGTGAAGGCTATTCCGAATTCCTTACATATACAGGGTTTCCCTCCACTATGAATTTTCTCATGATCAGTGAGATTTGATTTCTACTGAAGGCTTTACTACATTCCTTACATATATAGGGTTTCTCTCCAGTTTGTCTTCTCTTGTGTTTTATGAGGCTTGATTTCTGAATGAAGCTTTCCCACATCCATCACATTTATAGGTTTTCTCTCCAGTATGTATTCTCAGATGGTTAACGAGGTTTTCCTTCTGGTTGAAGGCTTACCACATCCATTGCATATATAGCATTTTTCTCCAGAATGAATTCTCTGATGTTTAATGGAGTATTGTTTTTGGCTGAAGGCTTTTCTGCATTCTTCACATTCATTTTGTATCTGTCCACTATGAGTTTTTTTCGTGTTCTGTGAGATATGATTTGTACCTAAAGGCTGTTTCACATGCCATATGCATAGGGTTTCTTTGCACTAGGAAACCTGTTGTAACTGAGATTTGATATTTGAATTAAAGCTTTCTCACATATATATCATTTCTCTTCAGTAAGAATTTTCTGATGAAAAAAGAGGTTTTCTGTTAGGTTGAAAACTTCCCCACATGTATAACATTTCTATGCTTGTTCCCCTGTGTGGCTTTTAAAATGATGAGTAAAAAAATTGACTGTAAAGAGCAAACTACAGTCAGGACTTTCATATGGTTTATCTATAGTTTGAATTTTCTCACATTCCATGAGGTTTTGTTTCAGATGGAAACATTCCCATGTTCCTTACAATACTAACTAATGTATGAATATTTCATGCTCAATGAGATTTAATGCCTGGATGAAGGATTTCCAATATTCCTTACATACACAGGATTTTACTCCTGCATGATTGTTTGATGTGACTCTAGCTTTCCCAAATTAATGAAATCACAAATAATTTCCTAGAAGGATTCATTGGTATCTCATGAGGTTGAATTTCCAAGAAAATTTCACACTCATTACACTTAAAGGGAGGACCTCCATGTGGGTCACACATCCAAAACACATTGTCTTTGTTCTTTTACGTTACTTAGATTTCCTCATGCTTAGGTAAGCATGATGCAAATTCCTTCAAAGTGAAGTTATATTCATATAACTTTTATTTTGAGGAAACAATGCTTGCAGTCCGAGAACATATTTTCCCAACTTCTTACATTCTCTGCCTTCATTTTAAGTATGTACTGTTGTGGAAGTGGACATAGCTTCACACACAAGCCTTTTGTTACAAACATTTCTGTTTGTAAATAAATGCATTCTCTAGTTTCATCCATCCCACACTCTATCACATATGAGAAAAAATTTGAAGTTCAACCTAAGAATATGAATAAATTTTTTAACCTCTTAAAATACTTGATATTAGAACTATATCATCTAATTATGAAAGGATCATTTCTGATTTAAAATACTAAGGAAAATTGGAGTGAAGTAGATAGCAGGCTGTTGTAATTCAACATGGAGGTAGACAGTGCGTGGAATGATCCAAAGAAAGTTAGGGACCAGGGAACCTCACTCCATGTGAAATGCATGCAGGTTTATTTAGGCTGAAGTTCTTTTTGTACTACAAAGGTGATAACAAATGTAGGGCATCATTCACTAGTTCCTGAGCTTGGTACATGGGAGTGCTGCCTGTTTCTGTGTTCCCAGTCTTTCTTGGGAATTCAGACAATAACATCTTTGTGGTGTGTTCATTACACTCTGCCTCTTCCTACTGAAGTTTGCAGTATGCAGTGCTCTTGGAGACCTTTACTAATGTTTCTAAGCCAGCAAGCATGATTTTTAAAGGCTTAACCCTTTATGCTCTGGCCCTCAGCATCTTTTCAAACAATTACCCTTTTTTTGTTTTTTGTCCAGGGTGACTGTGCCTGTCTTAGTTTGCCCTCCTCTGAAGGTCTTACCCATCACTGGCCACCAGCCAAGCTCCATGGGCAGGGGTTTCAGAGTTAAGGGTTTTAAGCAGAATCAAGTTATTGACATGGCTGGCTTCTTTGGCCGTATTAATGCAGGAGTGCAGGGTTTTGTGATTGCCTTCTAATACAGTTAAGAGTAGCAGAGCACCAATGATCATCACACTGAAGTTAGCAAGTACAGAGGTTGATTTCCACTAATGTAGGGGGTTTATTTTATTTAATTGTTCTGTCACTGATTGCCAAAATTTGCTTCCCGGAAGCGTAGAAATTTGATTCTGAGACATGCTCAAAATCTTCTTTTGCAAATCTGTAATTTCTATAGATAAATTTGTGTGAAGACCTATTAAATGATTTTTAATATTTTTCATTCATAATGGTAATCATTGAAAAGGAGAGGAGAGATACAAAAAGCACTTTCATTCCAATCACACTTCAAACCTTGATTTAAATTTAGATTATATATCTGATCTCCCATTTGTGTAACAGCCATCTCTAAGTCAATAAGCCTATTGTTAATCTGCTTTCAATCTATGCCTGACTATGCCATAACTCACTAGCATTATGATGCCAATTTCTAACATATTGTCATGTTTGGATATATGCATGTAGGGCAGTTCCTGCCACAGCAGCAGCTGTAATAATACCTGTAAGCCCTAATAGAGCCATTATAATTAATCCAATTAAACATTTGGTTGTTTTTAAATAATGATTTAGAATGTGCCAAAGGATTTGGTTCTCAGGGAGGACTGCAAGCAGTGATTAATGTGAATCAGAAGCCATATTCCATGACACCGATATCCTAATTGTACCATAGTAGAAATCTCCTGTAAAACAGACTTTGATACACAACTGTAAAGGGAGCAATTACTGCAGATAAACCATGTTTGATTAATGCTCGCTGTTGCTACTATAAAAACAATGGGATCCTGTACAATTACTTTAAGATATTAAGTGGATTTTCTTTTAAAACTGGTAATATTAGTTTTACTGCCTTGTCATTAAAAAATTGAGCTAGTTCCCAAAAATATTTTCCACTAATAATTTTTAGTTTTGTTAAGTTTAATGTCCCATAGTTGTGGCATAAATCTTCCCTGAGGAAACCAATTTAGTGACATATTTCTACTTATGATGTCCCCAAAATTCTAAAAATAATGATAGCTCTCATTAGTTGTTTTTGTTGAATTACTAATTTTTCAACTCATGGTTGTGTTTACATTAGGTTTTGGTATCCCTGTAAGGGCCCAATTCTTTACAATTCTATAGGAATTATTAAAGAGCACAACCTCAGATGAAACCTGGTGTGTATGCCATTTATCAATTTGTACTATGATTTTGGGGCTGTATACATGGATCAATGGATCCTATACAGTTAGGTCATTCAAGAAAAGGCAAGGTTAAATTTTCAATAAATTTCCCTTTCTCATCAGGTTTTAGAGGAAGGCAAGAATCAATGGGCCCAGGGAAATGAAAAGACTGATTAATATAAACCAGGTAGGATTTGTCTCCTCAAGTCAACAATTCTAAAAGTGGAGAATTAGTAATATAAGCCCAAAATTATATAAAAGTGTATTACTTAGTGCTGTGGTTGTCAAGGTAATCATAGCAAGGAATAACTGTATTAGAGTAACAATTCTGGCTTTTAGAAGTTACCATCTTTTCTGCTTTTTGTGTCAGCTTCTTTGGCTTGCTTATGTCTAGGTTTCAGACATCTGGACAGGACTCAAATCTGTTATTCTTTATCTGTAATGATAACAAGAAAACCTTGACCCTAGATCCTGACTTAATTTTGGCTTTATTCCATTGATTATTATTTTTATGCTTTCAGTAAAATAGGTGTCCAATATTTGTTTCTGTATTCTTGCCTGATTTTTGCCAGAAATGCTCTGCTGCTGATGTATATGATTCTGACCTTAGGCTTAAAAAATTTATTGAAAATAATGCTTGATATAATTGTTCTTTCTTGCACTTCACCATTTCTCCCTTTTTTGTTTTTGTAGGATTTATAGATGTTTAACTTAATTTTTATAAGTATACATACATTCACAGGCTTAATAAATCAGGGGATACACTGATATGCTTGGTTTATTTTTGGCTAGAGAGCAGGATAGATGCAAGATAAATGTTAATATATATTTAGTTTATTAATCTTATATTGACAATTAGGGGGAGAAACAAATAACATAACTAAGTAAAAGATTAAGTCAATATTAAACAAAGTTACAGAATGACAAATAGAGCAGTTTTATATATATACTTACCAATATTTAGCATTTAGATGGGAAGTTTTGATTTAGCAACTGATACTAGAGTTTTGGTTGACTGTGTTTAGGGGTAAGGAATTTGATAGTATAGATGCCAACTTGTGAGTATTTTGCTAATTCCTGAGGAAGGGGCCAGCCTCCTGAGGAAGGAACACAACACTCCGTGGGCAGTACATTTTAAGGTTTATGCATCAATCCCTGGGAGAGTGGTCAGCTCCCAGAAGAAGGAATACAACACCTGTTGAAATGCAATTTATTTTTTTTTAATTTTCTACAAATCATCCTTGATGTTCTTACTATTTTAATTTCCAATATTTTTCCTGAAAAGTGAAAATACTTAACTAGCAAGGCTTTGGTTTGTTGAGTAACAAAGTTTTCTGCATGATGCTTTACTTTTAGGCTTGAACAATACTTACTAAATCTTTTTTTTTTAAAAGATATTTAGTTTCAGGACTGTTCAAATTTAAAACAAAAGATTTATATATATAATTAATAAAATACCTTTATGTGTAACAAACAAGTTATTAAATTATTTATTTCTGCAATGTATTGTATTGAAGTTTTGATGAGTATTTAAGTATATTTTAGATAATTCATAAATACAGCAGATTATACAACAACAGACATCCAATGAATAATCTTTTATTTCTTAAGGATTTATCATTCTTAGCAGTGTGATTAGAACGACTTCAATTTTTTTATTTTGTATAGTTTAAGGCACAGGTAAAAACAAATTAATATTTCCTTTTTTGGGCTGTGGGGTAATACATTAACTTCTAATTTTAATACTTATGTTGGTTTTGTTGTTAACATTATAATTAAAATTGGGACTGTTGCTTACTGTGTTGAATATAAACTTGATTTATTGTTGGCTATTTTATAGGAAGGGGAATGAGGGCTGGCTTAACTTATTCAAGAAAATATTAAAGAAAGCTTTAGCAAGATTTAAAACAAAGGGATAGTGACATAACTGGATATTAATTTTTTGCTACAAACTAGCAATATTTGGAAACACTGCATGCGGCAGTGGTGATATTTTATTTTACTCTAATTTACTGTTATGCACTACCCCGGCAGCCTTTAATGGCTGTTTTCTTCTTGTAGTTATAACTAAAACTTATGATTAATAACATTATATTTTATTTACTATTATATTGAAACATGATTATATTTTCAGGAATTTTATACACTTTTAAAGTATTCATTTGAACTTATTATTCATATAACTTTAATTATTATAAAATTAGAAAATTTCTTTTAATTATACAACAGTTTTAAATACATCATTCAACTGATATCACATGAACTTAACTATTTTTAGTATTTTACTTGTATTTCAGGTAAAAGAGCAAGTTATTTGTGACACTTTGAAATAAAAGCTATCTTTCAGGATTTGACTTTGAGAAAGCATGTTTAAATATTGTTTTCTTTTTAAAATGATAAGACATGTATCTTCATGGAAACCATAATGTTTAAGTACAAGAAGCTATTTTGATAAAACAGACTTTCTTTATTACATACTGATTTTTGAGGAGAAAAACTTTTAAAATTTACTAAAACAGACTACTGACTTGAGAAACTTGTGAAAGAATAAAACTTTAAGTTTATATTATTACATTGTTTGACATTAAAGCTTTTAAATTTTTATAGATAGACTGCTTAAATTTTACTTAGCTTTGACCACAAAAATTCCTTTTTCAAAGCCTTTTTCACTTTTATATTTATTCAGGTTTTGTCACACATTTTACTTTGTTTTAATAACTAGTTATTTTATCTTAGGATAAAATTACCTTCTTTTGTTTAATAATAAAAGCACATTCTACATATTTTCCATACCTAAGTTACCACAATGATTTTGGAAACTACTTACAAGCAAACTTCTGACAACTTCTAATTACCATCAAAATTAAACAAACTTCTTAGAAAAATGATTTAATTTGAGTATAACTATTTTTTACTATTTTAAACTAATATCCATATTTATTTATTAATATAAGTGCTTATTTAATTTTTGGCCATTTGAATAGAGCTCTTATAATAATCTTCATTTATCAATTTAATATTACCATCCAGAGGTATCAAAATATACACTGACAATGAACAAACAGACATATATAAAAAGAATTATGACACACTAACAGAAACATAAAGCTTACTAATTTGACCCATAATTTTCACTCCCTTTATATGGCTGTCTTCAAGCCCTCAATCATTTCACATCTTTGATTTTACTGTGTTTAAGATTTTTTCTGGAATCTGTGTTTCCTGTCATATAAAAGCTTGTTCTTTGAAACAATTTTGTTCGTAGTCAGCAACCAGCCAGTACAACTTAAACAGCCTAAATACAGTTAGGCTCAAATTTAGCAGTTTATACAAATATTCAACATGTATATTTTGGATTACTACTCTTTAGGAGTACACTTAGGGTCAAAGTTCAGATTTCTGCGATAGGCCTTTTAATTCCTGTTCTTAATTTTGGGCATACATAGTGAAAGACTAATAAACTTAGTTTCAGCTGAGGAAGGAGCGACAGCTGTACTGCTTTTGGTAACTGCCTTAAGATTTGTTACAGGCTGGAGTGAACTGCTCTGTTGCTGACTAGGTAAATTTGAGCAAGGCTGGAAAATGTGCTCATACTCTTTGTCTGAGGGCTTTGAGCAAGGCCCCTTGGAAGTTTCCAGACTTATTAATGAGACTACAATTTTTATGATATTTAGAGTGGCAATCCTTGGCCCAGTGTAACTCTTTTAGGTATTTCAAACACACACGACTTGGTATTGACTTATTATTGCCACTTAATGGTGCTCTTACACTAGTTTTGGCCTGGCAATCTTTTTTCATATCACATGGTTTCCCACATTTAAAACAATTTAAATTAGTAATCATAGGACCTCATCCCTTTAGAACAGTTGCAAAAAGGTTCATGTTATAGGTATTAGGCCGAATATTTTGGCATATTTTTATATAATATTGTAAAGTTCTTCCATTTGCCTTCATCAGACATAAAGCCTTTTTACACCCACTGTTAGCATTATGAAAAGCCAACATTAGAATGAGCATTTCTTTAAGATCAGATTGAGTTACTGTCTTGTTGACTACATCCGCCAGCCTTGCTACAAATTCAACATAGGGTTCAGTATTTCCTTGAAAACATTTGAAAATGATTGTGCAGTGTGTCCAGTGTGGAGATTCATTGCCAAGCAGCTAGGCAGCACAATCGCAATTGCAAAATGGCAATATCACCATATTGAGCTTGGCGAGGAATCCCCGCCCACTGACCTGTTCCTAATTGTTCAACAGTAATAGCCATTGGTGGATTTTGCTGTTGATTTCATCATGCTACAATATTAGCTTCATCAGCTCACCAAGTTTTAAATTTTAATAATTCTGCTGAATTCTGAACTAACAAATTCCAGTCCCAGCATATTAATCTGTTTGCTTGTGCCATTCCTTGCACCAATTCTTGAGCATAAGGAGAATTGACACCATATTGAGTGCATGCTTGTTTTAATTCTTTTATAGCTTTAAAAGGAATAGGAGCATGCTCATATTGTACACCCCTTGGGGACTGTTAGCATCTGCTAGAATTTGAGTTATTGGTACTGGAAAAGAAAAAAAAATTTGCATAGACTCTGAATTTCTTTCTCTACTTCCCTGTGCTATAATTTTCAAAATTGAAGAGGATGTTGCTGGCACAAAAACAGAAACTGTTGGAGGGTCATCAAGTGTTGTAAAAAAATGGATCAGTAGATACCTTAGGAGGCACAGAAGCTGGTTCAAAAGACAATAAATCATTATTTGGAGCGGACGGTTTAACGACCACTGGAAAAGTTTCATAAAGTTCCTTTTTTTTTTCTTTTTATTAAACATGAGTTTGCCTGTTCATTAATTTTGTATATATATTTTCATTAAAATCATTATTAACTTGTTCTGCTTCAGTGTTTGCAATAGCAGTATCCATTTTAATATCTTTATTATCATCTGACTGTAATAATTCAAGAACAACAGAAATTAGACTGTAGAAAGACCATACGTACAATGTTTCTGTATAAGAGAAAAGGGTTTTAGTAACTCTAGGATCATAACAGATACCCCTGTATTTCTTACAGGGTTTTCAAAACTTGGGAATATTCCTTTAACCGAGTTGACTGATTACCCACTACCCTTACAATCAAGATTATTTGACTCACCAACAGAATGCAAGGACAGTCTGACCCAGCAGTCCTTTTATTTCCATGGCACTGATCCAGAGAAAAGACTAGTCATGCCCCAGGTTGGGTGCCATCTGAGGTAGATGGTGCCGAGAATGATCCAAAGAAAGGTTGGGATTGGTAGAACTGACTGCATGTGGAATTCTGGCAAGTTTATTTAGGCTGAAGCTGATTTTTTATACTACAAAAAATGATAACAAAACTAGTTCATCCTTCACTAGTTCCTCAGCTTGGTATGTGAGAGCACTTCCATATGATATAGCAATTCCACTGCTGGGTATATACCCAGAAAGACTGAAAGCAAAGACATGAACAGATATATGCACACCAATGTTCATAGCAGCATTGTTCACCATTGCCAAAAGTTGGAATCAGCCCTGGTGCCATCAACAGATGAAACTATAAGCAAAATGTGTAAATACATACAATGGAATATTACTCTGCTTTAAGAAGTAATAAAGTGCTAACACACAGAATAACGTGGATGAATCTTGAAGACCTTATGTTGAGTGAAGCAAGCCAGGCATTGAACGATGAATAGTATATGACCTCAAGGAATTGAAATGAGGAAAGTGAGCAGTCTCTGAGAACCATTGTCTGAAAGATAGGTAAACAAGGGAGAGAAAAAGAAGAATGGCTGTGAGCCATCACCCAAATGGACATAATCTAAGGTAAAAGGATACAGTATAGTTTCATATTGAAGGATAGGACTGATGGGTAGTGACATTACTGGGTTTGTTGGTGCAGGGTTCACAGGTGTGTAGATTAGGATGGGCAGGTTGGAATATGCAGGGCATGTAACTATGAATCTTGTCATTCCATGAGTCAAGACAGAGGAGTTTTATATGCCCCAGGGGGATGGGGAGGAAGGAACAATTAAGATCAAATCGGGTATTTAGGGATTATGGGAAAGATTTTTCATTATCTTACAGTAATGGACTTAGGACATGGTAAATATCAAAAATTATTAAACTGTAGCCTCTAAATTTCAAACTATACTGTAAATCACTGACAATGTTTGGTTGCTATATTTTACTATCTGTATGATCGTTATAACAATGCTAACATCCATTTTAAATGTTTTAATATGGGATGGGGAAGGGGGAGGGAGTTTGGGTATGTGGGAATCTCTAGTATTCCGTGTGTAACTTTGCTGGGACCTAAAACTTCTTTGAAAATTAAATGAAAAATTGGGAGACACTGGGGAATGAGAGGGGGATGGTGTAACATTACACTAGATTTCTGATCATACAGTTATAAAAGAAAAATATAATTTTTTTAAAAATGAATATTTTTCTGTTTTTTTTTCTCCAATTTTTTTGAATGGCCCAATCTGTTAATTATATTTTATTTTTAGTTTAGTGTTTTTTTCTTCTGAGTTTACTTGCACATATCCCTTGAATTTAAGGTTATCATTATTATTAGTTTTTCCTATTAATTGTATTTGGTTATTATATGGGCTTCATGTTCAAGGAAGGTTTAGATCACAGAAGACTTACAATGGGGGCTGCAGATGATCATTGGTGGGGGATGTCTGGGATGGGGGATTCCTGGAACTAAGTTCACCTGAATATGCATGAAAGATATATAAATTGTTCAAATGATCAAGGGATGGGTATGTTCACGGTGGGTAGACAATCACTCAATAAATGAGGGAATCTGAATTCCCAGCCTGGAGAGCTCTACCACATTCTCCAAGGGAGCAGCAACAATCTCCTGAGTTTAGGAGCAGTGTCTGACAAAAGGCCCACTGATGTGCTCTTGTTATTGATGACAAACCTCATGAGTCTTTGCTCTTGTAATTGAATCTTAACCTACTGTTAAGGGGTGCTTAAGGGTTGTGACTGGAGAGGCTCTTTGTTGCTCAAATGTGGCCTCTCTCTAAGCCAAACTCAGCATATGAATGCATTACCTTCCATCCAACATGGGACATGACTCCAAGGATTAGACTCATTGCCAATGATGGATTAATACCAAGTGAAAACTGGCAATACAATTGGAAAAAGATTTTGAATAAAGGGGGAAAAGGTAAATAGAAATGAGTTCATGTAGCTATGAGACTTCAAAGAGAGTCAGGAGGTCATCCCAGAAATAATGCTTACACAAACTTCAGTAGGATCCCATAGAACACCAAAGTGAATATCACCCCACACAAAGGGGCTCCTAAGGGATCTGGAGGCACCCAGGTCTTGCCTAAGTGGGAATAGTCCCAGAGATTGATGCCTTATTAGTGGGCTTTACTTTGGAATCTGTGCTCCTGAGAGTGACAGAGTTGGACTCAAATAAGTACTCCCTGCACATGGTCCATCAGTCCCTTCTGTTCTAACATATATGTGATGGTGGTATTTTCAGTGTACTTACAGAGAATGGAGGCTTTGGCCAACCTATGTGCCAGCTGTGCCTGGAATCTTGGTGGAGCTACAACTCCTACCCTACAGCACAATGGTTTCATCTAATTCACATGGCAAGGAGACGGCGATGGGCAATGGCCATCCCAGGGAAGGCAGAGTTCCTGCAGCTGCAGGCAGGATAATCCCATCCACTGTATCAATGGGATATAAGCTATCTCTCACTTGGAGGTGCAGTGGATATCACCATCCCAGTATCCTCAGGATGTGGGGGAAGAGGTATGGACCAGATTGGACTTAATGGCATTCACCTGTAGACATATTGTGATTCAAGCAATTGGAAAAAAAATTATAACAGTGAGGTGCAGCCAGTGGCCATTGGATGCTTTCAGGGCAGGGAGGGGAAGGGCAGTTGAAATACAAGGGCATTTTTGGGACTTGGGAGTTGTCCTGAGTGGAAATGCGGAAATGGATGAAGGCCACTTTACATCAGCATACACCATGCAGAACTGTGTGGGAGAGAGTATGGTCTATGATGTGAAATGTGGTATATACTTGGTGACAAGGCCCCAGGATGTGTATATCCATTATGGGTGATGGGCCACACTGTTGAAGGATGTTTGTGTGGGATGTTTTGGGAGGTGTGGGAGGTGGGGAACATGGGAAAACCTGTAATTTCTGTGTAATATTTAGGTAATCTAAGCACCTTTAAAAATAAATATATGTAAAGAAATGACATTTATGTAAGAAAATGCACATATATTCATATATATTTGTATATCATTTTAAAATATTAATATGCACAGCAAAAATTTTTATTTTTACCCACAATAAAAAAAGAGAAAAATAAAAAAGAAAATGCTACAATAATCGGCAGCATTATTTTTAAAACGGTAATTTTTTAAATGCTTACCCAGAATGTAATCAATTGAAGAACCAGTGAAAACAACCAGGATAATTTGAAATAAGTGTAAAGTCCATCTTTAGGGAAAGAAAGAGAAATCTCGAATTTTAATGTATAAATTAGGGGTAACAAATTGAACACAGATGAGTGTGGAAGAAGATGTGGGAAGAGCAGATCTCAGAACAAACTGCAAATGCAATTTTCCATGAGGAGAAATACATCCTGAATTGCACAGTCACAACCACTTAATAGATTGGCAACAAGTTGCACACACTGGAGGCGGAGATTCTTTGGAGACTCACATTCATTACTTTCACAGCATTTCTCTCCAGTATGAATATTGTAATATTTAATGAGATACTGCCTCTGGATGAAGGCGATTCCACATTCCTTACATATACAGGGTTTCCCTCCACTATGAATTTTCTCATGGTCAGTGAGATTTGATTTGATACTGAAGACTTTCCTGTATTCCTTTCATATATTGGGTTTCTCTCCAGTCTGTCTTCTCTGGTGTGTAATGAGGCTTGATTTCTCAATGAAAGCTTTCCCACTTCCATCACATTCATAGCGTTTCTATCCACTATGTATTCTCAGAGGGTTAATGAGGTTTTCCTTCTGATTGAAAGTTTTTCCAAATTAGTTGCATATAGAGGGATTTTCTCCAGAATGAATGCCCTGATGTTTAATGAAGTATTGCTTTCAGCTGAAGGCTTTTATGCATTCTTTACATTCATTTTGTTTCAGTCCACTATGAGTTTTTTCATGTTCTATGAGATATGATATTTACCTAAGGCTTTTTCACATGCCTTACATGCATAGGGTTTCTTTGCAGTACGAAATCTCTTGTATCTGAGATTTGACATTTGAATTAAAACTTTTCCAAATATATATGATTTCTTTTCAGTAAGAATTTTCTGATGAATAAAGAGATTTTCTGTCAGGTTGAATACTATCGCACATGTATTACATTTCTATGCTTGTTCCCTGTGTGGCTTTTAAAATGAGGAGTTAAAAAATGACTGTAAGTAGCAGAATACATTCAAGACTCACATACAGTTTCTCTCTGGTTTGAATTTTCTCATATTTCATGAGGTTTTGGGTCAATGAAAACATTCCCATGCTCATTACAATACTAACTAATGTATAACTATTTCATACTCAATGAGATTTGAAGCCTGACTGAAGGATTTCCAATATTTTTTACATACACATGGTTTCACTCCTGCATGTTTCTTTGATGTGACTCTAGGTTTCACAAATTCATGAAATCCCAAATGGTTACTCTGAAGTATTAATTCTCAGGCATCTCATGAGGCTAAATTTCCAAGAAAACTTCACAATAATTGCCCTTAAATGGGAGGACTACCATGTGGGGCAACGTGGCAAAAGTCATTGTCTTCCTTCATTTTTTCTTACATAGATTCCCTCATGCATAGGTAAGCATGGTGCAAATTTCTCCAAAGTGAAGTTACATTCATAGAAATATTATGTTGAGGATACAAAGCTTGTGGTCAGAGAACATATTTTCACAACTTTCTTACATTCTCTGCCTTCATCTTAAGTATCTACTGTTGTGGAAGTTAATCAAGCTTCAAACACAAGCCTTTTGATTGTGTTTCTTTCTGTTTCTTAATGTCCAATGCTTCTTCACAGTTTGTGTGGTGCAGCAAAAGCAGTGCTTAGAGGGAAATTTATAGCATTGAATGCATTCATTAGGAAAGAGCAAAGATCCTATATCAATCATCTAAGCATTCAATTTAGGAAGTGCAACCATATCTCCTTTATATTGTTACAATCATTCACGGCTCTTCTTGTTTCAAATGAGCATTGCATCCAGATTGGTGACTTCATAACTAGGAAATGGGGAAGTGATACAGCACTTGATCCATGATAGGGACAAAAAAACTCCCCATAAATCAACCCTGGAACATTCAGGCTTCTGAAATATAATAAAGGTGCACCTTCCAAACATGCACGAATAAGTTGGAACCAGAACAAAGGCTAAAATGGCAACCCAGGAAATCCTGAATATTTTGTTTTTGACTGACTCTTTTTGTTCAATTTTTTTCTATTTATTTGGATGAGATGCACTTTTTAATATTCTTTAAAGTTTACTGGGGAAATAATAACACTTTTGCTTGCCTTTCCAAATCTTCACTTACTATTTGTTATTGCCTTGCCTAATAATTTTTTAAAAGCATTTTATAACCTGTATTAGTCAACTAAAGGTTGCTGATGCAAAATGCCAGAAATCTGTGGGTCTTTATAAAGGGTATTTATTTGGGGTAGAAGCTTACAATTGCCAGGCCATAAAGCATAGGATTCTTCCTTCCCCAAAGTCTGTTACCCTGTCTTGGAGCAAGACAGCTGCCGAAATTTGCCATGATTCAGGCTTCTTGGGTTCTGCTCTTTGCAGGTCTGCATTTCTCTCTGGACTCAGATCTTCTGGTTCCTCCACAAGTTCAGGTGTACACTATGAGGCTCTCTAAGCTTTGCCTCTCTTCACAAGTCCAGCTGTGAATTGTCAGTTGAATGGCTTGTCTCTTTTTCCCTGTGCCTCCTGTCCTTCCTCACCAGAACCCCAACATCAAAAACTCCTCTAGCTCTGTCCTTTGCCATGTCTTTTTAGTTTTGAGGCCCCAGCCACCAAGGGTCAGGACTCAACACCCTACCAACTGTGGCCCATTCAATGCCATTATCATGATTTAATCATGCCCAGATTAAAGACCAGTTTACATGCATAATCCAATATCTATTTTTGGAATTCATAATGATATCCAACTGCTACATATCCATTTACACATCTTATGTTATATATATTTGTATGCTGTATTTTAACCCTTTATTAATGTCTCAGGCCACGGATATCATTATTTCTTTATCCATTGAGTAGTCACTTAGATATATGAATATAATTAACAGATATTGTTCTTCAATCCATCCTGAATATTGAATCTTCTGAAACTATTTTCTTTCTGCCTGAAGAATATTCTTTTACCTTTCTTTTAAAGTGAGTTGATGCTAGCAAACTTCATTAGTTTTTATTCATCTGTAAAAGTATTTATTTCACTTATTACTGAAGTATTGAGATGAATTAAATCTCAGTCCCTCTACGATCTCCACAGCTTTTGAGAGAAATTCTCAAAAATTTCTCCATTCTGTTGTAAATGTCATCAGTTCTTTGGAGAAGAAATTTGGTACTTTCAGTTTTGCAGCCTGCTTCCTGTCGCCCACCCAGCCCCAGGCAAAATCTGTGCACTCTGGCTCTGGGGATGGGAATAATGGCACACCTTTCTGAGTTACACACCTGATTTTGGAGCTAAGATTTGGTGGAGAAAGCACAGTATATTGATTTCTTCTTGGGCCCATTCTAGGGGCCAGTGCAATGGTGGTCAGCCCATCATTTTGTTCAATGATGGCCACACCCAAAATACAGCCACTGCTTCATGAGTTCCCAGACTGAGGAGACCCTTCCTGATCCCTCTGCCCTGAATTAATGTTGTTGTTTGTTTCTTGTGTGGACCCTGGAATGTATGTTTTTACTAATGCATTGCTGTGTGTGTAAGCCTTTTGTATGTGGGACATTTTGTTTATAATCAAATATGGGATCTTTCAATTATGTCTCTTTCATTAAATTGCTTTAGTTTAGTTAAGGCATCTTATTAGATTTCTCTTTTTTGTGTGTAAAAATCAAATTTTTCACAATACATACCATTATTTGTAAAATGATATATAAATATATATGCATATATGTGCATTTGCTTACAAAAATATTATATATATATTTTTTAAGAGGTGCTTAGTTTGCCTAAATATTACACAGAACCTACAGGGATTCCCATGTTCCCAAACTCCCACACCTCACACCACATCCCACACAAATGTCTCCCACAAGTGTGGCCCATCACCTTCCATGGACCTACACATCCTGCAGCCTTGCCATCAACCATAGACCACAGATCACATCGTAGACCACACTCTCTTCCACACAGTTCTGAATGGTGTGTGCTGATTTAAAATGGTCTATATCCATTGCCAAAACAGCACTCAGGACAAACTCCAAGTCCTGATAAAGCCCCTGTATTTCAATTGCACATCCCCTCCCTGCCCCGAAAGTGTTCAGTGGCCACCGGCTCCACCTCACTGTTATAATTTCTTCCATTACTTGAATCACCATATGTGTACAACAGAATGCCATTAAGTTCACACTAGTTAATAGTTCTTCCCCAAATCCTGAGAGGACTGGGCCGGTGATGTCCACTCCTCCTCCAAGTGAGAGACGGCTTATATCCCATGGAATGGTGGGTGGGATGATCCTGCCTGCAGATGCAGGCCCTTTCCCTTCCCTGGGATGGCCACTGCCACCGTTGTCTCCTCACCGGGTGACTTGGATGAGTCCATTGAGCTGTAGGGTAGGAGTTACAGCTCCACTGAGATTCCACGCACACCTGGCACATAGGTAGGCCAGAGGCTCCAGTCTCCGGAAGTATACCTAAAAACTCCAGCATCACATATAGGTTTGAATAGAAGGGACTGATGAACCATGTGCAGGGAGGACTTATTTGAGTCCAATTCTGTCACTCTCAGTAGCACAGATTCCAAAGTACAGCCCACTGATAAGGCATCAGTCTCTGGGACAATCCCTCCTTATATAGGATCTGGGTGTCTCCGGAGCCCTCCGGAGCCCCTCTGTAGGGGTGATATGCACTTTGATGTTCTATGAGTTCCTACTGATGTGTGCATAAACGTTACCTCTCGGATGACCTCCTGACTCTCTTTGAAGTCTCTTAAACACTTGAACTCATTTGTTTTTACCTTTTACCTTTTATTCAAGGTCTTTTTTCAGTAGTGTTGCCAGTTTGCACTTGGTATTACTCCCTCATTGCCAGGGTGGCTCATCCCTGGGAGTCATGTCCCACTTTGGGGGGAAGGTAATGCATTCATATGCTGAGTTTGGCTTAGAGAGAGGCTACATTAGAGCAACAAGGAGGCTCTCAAGTGGCAACACTTAGGCACCCCATAATAGTAAGCTCAGTTTCAGTTACAAGAGCAAAGACACATAAGAGTAGTCATCAATAACAAGAACTCATCAGTGGACCATCCTCTTTTGACAGACCCTGTCCCTGCACTCAGAGGACTGTTGCTGATCCCTTGGAGAATGCAGTGGATCTCTCCAGGCTAGGAATTCAGATTTCCTCATTTATTGAGTGATTATCCATCCACCATGAGCATGCCTCATTCTTTGATCTTTTGAACAATTTTGTATATCTTTCATGTATATTCAGATGAACTTACTCCCATGAATCTCCCCTCCCAGACACCCCCCAAAAATAATCCCTTGCAGTACCCATTGTAACCCTTCTGTGATCTAAATCTTCCATGAATATGTAGCTCATATAATAATCAAATACACTTAATAGGAAAATGAAACAATGATAAGCTTACATACAAGAGACAAACATAAGGAAACTCAGGGAAAAAAAGAAAAAAGCAATCAAACATAAAACAAAACAAAACATAATTAGCAGATTGGGACATTCAAAAAATGGGAAAAAAAAGTAAAAGAAATGCCTTTAAAAATATATAAATATGTTCTTTTTTCCTTTTATCACTGTGTTATTGGATGTCCGCTGTGCTGTGACACTTTCCACTTCTCAATCCCCAGTGTCTCCCAAATATTCATTTAATTTTCAAAGACGTTCAGGTCACAGCAAAATCACACACAGAATACCAGAGACTCCCAGATACCAAACCACCCCCCTTCCCCACCCCATATTAACCCCCCCCTTTTTATGGATGTTAGCATTGTTATAACTGATATACAGATAGCAAAATATAGCAACTAACCATTTTCATTGATTTACAGTATAGTTTACAATTTAGATGATACAGTTTAATACGTTTTGATGATATTTACCATGTCCTGTGCCCATTACTGTAAGGTAATGAAAAACCTTTCCCATGACCACTAAAAACCCCATTAGATCTAAACTGTTCCTTCCTCCCCAACTCCCTGGGACATATGACACTCCCCTGTCTTGACTCATGGAATGTCAAATTCATAGATACATGCCCTGGGTATTTGAACCTGCCCTTTCTAATCTACCCACCTGTCAGTGCTGCACCACCAAACCCAGTAATATCACTACCAATCCGTCCTATCCTTCAATATGCAACTATACCTTATTCCTTTACCATAGATTATGTCCTTATGTGTGATGGCTCAAAGCCTGCTCTTCTCTTTCTCTCCATTGTTAACCTATTTTCAGACAATGGTACTCAGAGACTGCTCACTTTCCTCAGTTTAAATCAGTGAGGTCATATACTGTTCATTCTTCAGTGCCTGGCTTGCTTCACTCAACATAAGGTCTTCAAGATTCATCCAGGTTATTCCATCTGTTAGAACCTTATTCCTCCTTACAGCTGAGTAATATTCCATTGTATGTATGTATTCAAGATTCATCCAGGTTATTCCATCTGTTAGAACCTTACTCCTCCTTACAGCTGAGTAATATTCCATTGTATGTATGTATTACATTTTGCTTATCCATTCATCTGTTGATGGGCACCGAGGCTGATTCCAACTTTTGGCAATGGTGAACAATGCAGCTATGAACATTGGTGTGCATATATCTGTTTGTGTCGTTGCTTTCAGTTCTTCTGGGTATATACCCAGCTGTGGAATTGCTGGATCATATGGAAGATCTATTGTTAGGTTTCTGAGGAACCGTCAAACTGTCCTCCACAGTGGCTGGGCCATACCGCAATCCCACCAGCAGTGGATGAGGGTTCCTATTCCTCCACATCCTCTCCAACATTTAGTGTCTGCTGTTTTTTTGATAGCTGCCATTCTGATGGGTGTAAGATGGTATCTCATTGTAGTTTTATTTTTCATTTCCATGATAGCCAGCGATGTTGAGTTTTTTTTTCATGTGCTTTTTACCCATTTGTGTTTCTTCCTTGGAGAAGTGTCTTTTCAGGTCACTTGACCATTTTTTAAATGGTTTGTTTGTCTTTTCATTTTCAAGGTGTAGGATTTCTTTATATATGCAGGATATTAGTCTCCTATCAGATATATGGTTGCCAAATATTTTCTCCCATTGGGTAGGCTGCCTTTTTATTTTCTTAATAGCATCCTTTGAGGTGCAGAAGTTTTTCATTTTGATGAGATCCCATTTATCTATTTTTTTCTCTTGCTGCCCAAGCTTTGGCTGTGAAGTTCATGAAGCCATTTCCTATTACAAGGTCCTGTACATGCTTCCCTACATTATCTTCCAAGGTCTTTATTGTTTTGGCACTTATATTTAGATCTTTCATCCATCTTGAGTTGATTTTTGTATAAGGTGTGAGATGGTATTCTTCTCTCATTCTTTTGGATATGGATATCCAGTTCTCCAAGCACCACTTGTTAAAGAGGCCATTCTCTCCCAACTGAGTGGGCTTCATGGCCTTGTCAAATTTCAGATAACTGTATATGTGAGGATCTATATCAGAACTCTCAATTTGGTTCTATTGTTTAGTAGGTCTACACTTGTGCCAATACCATGCAGTTTTGATCACTGTTGCTTTGTAGTATGTTTTCAAGTCAGGATGTGTGATACCTACAACTTCATTTTTCTTTTTCAAAATGTCTTTGCCAATTCGGGGCCTCTTGCCTCTCCAAATATAATGTGTGGTTAGTTTCTCCAGTTCCTTAAAAAATACAGTGCTGACTCTTATTGGGGTTGCATTAAATATTAGTTTGGGTAGGATAGATATCTTGATGATGTTTAGTCTTCCTATCCATGAACAGGATATATTTTTCCATTTATTTAAGTCTTCTTTGATTTCCTTTAACAGTGGTGTGTAGTTTTCTGTATATAAGTACTTTACATCTTCAGTTAAATTTATTCCGAGGTATGTGATTCGTTTAGTTACTATTGTAAATGGTATTTTTTTCCTGATTTCCTCCTCAGTTTGCTCTTTATTGGTGTACAGAAATGCTACTGATTTTTGAGCATTGATCATATAGCCTGCAACATTACTGAACTACTTTATATGTTCTAGAATCCTTGTTGTAGATTTCTCAGTGCTTTCTATATATAGGTTAATGTCATCTGCAAATAATGAAATGTTTACTTCTTCTTTTCCAATCCGGATGACTTTTCTGTCCTTTTCTTCACTCAATGCCCGTGCAAGTGCTTCTAAAACAATGTTAAATAGGAGTGGTGATAGTGGGCATCCTTGTGTAGTTCCCGATCTCAGAGGGAAGGCTTTTGGGATTTCTCCATTGAAAATGATGTTAGCTTTGGATTTTTCATATATACCCTTTATCATATTCAGAAAGTTTCAGTCTATTCCAATCTTTTGTAGTGTTTTTATGAGGAAAGAGTGCTGTTTTTTGTCGTATGTTTTTTCTGCCTATATAGAGATGATCATGTGATTTTTTCTTTCAATCTGTTTGTGTGGTGTATTACATTGTTTGATTTTCTTTTATTGAACCATTCTTGCATACCCGGGACGAAACCCACTTGGTCATGATGTATAATACTTTTGACATGTTGTTAAGTGCGATTGGCACATGTGTTTTTGAGGATTTCAGCATCTAGGTTCATTAGAGAAATTGGTCTGTAATTTTGTTTTCCTGTGGTCTCTTTATTTGGTTTTAGTATTAGGGTAATTTTGGCGTCATAGAATGAGTTAGGCAATATTTATTCTACTTCTATTTTGGGGAAGAGCTTAAGTAGAATTGGTGTTAGCTCTTTCTAGAATGTTTGGTAGAATTCAGCTGTGAAGCCATCTTGTCCTGGTGTCTTCTTAGTTGGGAGATTTTTGATGACTGTGTCTGTCTCTTTACTTGTAATTGGACTGTTATGTTCATCTATTTATTCTTTCATCAGTGTAGGCTGTTTGTGGGTTTTGAGAAACTTGTCCATTTCCTCTAAATTATCATTCTTTTTGGCATAGAATTTTTCAAAGTATCCGCTTATGATACACTTTATTTCTGTCGGGTCAGTAGTGATATCCACTTACTCATTCCTTATTTTATGTATTTGAAACTGTTCTCTCTTTTTCTTTGTTAGGCTGGATAAGGGTATATCAATTTTATTGATATTCACAAAGAACCAGCTTTTGTTTTTTTTTTATTGTTTCCCGTGCTTTCCTATTCTCTATTTCATTTAGTTCTGCTCTAATCTTTGTTATTTCCTTCATTCTACTTCCTTTTGGTTTAGTTTTTTGTTGTTTTTCCAATTCCTCCAAGTGTGCAGTTAGGTCTTCAATTTTAGCTATTTCTTCTTTTTTAAAAAATAAATTTATGGCTATGAACTTCCCTCTCAGGACTGCTTTCACTGCATTCCATAGGTTTTGATATGTTGTGTTGTCATTTTATTTAGTTTCAAGGTAGTTACTGATTTCTTTTGAGATTTCCTCTTTGACCCACTGTTTGTCTAAGAGTGTGTTGTATAACTTCCATATCCTTGTGCCTAACCTGACTCTCTGGCCCTTAGTGATTTCTAATTTCATTCAATTGTGGTCAGAGAAAATACTTTGTATAATCTCAATCTTTCTGAATTCATTGAGAGTTGTTCTGTGGCCAAGCATGTGGTCTATTTTGGAGTATGTTCCATGTGCCTAGAGAAGAATGTAAATTCTGCTGTATTTGGGTGTAGTGTTCTGTATATGTCTATTAAGTCCAGGTCTTCTAATTTATTGTTGAGTGTCTTTATTTCTTTATTGATTCTCCATCAAGATGTTCTGTCTAATGATGATAGTGGTGTGCTAAAGTCCCCTGGTATACTTGTAGAAGCATTTATTTCTCCTCTTAGTTTTTCCAGAGTTTGCCACACATATTTTGAGGCACCCCGATTAGTTGCATATATGTTGATGATTGTTCTCTCTTCTTGAGAGATTACCCATCTTACTAAGATATAGTGTCCATCTTTGTCTCTTACAATAGTTTTGCATTTAAAGTCTATTTTGTCTGATATTAGAATAGCTTGTCTTGCCCTTTTTTGGCCATTGATAGCTTGTGAAATTATTTTCCAGTCATTCACTTTCAGCCTCCTTGAATCCCTGGGTCAAAGGTGGGTTTCTTGTAGACAGCATATGGATGGATCATATTTTCTTATCCATTCTGCCAATTTGTGTCTCTTGATTGGTGAATTTAATCCATTAACATTCAGTGTTATTACTCGTAACGAATTTCTTACTTCAACCATTTTCTCTTTGGGTAATGTATGTCATATGTTGTTTTGCATCTCTTTTTGTCTTTACAGTTGTATTTAAACGCTCCTCCAACTCTCTCCCTTGTTTATTCCTTTCAACTTGTAGAGATCCCTTTATTATTTCTTGAACTGCTGGTTTCTTCTTGACATACTTTCTTAATTTCTGTTTATCTGTGAATATTTTGAACTCTCCATCATTTTTGAATGCCAGTGTTACTGGATAGAGAATTTTTGGCTGGACGTTTTTTTCTTTCAGAATTTGGGTATGAAATACCACTGTCTTCTTGCCTCCATGGTTTCAGCTGAGAAATCAGCACTTAATATTATTGTGTTTCTTTTTTATGTGATGGTTCTCTTTTCTCTTGCTGCCTTGAGTATTTTCTCTTTGTCTTGAGCATTGGCTATTTTGACAAGTATATGTCTTGGAGTTGGCCTTTTGGGAATTATACTATTTTGGGTGTGCTGTGCTTCCTGGATCTGCACATCCATCTCTCTCAATACGGTTGGGAAGTTTTCGGCTGTTATTTCCTTCAACACTCCTTCTGTTCCCTTTCCCTTCTCTTCTCCTTCTGGGATGCTCATAGTGCGTATGTTTGTGTATTTTGTGTTATCAGTTAATTCCCTTGGTCCATGCTGGATTTTTTTCTCACTTTTTTCTATCTGTTCTACTATCTCTTTAATTTCAGCTGTATTGTCTTACATATCACTAATTCTTTCCTCTGCCTGTTGAAATTTGCTGCTATGTGAATCCAGCAACTTTTTGATTTCTTGGATTTTGCCATTGTTCACCATCATATCCATTATCTTTTTAGGCATGTTTGCACTTTCTTCAGTATGTTCTACCATTGTCTTCTTTATGTCCAAATCTCTTCCTTAACTTCTTTAAGTTGGTCCATGATATTTGTTTGGATAGCTTTGGTTAGTTGTTTTATGTTCTGCATTGCTTCCTGGTTTTTAATTTGTTCATTGGACTGATCCATGTTTTCCTGTTTCTCAGTCATTTCTATTTTTTTGTTGCCCTCTGGTCATCATATTATCTTGATGGGTTTGTTCAGTTGATTAGATTTTCTCTATGCTCTAGAGTTTTATTTAGCTGGTGGTTCTGCATGTGAGTTAAATTTTCTCTTTGGCACTTTTTCTTCTTAATTTAATTCCTTGCTTCTTCCTATGTTCCCTTGAAGGCAAAATATTAGGGCCAGAGGAATCAAAAGTCGTAAGGAAGGCAGAAGCATAATAGTAATATTGATAAAAGTTAGAAGAGGGGCCAAATAAGACTTAATTAGATGAATATTTAACTTGTGTAGGCAATGTAGAGTAATAGGAAAAAATTGGAGTTCCTACAATGGGCTGGGAAAACAAATGGAGGAATATATATATAGTGATTTAGAAGGCTAGAATTATGAGGAGGGACAGAAATAGTAAAGAAAGGGCTGAAAGGAAAAAATTAATACTAATAAAAAAAGAAGAAATCAAAATAGATGTGATAGAAATTGATACCCTTAAGTTGTGGGCCTATGAAAAACTGTTGTATCTAAGAGCCACAAGAGAAAGCAGAAAGCAGAAAGATAAAGGAAGGATAAGCAGTAGTTTGGAATACAAAATCAATATAGACATCAAATGGGAAATTACTGAAGAAAAGCACAGCAAAGAAGCGAAAAGCTAGCTGCACATAATTTTTTAAAAATGAAAGAAAAAATAAAGGGGGGAGGAAAGAGGAAAGAAAAGCAAGAAACCAGAAATAAACAGGGAAAAAACAAAGAACACAGGCAAGCAGTCAAATAGAGCTAAAGGGCGGTCAATGATTCCCTACGGTCCACGTGGACCCTCTCTGCCTGCTTGTGTTTAACAATCAATTTCCCCACAGGTTTCTATATGCAGGTCCTGAAACAGCTTTTAGCTATTAAACTAAATGAAATAGAATTTATTTTTCATTTATTGAAGTGACCTTCTCACTTTTTTTTTTTTTTTGCAAAATACAGGACCCAAAATAATTCCTCCTCTAGACCAACCCACTTATGGAGGGGACCCCGTGGAAATTAATCAAGCATGTCCCCCTTCCTGGACTCCCCAGGGTAGCTGTAGCTCTGATGTTAGTCAGTGCTGAGCAATAAATTCAGCCGACTCCTCCCCTTCTGGAGCTGAGCCCCAGCATCAACAGGTTGCTATGTAAATCAGTTTGACTCTGTAGATTTGCCTCTCCTCTCAGCCTGGTGGTGCTTCAGGTCAGCTTATCTGCTCCCCAAAGCTTTCGGGCAGCCCAGGCAGCTAGATCAATGGCAAAAAAAAGAAAATATATTCCCTTCCCTGTCCTCCTACAGAACCCTCCCTCTTTTGGAGAGTGTTTCCTCTTCCTGGCTACATGGCAGCCCAGGGCTTATCCCTGGGCAGCTAGGCAAATCAACTCCTTCCCCAAACAGATTCACCCCTGCCCTCTGCTGAGTGCCAATTAGCTCCAGCTGTTCTGGTCACCCAAGGTCCAAGGGACTCCAGGCAGCCAAATCCCCAGAAAATAAAACTCTCTCGCACTTTTACCAGGGTCCAACCTCAGAGAGTGCCCCCTCCCAGTAGGCCCTGACTCCTGGTTGCCCAGCCCTGCTCACGGCTCCAATCGGCCATTTTATTTTATTTCTCCCTAACCATGGGGCTCAGCCCTCAGTGCCAACCACCACCGGCAGGATTAAAACTCATGAATCTCTACCATTCCATCCAAACTATTGATCCACAAACATAGATGTCCCAAGCTTCTCATTCCATGCATGCACAGCACAGTCCTCCTGGCAGGACCCTGTCCACAAACCGCCTTGCTCTGGGAGTTTACAGTGTGTGCCCTCCTACACTAATGCCATCTTGGCCTAAGCTTGACACATGAATCCTCTTATTAGATTTCAGGCACCAGGATGGACCATAATCATTGTGCTGAAGTCCTACATACATGGAACACACAGAGAAAGAGTGATGCTTTGTTTACCCTGCAATGTGGAGAGGGTTCCTGGATCTTCTAGAGCTGTGAAGAGACACAGAAACCCTGAGAGGCTGAGGGAGATGCCACAGGTTTGAGTCATAGAATAGCTTGAAGCTGAAGACATCCAGGCCAGAGGAGAAGGGAGATCTGTGAGCAACTGTGTCTGATGGCTGACTGCTGAGCTCAGAGATAAAGTGAGTTTGGAGGAGAAGACAGAGAGAGACAGGCAGACCCAACATTTTGTCTTGGCTGGAGTCCAGGAGCAGTATACCTATGTTAAGACAGCATTTTTGATGATGCCTTTATTTGGACATTTTCACAGCCTCAGAACTGTAAGCTTTAACCCTAATAAATTACAATAATAGCCAACCTATTTCTGGTATTTTGCTATGGCAAAACTTGGCAAACTCAAACAGCTGGGAACACAGGTTTGTAGAGGTGCCCTGTTTCCAAATGGCTTTGTGATGCTGCTTCCCAGTGAATTCACCAGTAAACTGTGGGTATCTCCAGACTAGACAGGAATGAGTAAGGGAAATATAGAGGGGGAAGTGTTCTTTGCTAGCAGGGCCTACAGGACAGGGAGTCAGGCAGGGGAGGCATATGGTTTGGCTACTAGTCTCAAGTAGCAGATGCCCCAGTATGATGTACCTGACTCAGGCAGTGGTTGCCCAGGTGGGCTGGGGCAGATAAAAGCATGGGACCCAGGGATCTGGTGCAGCAGAAGAGTCTAGGCACAGAGTGGAGACTTCTTGCTCCTGCTCCTTTTGCCCTTCCCTTCTTTCCTTGGCCTCCAACATTGAACCTCTTAGGAGGCTGCTCTTACAGTACACCTCCTGAGTCTTGGGCACAGACTCAGGACTCCTGCTTCCAGTTCTACATTCATCTTTTCCAAACTTGGGGCAGCTAAAGAAAGTACAATGCCAAGATGAAACCTATTGGTGTCTGGAAGGAAATGTCAAAATTCACATTACAGCATTGGCTACACCAATCACATCACCAGAATCAGCAACATTAGGTCAGTGACCATAATAAATAGTATGGAAATTCCAGAAAGTCCTGGAACCTAGGGCGGACAAGAATAGAAGTGAGGTTGTGAGATAATAAAATTTTTGAAGAAAACCTCAGAGGGTGCATATGACAGATATTTCTCAGACTAATTAAATATAATTCCCAACACATTTTTGAGAGTGTTGAAAATGATGCAGACATGTTCAATCCCAGAAAAGAATGGAGTGGTTGGATGGGAAGAAGCTGATGAACAACTGAAGAAGTTGGAAAGTAACATGTGTTCACTGCAGTTCCCCCAAGCCACAGAAGCAATGTCCTGTTTTGAAACCAAACATTCAGAACCCCAATGAAAACCAACCTCATAGGATCTGCATCCACATAGTAGGACAGAGAGAAAGCCTTGCTCAGCACTCACAGCCTCAGTTAGTAATGTGAGTCACTCTAGCCAGGCTTCACTGGGCTTTAAACAGCAGGAAGTACATCTTGTCCTGTGAAGCTAACACACTTCTAACCAGATACATGTAGAGAGCAGTGTGGACTTCACATGGTCGTGTCTATCCTCCTCATGCTCTGTGCTCACTCTTGCTGAGGGAGGCCTCCAACCACTCAGTCAGCTGGGGAGGGGGCCAAGGGGAGTGAGCACTTTTCCTATATGGGGGACAGTATTTGCAAAGATGAGGGGAATTACCCCCTATTAATGTTCCTGATAAAAATCCATATGTTCAAATCAACCACTTTGTATAATTTCATTGTGTACTATTTTCATAATTTCATTTAAATTATAACCAAAATATCCGTGCAAAGAATATAAAAATAATTTATGTCTGTTATGGCACACAGCCAAATTCCTTTTCTAGCATCAACACCCATTGCTTCTTCCTCAGATTTATCTGCATTGGCAGATTCTTTGGGGTACAAATTTCTATTTGTAAATACATGCATTCTCTAGTTTCATTCATTACACATCCTATCATATATGAGAAAAATATTGGAGTACAGGTTAAGAATATAAATATAATTTCTACTTTCTTTGAATACTTGAGATTAAAAGTATACTGTCTAATTATGAAAGGATCATTTCTGATTTAAAATTACAAGGAAAATTGGAGTTAAGTAGAAAGCAGGCCACTGTAGTTCAGTGGCTGTTAAACTTGAATCTACATCAGAATCAGGTGAAGAAACTGAAAAAAAAAAATCAATGGCTGGGGTGCCTTATAAGAAAATGCTACAAAAATGAGAAGGATTATTTTTAACATGGTAATTTTTTAAAGGCTTAACCAGAATGTAAGGGATTGGAGAACCAGTGAAAACAACCAGGATAATTTGAAATAAGTAGAAAGCCCATCTTTACATAATCTAAGAGAAATCTCGAATTTTGATGCATAAGTTTGTGGTAACAAATTGAAAACAGATGAGTGTGGAAGAAGACGTGGGAGGAGCAGATCTGAGAGCAAAGTGCAAGTGAACTTTTCCAACAGGAGAAAGACATCCAGAATTGCAGAGTCACAGCTGCTTCCTTAAACGATTGGCCAGAATTTGCACAGACTGGAGGTGGAGATTCTTTGGAGAGTCACATTTATTACATTCACAGGGTTTCATTCCAGTATGAATGTTGTAATGTTTAATGAGATCACCAGAATCCATGAGTTCTGGTTATTGATGACTACCCTTATGAGACTTTGCTCTTGTAACTGCAACTAAGCCTACTGGTATGGGGTGCCTAAGGGTTGCCACCTGAGAGCCTCCTTGTTGCTCAAATGTGGTCTCACTCTAAGCCAAACTCAACATATTATGCATTACCTTCCCCCCAATGTGGGACATGACTTAGGGGGGATGAGCATCCCTGGCAATGAGGGATTAATACCAAGTGCCAACTGGCAACATGACTGCAAAAAGAACTTGAATAAAAGGGGGAAAAGTTAAAGACAAATGAGTTCAAGTGGCTAAGAGACTTCAAAGAGAGTCGGGAAGTCATCCCAGAGGTAACGATTATGCACACCTCAGTAGGATCTCATAGAACACCAAAGTGCATATCACCCCACAAAGAGGGGCTCCTGAGGGTGCTGGAGACACCCAGGTCTTATATAATGGGGGATAGTCCCAGAGACTGATGCCTTATCAGTGGGCTCTACTTTGGAATCTGTGCTCCGGAGGATGACAGAGTTCTAATCAATTAAGTCCTCCCTGAACATGGATCATCAGTCCCTTTTATTCAAACATATATGTGATGCTGGAGTTTTTAGAAGTACTTCCAGAAACTGGAGCCTCTGGCCTACCTAAGTGTCAGTTGTGTATGGAATCTTGGTGGAGCTGCAACTCCTACCCTACAGCTCAATGGACTAATCCAAGTCACCTGGTGAGTAGATGGTGATGAGTAATGGTCATCCCAGGGAATGGAGAGGGCCTGTAAATGCAGGCGGGATAATCCCACCCACCATATCCATGGGATATAAGCCATTTTTCACTTGGAGTTGGAGTGGACATCACCAGCCCAGTCCCCTCAGGATTGGGTGAAGAACTATGGACTAGAGTGGACTTAATGGTATTCTGTTGTACACATATGGTGATTCTAGCAATGGAAGAAATTATAACAGTGATGTGAAGCCAGTGGCCACTGGACACTTTCTGGGCAATGGGGGGAGGTGCGGTTGAAATACAGGGGCTTTTCTGGGACTTGGGGTTGTCCTTAGTGCCATTTTAAATTAACACACACCATTCAGTACTGTGTGGGGCATAGTGTGGTATACGATGTGAACTGTGGTCTTTGGTTGATGGCAAGGCCCCAGGATATGTAGGTCCATTGAGGATGATGGGCTACATTTGTCGGGGATGTTTGTGTGGGATGTTGTGGGAGGTGTGGGAGGTGGGGAACATGGGAAAACCTGTAGTTTCTGTGTAATATTAAGGTAATCTAAGCACCTTTTAAAATATATATATATATATATATATATATAACATTTTTGTAAACAAATGCACATATATGCATATATATTTATATTTCATGAGATCTATAGGATTTTGTAGGTTCCACAGGCCTCCATGGGCTCAACAGTATCCCCAAGCCTACAGAGTTACCATGGGCTCCACAGGGTCCTCAGGCTTGCAGAGCCTCACAGTCCTAAAAAGGTTACATAGCCCCAATGGGCTCCATCAGATTCATGGGTTCCACATTCCTCTATATTCTCACAAAATTCACAGTCTCCCTGCCCTTCACATGACTATACAGGCTCCACAGGCCTCCTTGGACTCCATAGTCTCCATGGGCTCCTCTGTGTCCATAGCTTCCAAAACCCCACCAGCTCCACGGACTCCACGGGCTTCACCGGATGAACAGGTTACACTGGCCTACACAGCATCCATGAGCTCCATGGGCTCCATGGGCTCTACAGTCCTTTACCACTCCATGGGGTCCATCAATTCCATTGACTCCACTGAATCCACTGGCTCTAAGGCCTCTACAGTCTCCAAAGGCCTCAATGGGCACTACAGTTTCCACAGGCCCAACACACTCAATGGGCTCCACAGGTGTCAATTGGCTACAAACACTTAAAAGTACCCACATGCTCTATAGTGTCCTTCAGCTCCATACTTCAATGGGTTCCATGAGCTTGTCAAGCTCCTCAGTATCCACAGGGTTGTACAGGTTTCAAAAACTCTCTTGGCCTACACAAATTTCAAGGGCTCCACAGGCTTTGTGAACTCTACAGTCTTGACAGATTTCATGGGCTCCAAATTCTCAACTACCTCCACAGGACTTCACAGGCTCCACGGGCTCCACAGACTCCATGGTTATGCACAGGGTCCACAGACTACACAAGCTCCATGGGCTCCACATATTCCAAAGGCTCAATGGTTATGTGCCAGCTCCACAGTCTTCACAAGGTACATGGGCCTGCAAAGGCTCCACAGGCCTCCATGCATTCCAAAGTCTACACAGGCTCCATAGGCACCACAGGCTCCATGCACCTTCAGAGACTCCACAGGCTTCCACATTCTCCACTAGCTTCCCAGGCTCTACAGTCTCCATGGATACCACCCTTTACAAAGGTTCCCAGAGCTCCACAGGCTTCACAAGCTCCAGTATCCACAGGCTCCATGGCCTTTAGGGGCTCCATGGCCTTCATAGCCTGAACATGCTCCACTAGTTACACAAGCTCCACAGTCATTCTTGGCTCCAAGTGTTCCACAGGCTTCCACAGGTTCCACAGACTCCAAAGTTTCCAAGGGCATGAACAAGCTCCACAGGCGTCCATGGGCTTCACAAGCTCCACAGCTCCACAAGACTCCATGGGATCCATGGGATCCACAGAACCCATGGTCTACTCAGGCTCGCTGGGTTCCATTAGCTCCACAGAATTCAACTTGTTCACAGACCCCATGGGCTCCACATGAACCACAGATGTCCACAACATCCAAAGGAATCATGGCTCCACAGGCTCCTTAGGTCTGAACAGTCTCCATACCCTCCATGGACTCATAGTCACCAAGGATTTCACTGGCCTGCACAGGATCCACATGTCTCCATTGGCTCCACAGGCATTATTGTCTCAAATGGCCCCACAGGTTCCAAGGTCCTGTACAGTCACAAAAACCTTCATAGACTCAACCTGCCATTTCAGACTCCACAATTTCAAAACCTCCACCATCTCCCCAGGACTGCACAAGTCCCATTGTTTCCACGTGGTATACAGGACTGCACAAGATCCACAGGATCCCCAAACTCCAGGGATTCCATGAGCTGCACAGGCCCCACAGGCTCCATGGCACAAAATGGGCTCCCCAGACTCCACAGGCCTCCACATGATCCTCAGCCTCCTCAGCCTCCACAGCCTCCTCAAGATCCATGGGCCTAAATAACCTCCATGTGCTCCACGGGCTCCATATACCTCCATGGGCTCAACAGACACTGCCAGCACTATGAGCCTGCACAGACTCCATGGCCTCCATGAGATATACAGTCTCTGAAGTCTCCACAGTCTCCATGGGTTCCATGGGCTCCATGAGCTCCTGTGGATCCACAGGCTCCACATGTTCCACAAACCTGCGCAGGTGCCACAGGCTCCATGGGTTCAATAGATCTGCAGAGGTTCCGCAGGCCTCCATAGCCTCCACAGACTCCCCAGGCCTGTGTAGGTACCAAGGGCTCCACAGGGTCCTCAGGCCGGCACATTCTCCATAGGCCTCCACTGATTTCACAGCTTCCATGGACATCATCATTTCCATGGGTTCCACAGACCTATATATTCTCAGAAACTTCACATTCTCCCTGTCTTTCATGAGCCTGCTTAGGCTCCACAGGCCTCCTTGGACTCCATAGTCTACACGGGTTCCTCAGTCTCCATGGCCTCCACAAGCTCCACCAGCTCCACGGACTCCATATGCTTCACAGGTTTCACAAGTTCCACTGGCCTGCACAACATTCATGAGCTCCATGAGCTCCATTGGATCAACAGCTTCCATGGGCTCTACATTCATCTATGACACTCTGGGCTACACCACCTCCATTTTGTCCACAGTCTCCACAGGTTCATGGGCCTGTACAGGCTCCATAGGGCTCAATGGGCTCCACAGTATCCACAGGCTTTACAGGCTACATGGGCTCCACACGTGTCCATGGGCTACAGGTACTCAACAGGCTTCACATACTCTGTAGTTTCCTTGGGTTCCAGAACAGAACAGGCTCCATGGACCCATGGGTCTGACATACTCCATAGGATCCACAGGCCTGTACAGACTCTGCAGACTCCCTGGGCTTGCACAGGCTTGATGGGTTCCATGGACTTCACAGGCAACAGGGGCTCCACAGCTACTCAGGATTCCATGGAATAACTGATCTCCTTGGGCTTCATGGCCTCCGTGGTTTAAACGTGCTCCACAGGCTCCATGGGTATTCACAGGCTACACAGGCTCCAGTGATTCCATGGACTCCACAGGATCCACAGTCTCCCCAGACTCCAGAGCTTACATGTGTCTACACAAGTTCCACAGGCTCCCTGGGATCAAAATGCTCCACATGCTTCATTGGCCTGCACAGGATCCACAGGCCTACACAGCTGCCATGGGCTCCATGGGCTTGACAAGCCTCTGCAGGCTCTAAAACCTCAACAGCCTCCACAGACTCAATGGAAATACAAAGCCTCCATAGGCTACATCAGCACTATGGCCCTGCACAGGATGCACAATCTCCAAGGGCTCCATGCCTTAACAGGTTCCATGGGCCCCAGGGGCTCCATAAATTCCACAGGCTACAGAGGCCTCAACTGATTTCACAGGCTCCATGGGCCCCACAGCAAAACAGAACTTGGCTTCATGGTATGCATGGGCTCCACAGGCTCCATGGGTATGCACAGGATGAACATACTCCACTGACTCCATGGGCTCCACAGGCTCCACATGTTCCACAGGCTCCACAGGTTACCTGGGCCTGCACAGTCTCCACAGGACTTCATGCATTCCAAAGTTTCTACAGGATCCATAAGCACCTGAGGCTCCATGTAATTGCAGAGACTCCATATGCTTCCACAGGCTCCCAAAACTCCAGGGTCCCCACAAGCTCCATGGACTCCACAGTTTACAGATTTTCCAAGGGCTTTTCTCTAACACTTACTGAAAGCAATTGGATCTTCAGTTTAGAGAACCAGTAAAGAGACTTGTTTCATTGGCTGATTTGCACATGTTTTCACTTACAATCAACTCCAAGACACTGGTTTCACTTAACTCTGTGAATGAAAGAGTTACATAAAGTATGAAAGGTAAGTAAGATACTTGTTTTTTTACTGCTATGGACTTGCTTTCACTCACAATCAATGTCAAAACACTTCTTTTATCTAATACTAGGACAATGTAATGTTTTCTTCAGTTGTCAAACCTAAGCACGATACTCATTTCATTGGCACCCACACACTTGCTTGGAGTTACAATCAAATTCAAAATCCTTATTTTAACCTACACTCTGTTGATCCAGAAAATTCTTCAGGCTTGTAACGTATGAAAGATATTTGTTTCCCCAGTTGCTATGCACTTGCTCTCACTCACAACGTCAAAATCTTTCTTTTACCTAATGGTCTGCCAATGCAGAGGTTCTTCACTTTTGTAAAGTAAATAAGAGACTTCATTCCTAGGCTGATATGCCCTTGTTCTCACTTACAACCATTGTCAAAACACCACTTTTACCTAACGATATGCCATTACATTAGTTTCTTCACTTTTGAAATCTAATTAAGATTTCTGTTTCATTTGCTGCTTTGCATGGATTTTCCTTTACAATCACCTTGAAAACACTGATTTTACCAAATACTCTGTCAAAGGTAAGTAAGATACTTTTTTCCAGGCTGTTATACACTTGCTTTCACTCAGAATGTCAAAACCTTGCTTATACTTAATGCTTTGCCAATGCTGAGATTCTTCACTTTTGTAAATTAAATAAGATTCTTCTTTCCTTGGCTGCTATGCACTTGTTTACACTTACATCCTCTATCAAAATTCAGCTTTTTCTAAGTCAATGGTGCAGTAACTTCACTTTTGAATCTAAGTGAGTTTCTCGCTTCTTTTGCTGCTAAGCATGTGTTTTCTCTTACAATCAACTTCAAAGCACTGCTTTTCCCTAACACTTGGTGAATGCATTCAGTTCTTCTGTTTAGAGAAACAGTATAGAAACTTGGTTCATTGGCTGCTTGCACCTGTTTTCACTTACAATCAACTTCAAGGTACTGGCTTCACCTAACTCTCTGTGAATGCAAGAGGTACTTCATGATTGAAATATATGTAAGATACTTGTTTGTTTGGCTGCTATGCAATTGCTTTCCCTCACAATCAATGTCAAAACAATGGTTTTACCTAATGCTATGCCAATAGATTGGTTTTTTCAGGTTTCAAAAATAAACAGAATATTCATTTCATTGGCACCTATGCACTTGTTTAGAATTACAATCAACTCCAAAATCTTCATTTTAACCTAAAGCTCTGTGAATCCTGGAGGTTCTTCACTTTTTTTAGTGTGAATCATAATTGTTTCCTTGTCTGCTATGTCCTTGTCTTCACTTACAACAAAGATCGAACACCGCTTTTTCTATGTGAATGCTGCAGTTTCTTCACTTTTGAAATCTATGCAAGATTCTAGTTTCTTTTGCTGCTGTGCATGTGTTTTCACTTACACTCAACTTCAAAGCACTACTTTTCACTATGACTCAGTGAATGCTGCCATTTCTTCAGTTTAGAGAACCAATAAATAAACTTCTTTCATAGGCTCCTTTGCATGTGTCTCACTTACAATGAACATCAAGGCACTGGTTTCACCTAACTCTCTATGAAAACAGGAGGTACTTCATCTTTGAAAGTAAAGTAAGATGTTTGTTTCCCTTGCTGCTATGCACTTGCTTTAACTCACAATGGCAGAACCCTGCTTTTCCCTAGTGCTATGCCAATGCAGAGATTCTTCACTTTTGTAAAGTAAATAACACACTTCTTTCCTTGGATCTTGTGCCTTTCTTTTCACTTACAGCCATGTCAAAGCACTGCTTTTTCTATGTCAATCCTGCATTTCTTCACTCTTGAAATCTAAGTAAGATTCTAGTAGCTTTTGCTGCTATGTACGTATTTCCACTTATAATCAACTTCAAAGCACTGCTTCTTCCCAATGCTCCGTGAAAGTAGTCAGTTTTTCAGTTCACAAAGACAATAAGGAAACTTGTTTCACTGGCTGCTTTGCATGTGTTTTCACTTACATTCAACTTCAAGACACTGGTTTCACCTAACACTCTTGTGAATGAAGGGGGTACATCAAGTTTGAAAGATAAGAAAGATACTTGTTTGTTTGGCTACTATACACTTGCTTTCACTCACAATCAATGTCAAAACACTGCTTTTATCTAATGCTATGCCAATGCAGTGGTTTCTTCAATTTTCAAAACAAGGCAGGATACTCATTCCATTAACAGCTATGCAGTTCTTGGCGTTATGATCCTGGTTTTAACCTTCAGGTCTGTGAAACCTGGAGGTTCTTCATGTTTTTAAAGTAAGAAAAATATTTGTTTCCTTGGATGATATGCCCTTAACTTTACTTACAACCAATGTCAAAACACCGCTTTTACCTAATGCTATGCCAATGCAGTAGTTTCTTCACTTTTAATCCTCTGTAAGATTTTTATTCTATTTACTGCTCTGCATGTGTTTTCCCTTACAATAACCTTCAAAACACTGGTTTTACATAACACTCTGTGAATACAGGAGGTACTTCATCTTTGAAAGGTAAGTAAGACATTTCTTTCCTTGCCTGCTAGGCACTTGTTTCAATCACAATGTCAAAACCCTGTTTTCACCTAATGCTCTGTAAATGCAGAGGTATTCATTTTTGTAAAGCAAATAAGATACTTCTTTCCTTCGCTGCTATGCACTTGTTTTCACTTACAACCAATGTCAAAACACTGCTTTTTCTATGTTAATGCTGCAGTTCCTTCCCTTTTGAAATCTATGTAAGATTCCAGTTTCTTTTGCTGCTATGCACGTGTTTTCACTTACACTCAGCTTCAAAACACTTCTTTTCCCTAATGCTCAGGGAATGCAGTCTCTTCTTCACTTTAGAGAACCAATATAGAAACTTGTTTCATTGGCTGCTTTGCACTTGTTTTCCCTTACAATGAACTTCAAGACGCTGGTGTCACCTATCTCTCTGAATTCAGGAGGTACTTCAAGTTTGTAAAGTAGGTAAGATACTTGATTTTTTGCCATTTATGCATTTGCTTTCACTCACAATCAATGTCAAATCCTGCTTTTACCTAATGTTATGTCAATGCAGTGGTTTCTTCACTTTTCAAAACCAAACAGGATACTCATTTCATTGACAGATATGTACTTGTTTGGAGTTACCATGATCTTCAAAATCCTGGTTTTAACCTAAAGCTCTGTGAATCCAGGGGGTTTTTACGTTTGTAAAGTAAGAAAGATGTTTCTTTCTTTGGCTTTGTTACACTTGTTCTCACTTACAACCAATGTTAAAACACCGATTTTACCTAATGATATCCCAATGCAGTAGTTCCTTCAGTTTAGAAATCTAAGTAAGTTTTGTGTTTAATTTCCTGCTATGCATGTGTTTTCACTTACAATCACCTTCAAAACACTGATTTTACCTAATACTCTGTGAATAGTTTAGGTACTTCAACTTTGAAAGTTAAGTAAGGTCCTGATTACCCTGGCTGCTGTGCACTAGCTGTCACTCACAATGTCAAAAGCCTCTTTTTTTCCTAATGATTTGCCAATGCAGTGGTTTATTCAGTTTTCAAATCTAACCAGGATACTCATTTCATTGGTATCTATGGCACTTCTTGGAGTTACAATCAACTTCAAACTCCTGGTTTTAACCAAAATTTCTGTGAATCTTGAAGGTTCTTCATGTTTGTAAAGTAAGAAAGATACTTGTTTCCTTGACAGCTCTGCCCTTGTTATCACTAACAACCAATGTCAAAACACCGCTTTTTCCTAACGCCATGCCAATGCAGCAGTTTCTTCACTTTTGAAATCTTAGTAATATTTGTGATTCATTTCCTGTTATGCATGTTTTCATTTACATTCAACTCCAAAACACTGGTTTTACCTAAAACTCTGTGAATGTAGGAGGTACTTCATCTTTCATTGGTAAGTAAGATACATGTTTTCATGACTACTATGCACTTTCTTTCACTCAGAATGTCAAAATTATTCTTTTATATAATGCTCTGCCAAAGCAGAGTTTCTTCACTTTTGTAAAATACATAAGATACTTTCCTTGGCTACTCTGCACTTGTTTTTTACAATACTTTTCCTATGCCAATGCTGCAGTTACTTCACTTTTGAAATCTAAGTAAGATTTTTGTTTCTTTTGCTGCTATGTACGTGTTTTCACTTACAATCAATATTAAATCACTCTTTTTCCCTAACGCTCAGTGAATGCAGACCGTTCTTCCATTTAGAGAACCAATGAAGAAACTTCTGTTATTGGCTGCTTTGCATGTGTTTTCACTTACAATTAACTTCAAGACACTGGTTTCACCTAACCCTCTGTGAATGCAGGAAGTACATCAAGTTCAAAAGAAAAGAAAGATATATGTTTGTTTGGCTGCTATGCACTTGCTTTCACTCACAATCAATGTCAAAACAATGCTTTTACCTAATGTTATGCCAATGCAGTGGTTTTTTCAGGTTTCAAAACTAAGCAGTATATTCATTTCATTGACAGCTATGACCTTGCTTAAGTTACAGTGAAGTTCAAAATCCCAATTTTAACATAAAGCTCTGTGTATCCAGGAGTTTCTTCACGTTTTTAATGTAAGAAAGATATTGTTCCCTTCGCCGCTATGCCCTTGTTTTCACTTACAACCAAAGTCAAATCTATGCTTTTACGTAACGCTATGCCTAAGCAGTAGTTTCTTCACTTATTTAATCTAGGTATGATTTGTGTTTCATTTGCTGCTATGCATGTGTTTTCACTAACAATCAACTTCAAACCGCTGCTGTTACCTAAACCCCTGTGAGTGCAGGAGTTACTTCATGTTTGAAAGTTAAGGAAGATACTTGTTTCCATGGCTGCTATGCAATTACTTTCAGAACAATGTCAAACCCTGCTTTTACCAAATGCTCTGCCAATGCAGAAATTCTTCACTTTTGTAAAGTAAATAATATATTTCTTTATTTGGCTGCTTTGCACTTGTTTTCACATACAACCAATGTCAAAACATTACTTTTTCTATGCCAATGCAGCAGTGTCTTCACTTTGCAATCTAAGGAAGATTCTAGTTTCTTTTGTTTCTATGCACGGTTTTCACTTACAATGAAATACAAAGCACTGTTTTTCCCTAATGCTCAGTGAATGAAGTCGGTTCTTCAGTTTAAAGAACAAATAAAGAAACATTTCATTGGCCGATTTGCACGTGTGTTTACTTACAACCAATGTCAAAACACTGCTTTTTCTATGCCAATGAGGCAATTTCTTCCCTTTTGAAATCTAAGTAAGATTTAATTTCCTTTACTACTATGCATGTGTTGTCACTTACAATCACCCTCAAAGCACTGCATTTCCCTAATGCTCGGTGGATGCAGGAAGTACTTCTAGTTAGAAAGGGAAGTAATATACTAGTTAGTTTGGCTGCTGTTCACTTGCTTTCTCTCACAATCAACATCAAAACACTGCTTTTACTTAATGCTATGACTATGCATTGGTTGTTCAGTTTTCAAACCTAAGGAAGTTACTCATTTCATTGGCAGCTATGCTATTCTTGGAGTTACAATCAACTTCAAAATCCTGTTTTTAACCTAAAGCTCTGTGAATTCTTTAAGTTTGCAAAGTAAGCAACATACTCCTTTCCTTGGCTGCTATGACTTTGTTTTCACTTACCACCAATATCAAAACACTGCTTTTACCTAACGCTATGCCAATGCAGTAGTTTCTTCACTTTTGATATTAATTAAGTTTTGTGTTTCATTTGAAGCTATTCATATATTTTCACTTACCATCACCTTCAAAACACTGGTTTTACCTAACAATCTGTGAATGCAGGATGTTCTTCAACATTGAAAGCTAATTAAGATACTTTTTTCCTTGGCTATTATGCAGTTGCTTTCACTCACAATGTCAAAACCCTGCTTTTTCCTAACACTATGCCAATGCAGAGGATTTTCACCTTTGTAAACTAAATAAGATACTTATTTCCTTGTCAGCTATGCACTTGTTTTCACTTACAATCAATATCAAAACATTCCTTTTTCTAGACCGATTCTGCAGTTTCTTTACTTTTGAAATCTAAGCAAGATTCTAGTTTTTTTTGCTGGTAATGCACATGTTTTAACGTACAATGAACTTGAAGACACTGCTTTCACCTAAATCTCTGTGAATGTAGGACGTACTTCAAGTTTGAAAGGAAAGTAAGTTACTTGTTAGTGAGGCTGCTATGCACTTGCTTTCACTCACATTCAATTTCAAAACACTGCTTTTATCTAATGCTATGCAAATGCAGTGGTTTATTCTGTTTTCTAAATTAAGTAGGATACTCATTCCATTGGAAGCTTTGCACTTCTTTGAGTTACAATCAACTTCAAAATCCTCGTTTTAACCTACACGCCTGTGGATCAAGGAGTTTCTTCACATTTGTAAAATAGGAAAGATACTTGTTTCCTTGATTGCTTCTCCATTTGTTTTCACTTACCACCAATGTCAAAATGCCTCTTTTACCTAGCACTATGCCAATGCTGTAGTTTCTTCACTTTTTGAATCTAACTAAGATTTCTGTTTCATTTCCTGCTGTGCATGTTGTTTCACTTACGATCACTTTGATATCACTTGTTTTACCTAGCACTCTGTGAATGCTGGAGGTACATCATCTTTGAATGGTAAGCAAGTTACTTGTTTCCCTGGCTGCTATGCACTTGCTTCCACTCACAATTTCAGAACCCTGCTTTTATCTACTGCTCTGCCAATGCAGAGGTTCTTCACTTTTGTAAAGTATATAATATACTTCTTTCCTTGACTGCTATGTACTTCTTTTCACTTACAACCAATGTCAAAACACTGCTTTTTCTATGCCAATGCTGCAGTGCCTTCACTTTTGAAATCTAAGTAAGTTTCTACTTTTTTTGGCTGCTAAGCACGTGTTTTCACTTAAAATCAACTTCAAAGCATTGCTTTTCTGAGTGCTCAGTGAATGCAGTCATTTCTTCAGTTTACAAAACTAATAAAGAAACTTGTTTCATTTTCTGCTTTGCAAGTGTTTTCACTTACAATCAACTCCAGGACTCAGATTTCATCTAACTCTGAGAATGCAGGAGGTTCTTCAATTTTGAATGGTAAGTAAGATACTTGTTTGCTTGGCTGCTATACACTTGCTTTCACTCATGAACAATGTCAAAACACTGATTTTACCTAATGCTATGCCAATGCTATGGTTTCTGCAGTTTTAAAAACTAAGCAAGATACTCATTTTATTGGCAGGAAGACACTTGGTTGGAGTTACAATGACCTTAAAAACCCGGGTTTTATTCTAAACTTCTATGGATCCAGGATCTTCTTCACATATGTAAAGCAGTAAAGATACTTGTTTCCTTACCTGCTATGCCGTTGTTTTCATTGCAAAAATGTTAAAACACCACTTTTACTTAATGCTTAGCCAATACCTTAGGTCCTTCAGTTTACAAATCTAAATAAGATTTGTGTTTAATTTGCTGCTATGCATGTGTTTTCACTTACAATCACCTTCAAAACTGGTTTACCTAACACTGTGAATACTCTAGGTACTTCAACTTTGAAAGTTGAGTAAGATCCTGGTTTCCATGGTTGTTGTCCTCTAGTTTTCACTCACAATGTCAAAAGCCTGCTTTTAATTAATGCTATTCCAATGCAGTGGTTTCTTTAGTTTCAAAATCTAAGCAGGATACTCATTTCATTGTCAGCCATGCACTTCTTCGAGTTAAAATCAAGTTCAAACTCCTGGTTTTAACCAAAATTTCTGTGAATCCTGAAGGTTCTTCATGTTTGTAAAGTAAAAAGATACTTGTTTCCTTGTTTGCTCTGCCCGTGGTTTCCCTAATAACCAATGACAAAACACCGATTTTACCTGAAGCTATGCCAAGGCAGTCCTTTCTTTTGAAATCTCATTTAGATTTGTGTTTCATTTGCTACTATGCATTTGTTTTCACTTACATTCACCTCCGAAACACTGGTTTTACCTAATACTCTGTGAATGCAGGAGGTATTTCATCTTTGATACGGAAGTAAGATACTTGTTTCCCTGACTACAATGCACTTCCTTTCACTCACAATGTTAAAACCCTTCGTTTACCTAATGCTCTGCCAATGCAGAGGTTTTTCAGTTTTGTAATGTAAGTAAGATACTTCCTTTTTAGCTGCTATGCATTTACAACCAATGTCAAAACACTGCCTTTTCTATTTCAATGCTGCAGTTTCTTCACTCTGGAAACGTACGTAAGATTCTAGTTTCTTTTGCTACTATACATGGGTTTTCACTGAAAATCAACGTCAAATCACTGCTTTTCCCTAACACTCAGTGAATGCTGTTGTTTTTTCAGTTAAGACAACCAATAAAAAACTTGTTTTATTGGCTGCTCTACACGTATATTCACTTTCAATCAACTTCAAGACACTGATTTCACCTAAATGTCTTTGAATGCAGGAAGTACTTCAAGTTTGAAAAGTAAGTAAGATGCTAATTTGTTTGGCTGCTGTGCACTTGCTTTCACTCACAATCAATATCAACACACTGCTTTTACCTAACACTCTGCCAATGCAGTGGTTTCTTCAGTTTTCAAAATAAGCAGTATACTACTTTCATTGGCAGCTACACCCTTGCTTGGAATTTCAGCTCCATGGGCCAGGAGAGGCTCCACAGTCCTCAACAGACAATGCATGATACATGGCTCCATGGCCTCCATGGCTTCCATAGCTTCCTTGTGCCTAAACAGGCTCCACACGCTTCCCTTTTTTCACATTCTCCATGAGGCTGCACAGGCCCCACAGACTCCATGGACCAAAATGGGCTTCACTGATTCTTCCGGCCTCCACATGATCCTCAGCCTCATCAGCCAGCACAGCCTCCAGAGTTCCATTGGCTGACATATCCTCCATGTGCTCCATGGGCACCAATTCTTCCAAGAGTTCAACAGATGTTGTGGTACCATGAGCCTGGACAGCCTCCATGTCTTCCAGGACATATTCAGGCTGTGCAGTCTCCACCGGCTCCATGGGTTCCATTGGCTCCATGAGCTCCTGCGGTTCCATAGGCTCCACATGTTCCACAGGCCTGCACAGGTGCTAGGACATGGAAGAATATGGATTCCATGGAGATCATGGAGTTTATGTAGGCCCATGAAGCCTGTAGAGGCTGTAGAGTCGGATGAAGTTGAGGATGATGTGGAGGCCTGTGGGGTCTGTGGTGCCCATTTTGGCAATGGAGCCTGAGAGGTCTATGCAGGCTCATGAAGCAGGTGGAGACTGGGGAGACACTGGAGAGTTTGAGGCCACATGGATGCCATTGAGGGCTTGGAGGTCATAGAACCTATGGAGAATGCATTTTCCATGGAAACCTGGGGATCCTCTGCATGCTCATGGAGCCTTTTGAGCCTTGAAAGCCCTTGGAGACCATGCAACCTGGGCAGACCCCTGGAACCTGTGGAGTCAGTGAAGCCTATAGAACCTGTGGGGTCAGTGGATCCTATGAAGACTGTGTATACACATGGAGCTTGTGGAACACGGGTACCTTCTGTAGCCCTTGGAACCTGCAGAGGCCTTTAGACACCATGGAGCCTATGGCAACTGTGCATTCCTGTTGACGAAATGGAGCCTGTGGATCCACTGGAGTTGATGGAGCCCATGAAACCCATGGAGCCTGTGGAGACTGCCCAGACTCTATATCACATGGAGGCAATGGAGATTGTGCATGCACATGGTTCTGGCTGAGCCTGTTGAGGCCGTGGATGTATATGGATACTTTGGCGCCCATAGAGGTTATATAGGCCCAAAAAGCCTGTGGAGGCTGTAGAGTCTGAAGAAGCTGTGGATTATAAGGATGCCTGTGTAGCTGGTGTTACCATGTTGGGTGAGGGAGGCCCTGAGAGCTGTACAGGCTCATGGAGCCTAAGGAAACTGGGGTGTTTATGGAAACTGTGAAGCCACATGGATACCATGGAGGCCTTGGAAGTCATGGAGACCATGGAGCATGCATTACCCCTGGAATCCTGTGGAGTCTCTGCACACCCTTGTAGCATGTTGAACCTTTGAAGACTTTTGAGGCCATGCATGCTGTGTGGGCCCATGGAGCATGTGGATCACGTGGAGCCAGTGGAGGCTGCAGAGCCTTTGGAGTCAGAGGAACTTGTGCATCCTGTGCATACACATGGAGCCTGTGTAGTATGTGGAGCCCATGGAGTCTGTGGAGTCTGGGCAGCCCAAGGAAGCCTTTGGAGCCTATCAGGGCCCAAGAGGCCATTCACACATGTGGAGTTGTGCTGTGTGTGTAGACCACAGAATCCTTGGAGTTTGTAGGCTCTGTATGCCAGGGGAGCCTGTGGGGCATTTGGAACCTGTGGAGGCCCATGAAGCTCTTGGAGTCTGTGGAACACATGGAACATATACAGACCTGTAGAGCCCTTGGAGCCCATGGAGACTGTAGAGGCCTGTGGAGCATGTGAAATCCTGTGGAGGTGGTTGAGGCCTTAGAGCCAATGAAGTCTGTCAAGGCCATTGAGTTCACAAAGCCAGTGGAGTCCTTGATCCTTGTGCATCCCCAGGGAGGTAATGGAGCCTGTACAGGCCTGTGGATCCTGTGGAAATCATTGAAGCCATGTAGCCTATGGTGCCTGTTGAGTTATGGAGCCCAAAGACAGTACAGGGAATGTGGAGTCTGTAAAGTACATGTAGCCATTGACATCAGTGAAGCACATGGAGCATATTGAGCCTGTGGAGACCATGGACACTTTGGAGCCCAAGGAGGCCAGTGAAGCTTGTGCAGTCTGGTGAAAGTCAGGGATACTATATAGTCCTGTGGAACCCATTGAGTTGATTGAGCCCTTGGAGGCTGTGAAACCTGTGGAGGTCTGTGGAGTTTGTGCAGGCCTTAGGACACTCTCAAGATCATGTAACTTCTGCAAGCCTGAGTAGACTGTGAGGCCCATGGTGGTGTGGAGCCTGTATAGTCCTATAAATCCCATGGAGCCTATGGTATCTGTGCAGGCCTGCAGAACATATCATGCTTGTAGAGCAACTCGAGCTCATGGAACCCATGAAACCCATGTAGCCTGTGGAGACTGCAGAATCTGTACATCTCATGGAGGCAATTGAGACTGTGCAAGCTCATGACACTGAGAGAGCCTATTGAGGTGATGGTAGAATGTGGATGCCATGGAGATTATGGAGTTTATGCAGGCCCATGAAAGTTGTCGAGGCTGTAGAATCTGAAGATGTTTAGTATGATGTGGAGACCTGTGTCGTCTGAGGCGCCTCTTTTGGGCCATGGAGCCTGAGAGACCTGTGCGGCCTCATCGAGGATGTGGAGATGGGGAAGACACTGGAGAATGTGAAGCCACATGGATGCCATGGAGTCCTTGGAGTTCAAAGAAATGGGGCATACATTGTTCCTGGAGGCCTGGGGAAGTTCTGCACGCCCATAGAGCCTGTTGAACGTTTAAAGCCCTTGGAGACCATGCAGCATGTGCAGACGCATGGAACCCATGGAGCCTGTGGAGCCTATAGAACATGTGTGTCAGTGGATCCTCTGGAGACTGTGAATACCAGTGGAGCCTGTGGAGCATATGTAAACACAGTAGCCCTTGAAGCATGTGGAACCTGAAGATTCGTATAGACCCCATGGTGCCTATGGCAAATGTGCAGGCCTGTGGGCCATACGGAGCCTGTGCAGCCACTGGAGCTGATGGAGGCCCTGGAAACCATGGAGTATGTGGGGCCTGCAGAGGCTATATATCTCGTGGAGGCAATGGAGCCTGTGCAGGCTGCTGGTGCTGGAAGAGCCTATTGAGGCAATGCAAGAATGTGGATCCGATGGAGCGCATGTAGGTTATGATGGCCCATGAAGCTTGTGGATGCTGTAGAGTCTCAAGAAGCTGAGAATCATGTGGAGGCTTGTGTAGTCGGTGGAGCACATTTTGGGCCATGAAGCCTGTGAGGCCTGTGAAGGCTCATGGAGCCTGTGGAAACTGGGGAGTTTCTGGAAACTGTGAAATCACATGGATGCCATGGAGGCCTTGGAGGTCTTGGAGCCCATGGAGCATTCATTGCTCTTGGAGACCTCTGGAGCCTCTGCAGTCTAATGGAGCCTTTTGAGCATTTGAAGCCTTAAAGGCCATGCAGCCTGTGCATACCCATGGAGCCTGTGGAGCACGTTGAACACATGGAGCTTATGGAGTCCGTGGAGTCTTTGGAGTCTGTGCATATCCATGGAGCCTGAGGAGAACATTTACACCATGGAACCCATGGAGCCCATGGATACTGTAGAGGCCTGTGGAGCTTATGAAGCCCTGTGCAGGTGTTGAGGCCATGGAGACCATGAAGACTGTCAAGACCATTGAGATCACAAAGCTTGAATTATCCTTGAAGTGTGTGCAGGCCCAGGAAGCTTTTGTAGCCTCTACAGGTCTGTGGATCCTGTGAAGCTCGTCGAGCCCATGGAGCCTATGGAGCCTGTTGAGGTATGGACACAAAGGATATTACAGAGAATGGGAAACATGTTAAGGTAATGTAGACCAATGATATATGTGGCGCCCATGGAGCCTGTTGAGTCTGTGGAGACTGCAGTACCCATTGAAGCCTGTGGACCTTGTACAGGCCATAAATCCTGTGGATTATGTGGAGCCAATGGATATTGTGGAGCCCATTGGGTCATAAAGGACTGTAGAGCCCTGGAGCCGTAGAGAACAGGGAATCCATGGAGCCTGTGTATACTGTGTAGTTCAGTGGAACTTGTGCAAACTATAAAGCCCATGGAGTCCGTGGAGCAGGTGGAGTTTGTGGAGGCCATGGAGATCAGAGAGGCCATGGAGATTCTGGAGGCCAAGGAGGCCTGTGGAGCATGTGCAGTCCCATGAAGTTCAGGGAGACTGTGAATTCTGTGAATACATAGTCTTGCAGAACCCATGGATGTGATGGAGTACGTGGAGGCTGTGAAATTCGTGGAGTCCTGTGACGCCTGTGCAGGCCTGAGGGAGCCCATGGTACCTCTGCAGGCCTGGGGAGCCTGTGGAGCTGAGGGAGGCCTGTGGAGCCTGAACTGGCCGATAGACCTCATGGAGCCTAAGGCAACTGTGCAGGTCTTTGGAACATGTGTATCATTTGGAGCCATGGAGCTCATGAAGCCCATGGAACCGATGGAGACTCTGTAGCCAGCAGAGTATTTATATCTCATGGAAGCCATGGAGCCTGTACAGGCTCATGGTGCTGGCAAGGCCTGTTGATGCCATGGAAGAATGTGTATACCCTTGAGCACATGGAGGTTATGAAGGCCGGTGCAGCCTGTGGAGGCTGTAGACTCTGAGGAAGCTGAGGATCCTTTGGATGCCTGCAGAATCAGTGGTGCCGATTTTGGGCCAGGGAGGCAGTCAAGCCTGCGCAGGAATTTTCTGGAAACTGTGAAGCCACATGGATGTCAAGGAGGCCTTGGAGCTGATGGAGCCCATGGAGCATGCTTTGCCCCTGGAGTCCTGTGGAGCATCTGTAAGCTCATGGAGCCTGTTGATCCTTTGAAGCCCTTGGCAGTCATACAGCCTGTGCAGAACCATGGAGCCTGTGGAACACGTGGAGCCTGTGAAGCCAGTGGAGTCTGTGCAGCCCTTGGAGGCCTTTGGAGCGTATCAGGACCCTGGAGTTCAATCACACATGTGGAGCTTTTCCTGCCTGTGGAGACCATAGAATCCATGGAGAATGGAGCCTCTGTAGGCCAGTGGAGCCAGTGGGGCATTTGGAGCCTGTGGAGGTCCATGAAGCCCTTGGAACCTGTGGAACCTATGGAACATATGCAGAACTGTGAAGCCCATGGAGCTCACAGAGTCTTTAGAGGCCTGTGGAGCATGTGAAAGCCTGTGGAGCTGGTTGAGGCCTTGGAGTCCATGAAGTCCTTCCAGACCATGGAGTTTACAAAGCCCGTGGAGACCTTGATGCTTGTGCAACCCCAAGGAACTTGCAGAGCCTGTAAAGGCCTGTGGTTACTCGAGAGATCGTAGAGCCCATGGAGCCCATGGAGCTTCTTGAGTTATGGCCCCAAAGGATAGTACAGAGAATGTGGAGCCTGATAAGTACATGTAGCCCGATGACACCTGTGTAGCCCATGGAGCATATTGAACCTGTGGAGTCTGCAATGCCCATTAAGGCCTGTGGATCCTGAAGAGGCCATAGAATCAGGGGATACTGTGGAGTTGATGGAGCTGATGGAGCCTATGGAGACATAAAAGACTGTAGAGCCCCTGGAGTCCGTGGAGCCCATGGAGCCCATGGAGCTTGTGTATACTGTGTAGGCCATTGGAACCCATGAAACCAGTGAAGCCCATGGACCATGGAGCTGGTGGAGTTTGTTGAAGCCAGGGAGACTGAGGAGCCCATGGAGATTGTGGAGTCTACGGGGGCAGCTGGAGCCTTTGCAGTCCCATGAAGGGCAGGGAGACTTTCAAGTCTGTGAGAATATAGAGGCCTGCAGAATCCATGGACCTGATAGACACATGAAGGCTATGAAACCCATGGAGGCCTGTGGAGACTGTGAAGCCCTCAGGACCTGTGGTGTCAATGGTACCTCTGCAGGACTGGGGAGCCTGTGGAGCCCATAGAGGCTTGTGGAACCTCTAAAAGCTTTTAGACCTCATGGAGCCTAGGGCAACTGTGCAGGGAAGTAGAACATGTGGAACTTGTTGAGCCCGTGGAGATCATGGAGCCCATGGATCAAATGGAGCCTGCGGAGCCTGGAGAGCCTGTATATCTGTAGAGACAGTGGAGCCTGTAGAGACTCTGGAATCAGTGGAGACTTTGGAGACTGTGCATACCCATGGAGCCTGTGGAGCACATGGATCCCAGTGAGTATGTGGAGTTCGTGGAGCCTGTGCATACCCATGGAGCCTGCAGAGCAAGTGGAGCCCATTAAGGCTGTGGAGTCCTTTAAGCCAGTGGAGCCTGTGCATACCCATCTAGGCTTTGGAACACGTGGAGTCCATGGAAGCTGTGGATTCATGAAGGCTTTGGAGGCCTATGGGGCCTATGCAGGCACCTAGAGTTCATTGACACTTGTGGAGTTGTCCTGCCTATGGAGACCATAGATTCCATGAAAACTGTGGAGGCTTTATAGGCCAGGGGTGACTGTGGGGCTTTTGGTGGCTGTGCAGGCCCATGAAGCCCACAGACCGAGGAGCCCGTGGAGATTGCAGAGCCCAAGGGGGCCGGTGGAATCTGTGCAGCCCATAGAAGCCTTAGGAGACTATCAGGACCCTAGATGTCATGACACATGTGGAGGTTTTGCTGCCTGTGGAGACCATAGAATCCATGAAGACTAGAGACTCTGTAGGCCTGTGGAAGCTGTTGGGCATTTGAAGCCTGTTGAGGCCCATGAAGCCCTTGGAGTCTGTGTAAACCATGGAACCTATGCAGACCTGTGGTGCCCCTGGAGCACATGGAGACTGTAGAGGCCTGTGGAGCATGTGAAAGCCTGTGGAGCTGGTTGAGAACTTGGAGCCCATGAAGTCTATCAAGTCCATTGAGTTCACAAAGTCTGTTTAGCCCTTTATGCTTCTGTAGGACCAGGGAGCTTGTGGAGCACATACAGGCCTGGGGATCCTGTGGAGTTCGTCAAGACCATGGGACCCATGTAGCCTGTTGCAGTATGGAGCCCAAGGACAAAACAGAGAATTTGGAGCCTAAGTACATGTAGCCCATTGACACCTGTGGAGCTCATGGAGCATGTTGAGACTGTGGAGACTGCAGGGCCCATTGAGGCCTGTGGAGCCTGCAAAGGCCTTAGAACCGGTGGAATCTGTTGAACCATTGGAGCTGGTAGAGTCCATGGAGTCATAAAGAACTGTAGAGCCACTGGAGCTCATGGACCCCAAGAAGCCCACGTGGGTCGTGGATGCTGTGTAGGCCAATGGAACCTGTGCAACCTGTGAAACCAATGGACCATGGAAATTGTGGAGTTTGTGTAAGCCAGGGAGACTTAGGAGCCCATGGAGACTGGGGAATCCAAGAAGTCATGTAGAGCCTTTGCAGTCCTGTGATGGAAAGGGAATCTGTGAATTCTGTGAGAATATAGAGGCCTGTGGAACCCATGGAACTGATGGAGTCCTTGGAGGCTGTGAAATATGTGGAGGCCAGGGAGCGTGTGCCAGCCTTTGGACCCTGTTGAGATCATAGAGCCTGTTGAGCCTGTGGAGACTGCCGTGTCCCTTGAGGCCTGTGGGCCCTGTAAAGGCCATTGATCCTGTGGATTACTTGGAGCCATTTTTGATTGTGAAGCCCATGTGGTTGAAAAGGACTGTTGAGCCCTTGGAGCATGTGGAAACCAGGGAGACCACAGAGCCCATGGATACAGTGTCATCCAGTGGAACCTGAGCAACCTGTGAAGGCCATGGAGTCCATGGAGCCAAGGGAGTTTGTGGAAACCATGGAGATCAGGGAGGCCATTTATATTCTGGAGCCCAAGGAGGACTGTGGTTGCTGTGCAGTCCCATGAAGTTCAGGGAGACATTGAATTCTGTGAGAATATATAGCCCTTCATAACCCATGGAGCTGATGTAGCCAATGGAGGTTGTGAAACACTTGGAAGTCTGTGGAGCCTGTGCAAGCCTTTGGAGCCTGTGGAGCCCATGGTACCACTGCAGGGGATCCTTTGGAGCCCAGAGAATCCTGTGGAGACTGTATAGGCCTATAAAGCCCAGGGAGCCTAAGGATTCTGTGCAGGCCTGTGGAACATGGGGATCCTGTTGAGCCATGGAGCTCATGGAGCCCATGGAACCGATGGAACCTGATAAGCCAGCAGAGACTTTATAACTCATGGAGGCCATGGAGCCTGTGTAGGTTCATTGTTCTGTAAGGGCCTGTTGAGATCATGGAAGAATGTGGATCCCTTCGAGCCCATGGAGGTTATGTAGGTCCATGAAGTCTGTGCAGGCTGTAGTGTCTGAAATAGCTGAGGATCATGTGGAGGCGTGTGGAGTCTCAGGAGCACTTTTTGGGCCATGGAACCTGTGAGGCCTGTGCTGGCTCATGGAGCCTGTGAAGACTAGAGTGCCTGTGGTGACTCTGAAGCCACATGGAGGCCATGGAGGCCTTGGAGTTCATGGAGCCCATGGAACATGCATTGTCCCTTGAGGCCTGGGGAGAATCTGCACGCTCATGTAGCCTGTTGAGCCTTGAAAGCCCTTGGAGATTATGTAACCTGTGCAGACCCATGGAACCTGTGGAGCCTGTGGAGCCTATAGAACCTGTGGTGTCAGTGGAGCCTGTGGAGCCTGTGTATACCCATGGAGCCTGTGGAGCCCATGTGGCCTCTGGACCCCATGGAGCCTATGGCAACTGTGCAAGCCTGTGGACCATATGGAGTCTGTGGAGCCACTGGAGCTGACTGAGCCCATGGAAGCCATGGAGTCTGTGGAGCCTGCATAGGCTGTATATCTCATGGAGGCAATGGAGACGGTCTAGGCTCATGGTACTGGCAGAGTCTGTTGAGGCCATGGAGAAATATGGATCCCGTGGAACCCATGGAGGTTATATAGGCCGATGAAGCCTGTGGAGGCTGTAGAATCTAAAGATGTTGAGGATTATGCGGATGCCTGTAGAGTTGGTGGGGCCCATTTTGGGCCAGGGAGGCTGTGATGGCTGGACAGGTTCTTGGAGATTGAGGAAACTGGGGAGTTTCTGGTAATTGTGAAGCTACATGGATGCCATTGAGGCCTTTAAGGTCATGGAGATCATGGGGCATGCATTGCCTCTGGAGGCCAGTCGAGCTTCTGCACACCCATGGGGACTTTTGAGACTTTGAAGCACATGGAGCCCATGCAGCTTGTGCAGGTTCATGGTGCTGGCAGAACATGTTGAGTCCATGAAGAAATGTGGCTCCCATGGAGCCCATGGAGGTTATGTACGCCAAGGAAGCTGTGGAGACTGTAGAGTCTAAAGAAGCTGAGGATCATGTGGATGTTTGTGGAGTCAGTGGGGCCCATTTTGGGCCAGGGAAGCTGTGAGGCCTGTGTAGTGTCATGGAGCCTGTGGAAACTGGGGAGCCTCTGGAAAATGTGAAGGCACATGGATTCCATGGAGGCTTTGGAGTTCATGCAGCCCATGGAACATGCATTGCCACTGGAGCCCTGTGGAGCCTCTGCATGCCCATGGAGCCTATTGATCCTTTGAAGCCTTTGGAGGACATGCAGCCTGTGCAGGCCCATGGAGCCTGTGATGGACATGGAGCTTGTGGTAGCTGTAGAGCCTGTGGAGACAGAGGAACTTGTGGATCCTGTGCATACCTATGTAGCCTGTGGATGACGTGGAGCCCATGGGTCTGTGATGTCCGTGCAGCCCTTGGAGGCCTGAGGAGCCTATGCAAGAACCTAGAGGCCCTTCACAACTGTGGAACTGTGCTGCCTACGGAGTCCATAGACTCAATGGAGACTGTGGAGTCTCTGTAGAACAGTGGAGCATCTGTGGCATTTAAAGAATGTGGAGGATCATGAAGCCATTGGAGCCTGTCTAACCCTTGGAGCCTATGCAGACCTGTAGAGACCGTGGAGCCCATGGAGACTGTAGAAGTTTTTGGAGAATGTGTAAACCTGTGGAGCTGGTTGAGGCCTTGGATTCCATGACATCTGTCCACACCATGGCATTCACAAAGCCTGCGAGCCCTTGATGCTTGTGCAGGCCCAGGGAGCTAGAGGAGCCTATGCAGACCTGTGGAACCTGTGGATCTCAATGAGCAAATGGGGCCCATAGAGCCTGTTGTGGTTTGGAGCCCAAGGACACTACAGAAATTGTGGACACTTTTAAGTGCTTCTAGCCTATTGATAAATATGTAGCCCATGGGGTCTATATGGCCTATGGAGACTGTGGTGCACATTGAGGTCTGTGGAGCCTGTACAGTCCATAGAGCTGGTGGATTCTGTGGAGCCTATGGAGGTGGAGGAGCCCATGGAGTCATAAATGCTGTAGATCCCCTGGGGACCATGGAGCCCATGAAGTCCATCAATCTCATGGATGCTGTGTAGGCCAGGGGATCCTGTACAACCTGGGAAGCCCATGTACCATGGAGCTTCTGGAGTTTGTGGAAGCCAGGGAAACTGAGGAACCCATGGAGACAGTGGAGTCTAAGGAGGCCACTGGAGACTTTGCAGTCCCATGAAGCACAGGGAGACTGTGAGGTCTGTGAGAATGTAGAGGCCTGCGGAATCTATGGAGCTGATGGAGCCCATGGAGGCTATGAAACCCGTGGCAGCTTGTGGAACCTGTGCAGTCCTCAGGACCTTGTGTTGCCAATGGTACCTCTGCAGACCTGGGGAGCCTGTGGAACTCATAGGCCTGTGGAATCTCTGCAGGCTTAATAGACCACATGGAGTCTATGGCAACTCTGCAGGCGTGCAGAACATGTGGAACCTGTGGAGACCCTGGAGCTCATGGAGCCCATGGACCACATGGAGCCTACAGATTCTGGAGAGCCTGTATATCTGTAGAGACAGTGGAGCCTGTGGAGCCTGTAGAGACTGTGGAGTCAGTGGAGAGTTTGGAGACTGTGCATACCCATGGAGCCTGTGGAGCAGGTGGAGCCAATGGAGTCTGTGGAGTCTGTGGAGCCTGTGAATACCCATGTAGCCAGTTGAAAATGTGGTGCCCATCGAGGCTTTGGAGTCCTTTAAGCCTGTGGAGGCTGTGAATACCTATGTAGACTGTGGAGCACGTGGAGCTCTTGAAGCCTGTGGATTCCATGAAGCCTGTGGAGGCCTGTGGAGCCTATGCAGGCACCTAGAGTTCAATGACACTTGTGGAGTTTGTGCTGCCTGTGGAGACCATAGATTCCATGAAATCTGTGGAGGTTTTATAAGCCAGTGGTGACTGTGGGGCTTTTGGGGCCTGTGGAGACCCATGAATCCTGCAGACCGAGGAGCCCATGGAGATTGTGGAGACCAAGGGCGCCTGTGGAGTCTGTGCAGCCCATGGACGTCTTTGGAGCCTATCAGGATGCTAGATGCCATTCACACATGTAGAGGTTTTGATTCCTGTGGAGACCATAGAATCCATGGAGCCTGGAGGCTTTGTAGGCCAGTGGAGATTGTGGGGGCATTTGGAGCCTGTGGAGGCCCATGAAGCCTTTGGACCCTGTGGAACCCATGGAACCTATGCAGACCTGTGGAGCCCGTGGAGCCCATTGAGACCGTAGAGGCCTGTGGATCATGTGAAAGCCTGTGGAGGTGGTTGAGGTCTCAGAGGCCATGAAGTCTGTCAAAACCATAGATTCCAAAAAGCCCATTTAGCCCTTAATGCATGTGCATGACCAGGGATCTTGTGGAGCCTGTACAGGCTTGTGGATCCTGTGGAGTTCGTCGAGCCCATGGGGCCCATGTAGCCTGTTGCGGTATGGAGCCCAAAGGCAATACAGATAATGTGGAGCCTGTTAAGTACATGTAACCCTTTGAAACATGCGGAGCTCATGGAGCATATTGCGCCTGTGGAGACTGCGGTGTGCATTGAGGCCAGTGGAGCCAGTAGAGGCCTTAGAGCCAGTGGATTCTGAGGAACCAATGGAGCTGGTGGAGGCCATGGAGTCCTTAAGAACTGCCACTGGAGTGCATGGAGCCCAAGGAGCCCATGGGGCTCATGGATGTTGTATAGGCCAGTGGATCCTGTGCAAACTGGGAAGCCCATGGACTGGGGAGATGCTGGAATTTGTGGAAACCAGGAAGACTGAGGAGACCATGGAGACTGTGGAATCCAAGGAGACATGTAAAGCCTTTGCAGTCCTGTAAACACAGGGAGTCTGTGAACTCTATGAGAATATAGAGGCCTGAGAAACCCATGGAACTGATGGAATCCATGGAGATTGTGAAATGCATGGAGGCCTCTGGAGCCTGTGCCAGCCTGAGGATCCATGGTACCTCTGCAGGCATGGTGAGTCTGTGGAACACATGAGGCTTGTGGGACCTCTAAAGTCCTAGATAAATGTGCAGGCCTGTGCAACATATAGAGCCTGTGGAGCCCCAGGAGCTCATGGAGGCCATGGAAAGATTGGAGCCTGTGGAACCTGCAGAGACTGTATCTGTAGAGCCTATGGAGCCCGTGGAGCCCATGGAGGTATTGGAGCTCTTGGAAGCTGTGTAGGGAAGTAGAACCTGTGCAACCTGGGAAGCTCTTGGAGTCCATGGAGGTGGTGGAGTTTGAGGAAGCTGTGGGGACTGGGGAGACCATGGACACTCTGGAGCCCAAGGAGGCCAGTGGAGATTGTGCAGTCCTGTGAAGGAGAGGGACTCTGTGAAGGCTGTGAGAATATAGAGGCTTGAGGAACCCATCAAGTTTATGGATAACATCAAGGCTGTGAAACACGTGGAGGCCTGTGGAGCCTCTGCAGACTTGAGGACCCTGTAGAGACCATGTTACCTCTGCATGCTGAGTTGACTGTGAAGCTAATGGAAGTGTTGCACCTGTATAGTCGTATAGAACCCATGGAGCCTATGGTAACTGTGCAGGCCTGCTGAACATATGAAGGCTGTAGAGCCTCTGGGGCTCATGGAGTCCATGGAATCCATGGAGCTTTTGGAGCCTGCAGATTCTGTACATCTCATAGATGCAATGGAGACTGTGCAAACTCATGATGCTGGATGAGTCTGCTGAGGCCATGGAAGAATGTGGATGCCGTGGAGATCATCGAGTTTATGTAGTTCCATGATGCCTGTGGAGGTTGTAGAGTCTGAAGAATTTGAAGATGATGTAGAGGCCTCTGGGGTCTTTGGTGCTGATTTTGGGCCATGGAGACTGAGAGCCCTGTGCAGGCTCATTGAGCATGTGGAGTCTGGGGAGACACTGGAGAGTGTGAAGCCACAAGGATGCCATGGAAGCCTTAGAGGTCATTGCGCATATGGAGCATGCAATGTCCCTGGAGGCCTGGGGAGCCTTTGCACGCTCATGGAGCCTGTTGAGCCTTGAAAGCACTTGGAGACCCTGCAGCCTCTGCAGACCCATGTAACCTGTGGAGCTTGTGGAGCCTGTAGAATCTGTGGGGACAGTGGAGCCTGTGGAGCATGTGTATACACATGGAGCATGTGGAGCATGTGTAGCCTCTGTAGCCCATGGAGCCTGAGGAGCTTGTAGAGGCCTATAGAATCCATGGAGCCTATAGCAATTGTGCAGGCCTGTGGATCATATGGAACCTGTTGAGCCACAGGAGCTGATGGAGCCCATGGAACCCATGGAGACTGTGGAGCCTGCAGAGGTTGTATATCTCTTGGAGGCACTGTAGACTGTGCAGGCACATGTTGCTGGCTGAGCCTGTTGTGGCCATGGAGGTATATGATTCCCGTGGAACCCATGGAGGTTATGTAGGCCCATGAAACCTGTGTAGGCTGTAGAGTCTGAAGAACCTGAGGATCATGTGGATGCCTTTGGAGTCAATGGGGCCCATTTTGGACCAGTGAGGCTATGAGGCTTGTCTAGGCTCATGAAGCCTATGGAAACTTGGGACCCCCTGGAACCTGAAGCCACATGGATGCCATGGAGGCCTTCAAGGTCATGCAGACTATGGAGCGTGCATTTTTCCTGGAGACCTGTGGAGCCTCTGCACGCCCATGGAGCCTGTTGATCATTTGAAGCCCTTGGAGAACATGCAGCCTATGTGGGCCCATGGAGCCTGTGGATGATGTGGAGCCTGTGGTAGTTGTAGAGCCTGTGGCGAGAGGAAATTGTGGATCCTGTGCATACCCATGTAGACTTTGGAGTCCATGCAGCCCTTGGAGGCCTGAGAAGCCTATGCAGGACCCTAGAGACCATTCACACCTGTGGAGCTTGTACTGCCTTTGGAGACCATAGAATCCATTGAGACTGTGGAGGCTCTGTAGGACAGTGGAGCATGTGGGGCCTTTGAAGAATGTGGAGGCTCATGAAGCCTTTGGAGCTTGTCTAACTCATGGAGCCTATGCAGACCTGTGGTGCCCATGGAGCCCATGAAAAATGTAGAGACTTATGGAGCATGTACAAGCCTGTGGAGCTAGTTGAGGCCATGGATTCCATGAAGTCTGTCAACACTGTGGAGTTCACAAAGCCCATGGAGCCCTTGATGCTTGTTCAGGCCTAGGGAGCTGGTGGAGCCTATACAGTCCTGTGGATCCTGTGGATCTCATCGCGTACATGGGGCCCATGGAGCCTGTTGAGTTATGGAGCCCAAGGACACTACAGGGAATATGGAGATTGTTAAGTACATGTAGCCCATTGACAACTGTGGAGCCCATGGAGCATATTGAGCTTGTGGAGACTGCGGTTCCCATTGAAACCTGTGGAGCCTTTTCAGGCCATAGAGCCGGTGGATTCAGTGGAGGTGATGGAGCTGGTGGAGCCCATGGAGATGTAAAGGACTGTAGAGCCCATGGAGCCTGTGAAGCCCATGTTACATCTTCAGGCCTGGGGAGCCTGTGGAGCCCATGGAGGCCTGTGGAGCCTCTAAAGTCTTATAGACTCCATGGAGCCTATGGTAACTGTGGAGGCATGTGGAACTTGTGGACGCTGGGGAGACACTGGAGCTCATGGAGCTCATGGAACTCATGGAGCGTGTGGAGACTCTAGAGCCTGTATAACTCATGGAGTCAATGGAGCCTGTGCTGACTCATGTTTCCAGGTGAGACTTTTGAGTCCATGGAGGAATGTGGAAACCTTCAAACCCATGGAGGTTATGTACGCCCATGAAGCCTGTGGAAGCTGTAGAATCTGGGGAAGCTAAGGTTCATGTGGAGGCCTGTGGAGTCTGAGGAGCCCATTTTGGGCCATGGAGCCTGTGAGACCTGTGCTTTCTCATGCAGCCTGTGGAGACTGGGGATCCTGCAGAGTCTCAGAAGCCTCATCGATGCCATGGAGGCTTTTTAGGTCATGGAGCCCATGGAGCATGCATTGCCCCTGGAAGGCTGGGGAGCCTCTGCATGTCCACAGAGCCTGTTGAACCTTTGAAGCACTTGGAGAACATGCAGCCTATGCAGGCCCATGGAGCCTGTTGAGCATGTGCAACTTATGGAGCCTGAAGAGCCTGTGGAGTAACTAGAGCTTGTGGAGCCTCTGCATACCAGTGGAGCCTATGGAGTACGGGGAGCCCAAGGAAACGGTGGAGTCCATGAAGCCCGTGAAGGCCTGTGGAGCCAATGAAAGCCCCTTGAGGCCATTGACATCTGTGGAGCATGTGCTGCTCGTGGATACCATAGATTCCATAGAGACTCTGGAGGCGGTGTAAGGTAGTGGGGCCTGTGGGACCTTTGGAGCCTGTGGAGGCGCAGGGAGCTTGTGGAGGTTATATATTCACTTTCAGTCAACTTCAAAGCACTGGTTTTCTGAGTCCTTGGGGAATGCAGTCATTTCTTCAGTTTAGAAAACCAATAAAGAAAAGCATTTCCTTCTCTTTTGTTAGTGTTTTCACTTACAATCTATTTCAAGACTCTGCTTTCATCTAACTCTGAGAATGCAGGAGGTACTTCAATTTTGAAATGTAAGTAAGATATTTGTTTACTTGGTTGCTATGCACTTGCTTTCACCCATGATCAATGTCAAAACACTGCCTTTACCTAATGCTATGCTAATGCTGTGGTTCTTCCAGTTTTAAAAACTAAGCAAGTTACTCATTATATTGGCAGCTATGACTTGCTTGGAGTTACAATCAACTTCAAAACCCATTTTTTTAATCTAAAGCTCTGTGAATCAAGTATCTTCTTCACATTTCCTTCTTTCTTTCTTTCTTTCTTTTTATATAATTTTATTTGTATATTTAATAATTGAAAATATAAACAATTAAAAAATAAAAAATAAACACAGATGAATGAATATATACAATTCTCAATTAATTGTAATGGATACATATAAAAAATTTTTGATGAAACTATATGTTACACAGTATATTTGGTTCAGAATAACTCATTCACACAGTATTTGTCCTTTTGTGTGGCTTGCTTCACTCAACATAATGTCCTCCAGTTCATCCATGTTGCCATATGCTTTATGACTTCACTTCTTCTTACAGCTGTATAATATTCCATCGTGTGAATTGACCACAGTTTGTTTATCCATATTTCTGTTGATGAACACCTGGGTTGTTTCCAACTTTTGGCAATGGGGAATAATGTTGCTATGAACATCAGTGTGCAGACGTCTGTTTGTGTCACTGCTCTCAGGTCTTTTGGCTATATACCCAGTAGTGGTATTGCAAGGTCATGTGGCAAGTCTATATTCAACTTCTTTGGGAATTTCCAGACAGTCCTCCATAGTGGTTGTTCCATTCTGCATTCCCACCAATGGTGAAGAAGTGTTCATATCTCTCCACATCCTCTCCAACACTTCTAGTTCTCTGTCTTTTTAATAGTGACCATTCTGATAGGTGTAAAATGATATCTCATTCTAGTTTTGATTTGCATTTCCTTAATCATGAGTGATATTGAGCATTTCTTCATGTGTTTTTTTCTTTTTGCCATTTGTATTTCTTCTTTGGAGAAATGCCTATTCAAGTCTTTCACCCATTTTTTAATTGGGTCATTTGTCTTTTTATTGTTGAGTTGTAATCTCTCTTTATATATCCTGGATATTAAACCCTTATCAGAGATGTGATTTCCAAATATTTTTTTCCAATTGAGTTGACTGCATTTTCATTCTTCTGGCAAAGTTCTGTGAGGTGCAAAAGTGTTTAAATTTGAGGAGATTCCACTTATCTACTTTTTCTTTTGTTGCACGTGCTTTGGGTGTATGGTCCAAGAAACCAGTACCTACTACAAAGTCTTGAAGATATTTTTCCCTACATTTGCTTCGAGTAGTTTTATGGTCCTGGCTTTTATATTTAGATATTTGATTCATTTTGTGTTTATTCTTGTATAGGGGGTGAGAGATGGGTTCTCTTTCATTCATTTGGTCATAGATATACAGTTCTCCCAACACCATTTCTTGAAAAGACTGTTTTCTCACATTATGGTGGGCTTGGTAGCTTTGTCAAAACAAGTTGACTGTATAGGTGAGGGTATATTTCTGGGTTCTCTGTTCTATTCCACTGATCGATATGTCTATCTTTATGCCACTACCATGCTGTTTTGACCACTCTAGCTTTGTAAAATGTTTCAAGGTCAGGCAGTGAAATTCCTCCCACATTGCTCCTCTTTTTTAGAATGTTTTTGGCTTTTCAGGTGCACTTACCCTTCCAGATGAATTTGGTAATTGCCTTCTCTAATTCTGTAAAGTAAGCTGTTGGGATATTGATTGGTATTGCATTGAATCTACAAATCAGTACGGGCATGATTGACATCTTCAAGATATTTATTCTTCCAATCCATGAACACGGAATGTCTTTCCATTTGTTTAGGTCTTTTAAAATTTCTTTTAGCATTGTTTTGTAGTTTTCTGTATATAGGTCCTGTACTTCTTTGGTTAAATTAACTCCAAGGTGTTTGAGTCTTTTTATTGCTATTGAAAATGGGATTTTCCTCTTCAAGATGTTCAGTACTAGTGTACAAAAACATTACTGATCTTTGCGTGTTGATCTTCTATCCTGCCACTTTGCTGAACTCATTTATAAGTTCAAGTAGCTTTGTCATGGATACTTCAGGATTTGCTAAGTACAGGATCATGTCATCCACAAACAATGAGATTTTTACTTACTCTTTTCCTATTTGGACCCCTTTAATGTTTTTGTCTTGTCTAATTTCCCTAACTAGAACTTCTAGTACAATGTTGAATAACAATGGTGACAGTGGGCATCCTTGTCTTTTTCCTGATGTTAGAGGGAAAGTTTTCAAACTTTCCCCATTGAGTATGATGTTGGCTGTGGATTTTTCATATATGCCTTTTATCATATTGAGGAATTTTCCTTTTATTCCTATCTTTTGAAGTATTTTTATCCAAAAAGAATGTTGGATTTTTTATAATGCCTTTTCTGCATCTATTGAGAGGATCATGTGATTTTTCCTTCAATTTTGTTAATATGGTGTATTAGTCAGGGTTCTCACAGGAAACAGAATCAACAGGAGATATCTGTCAATAATATGAGATTTAAAAGAGTCTCTCACATGGCCGTGGGGATGCACAAGTCCAGGTTCCACAGGCTGGCTGCAAACCAGTGGCTCTGATGAACGTCTGATAAAAGGTCATTGATGAGTTTGTGGGAGAAGTTGCCTGTCCAACGACGAACTGGGAAATTCTCTCTGAATGTTGAAACCATTTCACCTTGTAAGCCATTCAACTGATTGGTTAAAATCACCACTCATTGATGATGTAATCTCTCTGATTGATGGAGATGTAATCAGGCATCCACCCGGTAAAATCACTGGTGATTGAAGTCCACAAATGCACTTATATTAAAATTAGCCCAGTGTTGCTGGAACAAACAGCTGGACACAATTACCTGGCTGAGTTGACACATTAGCCTAACCATCACAGTCCACCTCTTTTCAACTCAGCAATCATACTCATTACGCTAAACCATACTTACTCTGTAAGTAAAAACAATAGCAGACAAGCATACATATATATTTCTACCTAACAATGTTTAACTCCCCTGCGTACAACTGGAAATGCATTAATTCCCCACAGAACAAGGTGCGAGTCCTTGAGTATTAGTCACTCTTAAACTTGACATCCTTAAATATTATGACATGGAATTAATACAACTTTTCATGATAGGGGAAAAGTTTGGGGTAGAAAACAAAGAAATTTGTTTTGTGTACATATGCAATCATACTCATAATGAAACATGGAAAAAGTGTAATTGTTGTGACACAGAGCAGCTCAATGTGGTAGAGCTTCCTGTCTGGGGCAAAGAGCCTTGTAATTCAAACTATGAGACAATTTTCCAGAATTACCTGGTAGCCCCCTCCCTTTTCCCAGCTATGAAATATTTCTGCTCCCCTCTGAATCCTCAAAAATCAGTCCCTGTTAGTAGCAGAGGAGATTGGGAGGTTTGTATAACTTTAGCCCCTTGCAGGCTCCAAGGCAAACAATGGAACAGCTCCACCCAGCCTGGAAGGGCTCTTGGGACAGCGCAGACCAATCCTGTGAGTCAAAAGCAGCGTCAGCCCAGGATCACTCTCCCATCTCCTGTGGAGTCCTCAACAATTAGTCCAGGCTAGAGGAGAGGGAGGTTGTAAGGGTTGGATTTACCAGTCCTTCCTAGGCTCCCAGGGCACACCATCATGTGGAAGAATCTGTGGGGCTCTGCTGCCCAAATTTGTGGGTCAGAACCTGAGTCAGCCTAAGGCTGTGTCCCTCTCTCTCCCCTTTCAGGTAGTGGTAGAACCCTGGACACTCTTTGACTGTAATCACAGGCCCAGAGGACTGAGAATTCTAAAATGTGGGGGAGGGTGCTGGCAGCAGCAGTCGCTGCTGGTTTCAAATCACAGTTCTGGTTCTGATGTCTTGATTTCCCTTTTTTGTCTCTCTCTCCTCTGGGTTGTGTGCAGCCTTCACCTGATGTCCTAAACTCTAGAAGATCTATTATGGGGCTGTTTCAGCCTGTTCTCTAACTATTTTTCTGGAGAAGAGATTCCCGTGTCTTACTAATCTGCCATCTTCCCAGAAGTCTCTTACTTATTTTGAAATTTGAAGTACCTCCAGCATTCACAGAGTGTTAGGTGAAACCAATGTCTTGAAGTAGATTTTAAGTGAAAACACGTGCAAAGCAGCCAATGAAACAAGTTTCTTTATTGGATTTCAAAATTGAACAATTAACTGCGTTTCACCCAGTGACAGGGAAAAGCAGTGTTTTGAAGTTGATTGGAAGTGAAAACACGTGCATAGCAGCAAAAGAAAGAAACTTACTTAGATTATCAAAGTGAAGAAACTGCAGCATTGGCATAGTAAAAGCAAGGTTTTGAAATTGTGAGTGAAAGCAAGTGTATAGCAGCTGTAAGAGATGGGGAATTTGATGTAAGTATGAATTTCAAAAATATAATTCGATCATGCTTGTAAACTGATCTGTTAATCTAGGTATGATTAAGTTATGATTAGGGCATTGACTGGGCCACGCCCAGTTGAGTCCCTCCCCTTGGGGGGTGGGGAATCAAATATAAAATGCATGGCAAGAACAGTTTTGAAAAGCAGTCTTTTGAGAAGCAGTTTTGATGTTGGAAAGAAGGCCCCAGGTGAAGAGAAGCAAGCCATTTTCCTGATCATCTACAGCTGATCTTGTGGAGGAAACAGGAACTAAGCCTGGAGGGAAATGCAACCCCAGGAAGAAAGGAACCCCTGAAGCCTGAACCCTGGCAAACACTGGCAGGTGTCTTGCTCTAACATGTGGCAATGGACTGGTGAGAGGAGAAACCTAATGCTTTATGGCCAGGTATCTGTGGACTTCTACACAAAATATATAACCTTTATAAAGACCAACACATTTCTGGTATTTTATATTAGCACCCCTTTGGTTGACTAAAACAGAATTTGGTACCAAGAGTGGGGTAGTGCTTTTGTGTATAACAAAATGTTGGAACGGTTTTATAAATGGGTAAGGGGTATTTTTTGGAGGAATTGTGAAATGCTTGATGGAAAAGGCCTAAATCATTTTGAAAAAACTGTTGAAACTCTTGATAGTAATATGGATAGTAATATGGATGCTAAAGAGACTTTTTATGATGCCTTAGCAGTAAATGGTGAAACTATTATTGGAAACTGAGGAAAGGTGATCCATGTTTTAAAGTTGCAGAGAACTTAGAAAGATTAACTCCTGGTGTTATATGGAAGAAAGAATTTGAAAATGGCGAACCTCAGCATTTAACAGAAGAACATTCCAAATTAAACTCGTAGAAAATGGCTTAGCTTCTCCTTGCAGCTTATGCTTTATGGCCTGGTATCTGTGGACTTCTACCCAAAATAAATATCCTTTATAAAGACCAACCCATTTCTGGTATTTTACATTAGCACTCCTTTGGCTGACTAATACAGCAGCCAAACATACAAGTATCTTACTTAACTTTCAAAGTTGAATTACCTCCTGCATTCACAGAGTGTTAGGTAAAACCATAGTTTTGAAGATGATTTTAAGTGAAGACACAGGCCTAGCAGCCAAAAAAAAAAAAAAAAAACCCACAAATCTTACTTAGATTTGAAAAGTGAAGAGTCTCCAGCTTTGGCATAGTATTAGGAAAAAGCTTTGTTTTTACATTGATTGTAAGTGAAAACAAGTGTATAACAGCCAAACAAAAAAGTATCTTACTTATATTTCAAATTTGAAGTGCCTCCTGCAATCACAGTGTATTAGGTAAAACCAGTGCTTTGAAGATAATTTTAAGGGAAACACAGGCATAGCAGCAAATAAAAGACAACTCTTATTTAGATTTCTAAAATGAAAAAACCACAGCATTGGAGTACCTTATCTAAAAGCAGTGTTTTTACATTGTGATCAAAAGCAAGTGAATACCAGCCAACCAAATAAGGAACTTATTTGAACGTTTCAAATTTGAAGTACCTCCTGCATTCACAGCCTGTTTTGAGAAAGCAGTGTTTTGAAGATAATTGTAAATGAAAACAGATGCAAAGCAGCAAATGAAACACGAATCTTTTCCACATTTGTGAAGTAAAGAAACTAGTGATTAGGGTGGCAGTAGGAAAAAGCAGAGTGTTGGCATACTGAGTGATAGCAAGTGCATAGCAGCCAAACAACTACCTTACTTAACTTGAAAAGGTGAATTTCCCCCTGAAGTCACAGTGTGCTAGGTTAAACTAGGATTTTGAAGATGATTTTAAGTGAAAACAGGCATAGCAGCAAACAAAACACTAATCTTACTTAGATTTGAAAAGTGAAGAAACTACTGCCTTGGCATAGAATTTCATAAAATACAGGTTATTACATTGTGGTGAAAGCAAGAGCTTAGCAGCCAAACAAACATTTATCTTACTAATGTTTCAAATTTGAAGTATGTCCTGCATTGACAGTGTGTTTCATAAAACCAGTGTTTTGAAGATCCTTGTAAATGAAAACACAGGCAAAGCAGCAAATAAAACACAAATCTTATTCAGATTTGTAAAGTAAAGTAACTACTGCATTGGCATAGCATGAGAAAAAAGCAGAGTGTTGGCATGCTGAGTGGAGGCGAGTGCATAGCAGCCAAGCAAACAAGTAGCTTACTTACCTTTCAAACTTAAGTACCTCCTGCTTTCACAGAGAGTTGTGAGAAACCAGTGCCTAGATGATTTTAAGTGAAAACACTTGCAAAGCAACCAATGTACCAGTTTCTATATTGGTTTTCTAAACTGAAGCACTGACTGCATTCATTGAGCATTACAGATAAGCAGTATTTTGAAGGTGAATGTAAGTGAAAACATGTACATGGAAGCCAAAGGAAGAAATTTACTGAGATTTCCAAAGAGAAAAACTTGCCGTATTGGAAGAGTAAAAGTAGGATTTTGAACTATTGGGTGGAAAAAAGTGTATAACAGCCAAACAAACAAGTATCTTACTTAATTTTCAAAGCTGAATTTCCTCCTGAATTCACAGCATGTTAGGTTAAACCACTGTTTGAAGATGATTTTAAGTGAAAAAAACAGGCATAGGAGCAAACAAAATGATAATCTTACTAAGATTTGACAAATGAAGAAACTACTGTGTTGGCATCGAATTTCATAAAACCCACGTTTTTACATTGTGACTGAATGCAAGAGCATAGCTGCCAAACAAACAACTATCTCACTAAAGTTTTAAAGTTGAAGAACATCCTGCATTCACAGCATGTTTGGTGAAAGCAGAGTTTTGAAGATCCTTGTAAATGGAAATAGATGCAAAGCACCAAATGAAAGACAAATCTTTTTCAGAATTGTGAAGTAAAGAAACTAGTGATTTGGGGTAGCATTAGGAAAAACCAGAGTGTTGGCATACTGAGTGAAAGTGAGTGCATAGCAGCTAAACAATATGTTATTTAACTTTGAAAGTGAATTTCCTCCTGAATTCACAGCGTGTTAGGTAACGCCAGTTTTGAAAATGATTTTAGGTGAAAACACAGGCATAGCACCAAACAAAACTCTAAACTTACTTAGATTTGAAAGGTGAAGAAATTACTGAAGTGGCATAGAATTTCTGGAAATCCAGGTTTTTACAATGTGAATGAAAGCAAGAGCATATCAGCCAAACAAACAAGTATCTTACTAACGTTTCAAAGTTGGGGTACCTCCTGCACTCAAAGCATATTTAGTGACATTCTGTCCCAATCCACTAATTATATTTTATTTTGTTTTGTTCTTTGTTTGATTATTTGTTTTTTTTCCTTCTCTCTTTTTTTTCCCCTGAGTTTCCTTACGTTTATCTCTTGCATGTAAGCTTATCACACTTGTTTCTTTTTCCTAGTAAGTGTATTTGAATATTTTATGGACTAAATGTTCATGGAGGATTTGGATCACTGAAGGGATACAATGGGTACTGCGGGGGATTATTGGGGGGGTATCTAGGGGGGGTTTCGTGGGGATTGGTTCATCTAAATATACATGAAAGAAATACAAAATCATTCAAAGGATCAGGGGATGGGGCATGGTCACGATGGGTGGATAATCACACAATAAATGAGGGAATCTGAATTCCTAGCCTGGAGAGCTCTGCCATAGTCTCCAAGGGAGCAGCAATAGTCCTCTGAGTGTAGGGACAGTGCCTGTCAAAACAGGATGACCCACTGATGTGGTTTTTTTATTGACGACTACTGTTGTGAGTCTTTGCTCTTGTAAATGAGACTTAGCCTGCAGTTGTGGGGTGCCTAAGGGTTGCCACCTGAGAGCCTCCTTGTTGCTCAAATGTGGCCTCTCTCTAAGCCAAACTCAGCATATGATTGCATTACCTTCCCCCCAACGTGGGACATGACTCCTGGGGATGAGCCTCCCTGGCAATGAGGGATTAATACCAAGTGCCAACTGGCAACACAACTGGAAAAAGACCTTGAATAAAAGGGGGAAATGGTAAAGAGAAATGAGTTCAAGTGCTTAAGAGACTTCAAAGAGAGTCAGGAAGTCATCCCAGAGGTAACTCTTACGCACACCTCAGTAGGAGCTCATAGAACATTTAAGTGCCTATCACCCCACTCAGAGGGGTTCCTGAGAGCTCCGGAGACACCCTGGTCCTATATAAGGGGGGATAGCCCCAGAGACTGATGCCTTACCAGTGGGTTCTATTTTGGAATCTGTGCTCCTGAGAGTGACAGAAGTAGACTCAAAAAAGTCCTCCCTGCAAATGGTTCACCAGTCACTTCTATTCAAACCTATATGTGATGCTGGAGTTTGTAGGTATACTTCCAGAGACTGGAGCCTCCCGCCTACCTATGTGCCAGGTGTGCATGAAATCTAGGTGGAGCTGCAACTCCTACCCTACAGCTCAATGTACTCCTCCAATTTACCTGGTGAGGAGACAACGATAGGCAATGGCCATCCCAAGGAATGGAGAGGGCCTGCATCTGCAGGCAGGATCATCCCACCCACCATATCCATGGGATATATGCCCTCTCTCACTGGAGTTGCAGTGGACATCAACATCCCAGTCCCCTCAGGATTGGGGGAATAACTATGGACTACAGTGGACTTGATGGTATTCTCTTGTTCACATATGGTGATTCTAGCAATGCAAGAAATTATAACAATGAGGTGGAGCCAGTGGCCACTTGACACTTTTGGGGTAAGGAGGGGATGAGCAGTTGAAATACAGGGGCTTCTTTGGGAGTTGGAGGTTTTCCTGAGTACCATTATGGCAACGGATGTAGGCCATTTTAAATCAGCACACACCACTCAGAACTGAGTGGGAGAGAGTGTGGTCTGCAGTGTGAACTGTGGTCTATGGTTGGTGGCAAGGCTCCAGGATGTGTAAGTTCATTGAGGGTGGTGGGCCACACTGTGGGAGATGTTTGTGTGGGATGTGGTGGGAGATGTGGGAGGTGGGCAACATGGGAATCCCAGTGGGTTCCATGTAATATTTTGGGTAATCTAAGCACCTCTTAAAATATATGTATATATATATATATAAATAACATTTTTGTAAGCAAATACACATATATGAATATATATTTATATATCATTTTGCAAATGTTTGTATGTATTGTGAAAATTTTGAATTTTACCCATAATTTTAAAAAAAAGGGGAAAAAAGTTAAAAGAGAAAACACTCACATAGAAACCTAGACTGCAATAAATATAAAATGTTGCTTTGGAAAAAAAAGCGTATTTGGTGAAAGCAGTGTTTTGAGGATCATTGTAAATGGAAACAGATGCAAAGCACCAAATGAAACAGAAATCTTTTTCAGATTTGTGAAGTAAAGAAACTGTGCTTTGGGGAGAAAGCAGAGTGTTGGCATACTGAGTGAATTCGAGGGCATAGCAGCTAAACAAGTGTCTTACTTAACTTTCAAAAGTGAATTTCCTCCTAAATTCACAGTGTGTTAGGTAAAACCACTGTTTTGAAGATGATTTTAAGTGAAAACACAGACATAGCAGCAAACAAAACAATAATCCTACTTAGATTTGAAAAGTGAAGAAACTTCTGCATTGGCATAGAATTTTGTAACATGTAGGTTTTTACATTGTGAGTGAAAGCAAGGGCATAGCAGGCAAACAGACAAGTACATTAAAAACGTTTCAAAGTTGAAGTACCTCCTGCATTCACAGCATGTTTGATGTAAGAAGTGTTTTGAAGATCATTGTAAATGAAAACACATGCAATGCACCAAATGAAACACAAATCATTTTCAAATTTGTGAAGTAAAGAAACTAGTGCTTTGGCATAGCATTAGGAAAGAGAAGAGTGTTGGCATACTGAATGAAAGTGAGTGGAGAGCAGACAGACAAACAAGTATCTTACTTATCTTTCAAAGGTGAAAATCCCCCTGAATTCCCAGCGTGTTAGGTTAAACCAGTGTTTTGAAGATGATTTTAAGTGAAAATACAGGCACAGCAGCAAACAAAACACTAATCTTACTTAGATTTGAAAGGTGAAGAAACTACTGCGTTGGCATAGAATTTCATAAAATCAGGGTTTTACATTGTGAGTGAAAACAAAAGCATAGCAACCAAACAAACAAGTGTCTTAGTAACGTTTCAAAGTTGATGTACCCCCTGTATTCACAGCGTTTTTGGTGAAAGCAGTGTTTTGGAGATCATTGTAAATGAAAACACAGGCAAAGCAGCAAATAAAACACAAATCTTATTCAGATTTGTAAAATAAAGAAACTACAGCATTGGCATAGCATTAGAAAAAAGCAGTGTTGGCATGCTGAGTGGAGACGAGTGCATGGCAGCCAAAAAAACAAGTATCTTACCTTTCAAACTGGAAGTATCTCCCACTTTCACAGAGAGTTATGAGAAACCAGTGCCTAGAAGATGATTTTAAGTGAAAACACTTGCAAAGAAGCCAATGAAACCAGTTTCTGCATTTGTTTTCTCAACTGAAGAACTGACTGCATTCACTGAGAGTTATGGTTAAGCAGTATTTTGAAGTTGATTGTAAGTGAAAACACTTGCATAGAAGCCAAAGGAAGAAACTTACTTAGAGTTCCAGAGTGAAGAAACTGCAGCAATGGCATAGTAAAAGCAGGGTTTTTTCATTCTGAGTAAAAGCAAGTGCATATCAGCAAATAAAAAGTATTTAACTAGATATTCAAACTTAAATTACCTCCTACATTCACAGAGTGTTACATAAAACCACTGTAGTGAAGATGATTTTAATTGAAAACACATGCATAGCAGCAAAAAACACACAAATCTGACTTAGATTAGGGAAGTGGAGACACTATTACCTTGGAATAGCATTGGGTAAAAGCAGTGTTTTACATTGATTGTGAGTGAAAGCAAGTGCATAGCAGAGAAAAAACAAGTATACTGTTTACGTTTCAAAGTTGAAGTACCTCCTGCTTTCACAGAGAGTTAGGTGAAACCAGTGTTTTAAAGATAATTGTAAGGGAAAACCCATGCATGGCAGGAAATAAAACACTAATCTCATTTATATTTGTAAAGAAAACAAACTACTTCTTTGGCATGCCATTAGGGAAAAGCAGTGAGTTTGCATAGTGAGTGGTTTTACCTAACATGCTGTGAATTCAGGAGGAAATTCACTTTTGAAAGTTAAGTAAGATTTTGTTTGGCTGCTATGCACTCGCTTTCACTCAGTATGCCAACACTGCTTTTCCCTAATCCTACCCCAAAGCACTAGTTTCTTTACTTCACAAATCTGAAAAAGATTTGTGTTTCATTCAGTGCTTTGCATGTGTTTAGATTTACAATGATATTCAAAACACTACTTACACCAAAGATGCAGTGAATGCAGGAGGTACGTCAACTTTGAAAATTTAGTAAGATACTTGTTTGTTTGGCTGCTATGCTCTTGCTTTCATTCACAATGTAAATACCCGGATTTTATGAAATTCTATGCCAACATAGTACTTTCTTCATTTTTCAAATGTAAGATTACTGTTTTTTGGGTGGATATGCCTGTTTTTTCACTGAAAATCATCTTCTATACACTCGTTTAACCTAACACACTGTGAATTCAGGAGGAAATTTACCTTTGAAAGTTAAGTAACATAATTGTTTGTTTGGCTGCTATGCACTCGCTTTCAGTCAGTATGCCAACACTCTGCTTTTTCCTAATGTTAACCCAAAGCACTAGTTTCTTTACTTCACAAATCTGAAAAAGATTTGTGTTTAATTTGGTGCTTTGCCTATGTTTTCGTTTACATTGATCTTCAAAATACTACTTTCAGCAAACACGCTGTGAATGCAGGAGGTACTACAACTTTGAAACTTTAGTAATATAATTGTTTTTTTTGGATGCTATGCTCTTGCTTTCACTCACAATGTAAAACTTGGATTTTATGAAATTATATGCCACCACAGTACTTTCTTCACCTTTCAAATCTAAGTAAATATAGTGTTTTCTTTGTTGCTATGCCTGTGTTTTCACTTAAAATCATCTTCAAAACACTGGTTTAACTTAACACGCTGTAAAATTATGAGGAAATTCACCTTTGAAAGTTAAGTAGGATACTTGTTTGTTTGGCTGTTATGCATTCGTTTTCAATCAGAATGCCAACACTCTGCTTTTTCCTAATGCTATGACAAAGCACTAGTTTCTTTACTTCACAAATGTGAAAAAGATTTGTGTTTCATTTGGTGCTTTGCATGCGTTTTGATTTACAATGATCTTCAAAACACTGTTTTCACCAAAGATGCTGTGATTGCAGGAGGTACTTCAAAGTTGAAACTTTAGTAAGATACTTGTTTGTTGGTTCCTATGCTCTTGCTTTCACTCACAATTTAAATCCCGGCTTTTACGAAATTCGATGTCAACTCAGTACATTTTTCACTTTTGAAATGTAAAATTAGTGATTTTTTGGGGGGGGCGATGCCTGTGTTTTCACTTAAAATCATCTTCTGTAGACTGGTTTAACCTAACACGCTGTGAATTCAGGAGGAAATTCACTTTTGAATGTTTCACTTTTGAATGTTAAGTAACATACTTGGTTGTTTGGCTTCTATGCAATCACTGTCGCTCAGTATGCCAACACTTTGTTTATTCCTAATGCTACCTCAAACCACTAGTTTCTTTACTTCACTAATGAGAAAATGATTCGTGTTTCATTTGGTGCTTTGCATGTGTTTTGATTTACAATGATCTTTAAAACATTGCTTTCACCAAAGACGCTGTTATTGCAGGAGGTACTTCAAAGTTGAAACTTTACTAAGATACTTGTTTGTTTGGCTGCTATGCTCTTGCTTTCACTGACAATGTAAAAACCTGGATTTTATGAAATTGTATGCCAATACAGTACTTTCTTCACTTTTGAAATCTATGAAATAGTATTGTATATTTTTGTGGCTTTTCCTGTGATTTCACTTTAGATTCATGTTCTGTACACTGGTTTAACCTAACACACTGTGAATCCAGGAGGAAATTCAGCTCTGAAAGTAAAGAAACATGCTTCTTTGGCTGCTATGCACTCGCTTTAATTCAGTATGCCAACACTCTGCTTTTTCCTAATGCTATGCCAAAGCACTAGTTTCTTTACTTCACAAATCTGTAAAAGATTTGTGTTTCATGTGGTTATTTGCATTTGTTTTCATTTTATATAAAAATAGGCCAAAACAGCGGGCCTAATACCTATAACATGAACCTTCTTGCAGCTGCTCTAAATGGACATAGTCCCATGATTTTCCTAAATTAAATTCCTTTAAATGTGGGAAACCAGGTGATATGAGAAAAGATTGTCAAGCTAAAACTAGTGTAAGAGCTCCATTTCATGGCAATTATAAATCAATACCAAGTCATATGTGCCTGAAATGCCACAAAGGGTTACACTCTGCCAAGGAATGCCTTTCCAAATATCATAAAAATGGTAGTCTCATTAATAAGTCGGGAAACTTCCAAGGAGGCCTTGCTCAAGACCCTCATACAAACAATATGAGCAGATTTCCCATCCATACTCAAATATACCTAGTCTGCAGCAGAGCAGTTCTCTCCAGCCTGTAACAGAACTTAAGGCAGTTACCAAAAGCAGTACAGCTGTCGATCTTTCCTCAGCTGAAACTAAGTTTATTACTCTTTCACTGAGTATACCCAATATTAAGAATTGGAATTAAAAGGCCTACCACAGAAATCTGAACTTTGAGCCTAAGTGTACTCCTAAAGAGTAGTAATCCAAAGTATCCATGTTAAATATCTGTATTAACTGCTAAATTAGAGCTTAACTGTATTTATCAGCTATTTAAGTTGTCCTGTCTGGTTGCTGATTATGAACAAAAGGGTTTCAAAGTACAACCTTATATATTACAGATAACACGGATTCCAGAAAAAGTCTTTAAAACAGTAAAATCAAGGATGTGAAATGATAGAGGGCTTGAAGACACCCATACCATAGTAGTGAAAATTTAGGGTCAAATTAGTAAGCTTTATGTTGCTGTTAATGTGTCATAATTCTTTTTGTATTTGTCTGTTTGTTCAGTGTCGGTGTATATTTTGATAATTCTGGATGGTAATATAATATTGATAAATGAAGATTATTATGAGAGATCTATTCAAATGGCCAAAAATTAAATAAGCACTTCTATTAATTAATAAATATGGATATTAGTTTCAAATAATAAAAATATTTACACTCAAATTACATCATTATTCTAACAAGTTTTTTTAATGTTGATGGAAATTATATGTTGTCAGAAGATTGCTTGGAAGTAGTTTCCAAAATCATTGTGATTACTTAAGTATGGAAGATACGTAGAATGTGATTTTATATTAAAGGAAAGAAAGTCATTTTATCCTAAGATAAAATAACTATTAAAACTTATTAAAACAAAATAAGATATGGGACTAAACATGAATAAATATAAAACTGCAAAAGGCTTGTGAAAAAGAAATTTTTGGGGTCAAAGCGAAGCCAAATTTAAGCAGACTATCTATAAAAATTTAAAATCTTTAATGTCAAACAATGTAATAATATAAATTTAAAGTTTTATTCTCTCTCAAAGATTCTCAAGTCAGTAGTCTGTTTTAGTAAATGTTTACAAAGTTTTTCTCCTCAAAAATCAATATGCAATAAAGAAAGTGTGTTTTATCATAATAGCTTCTTGTACTTTAAAATTATCATTTCCATGAAGAAACAGGTCTTATCACTTTTAAAAAGAGCACAATATTTGAACTACTTTCTCAAAGTCAAATCCTGAAAGATAGCTTTTATTTCAAACTGTCACAAATAACTTGGCCTTTTACCTAGAGAAAAGTAAAATACTGAAAATAGTTAAAGCCATGTGATGTCATTTGAATGAAGTATTTAAAACTCTTGTATAATTAAAATAAATTTTCTAATTTTATAACAATTAAATTATATGAACAAAAAGTTCATATGAATACTTTAAAAGTGTATAAAATTCCTTAAGTTATAATAATGTTTGAATATAATAGTAAATAAAATATAATGTTATTAATCATAATTTTTAGTTATAACTACAAGAAGAAAGTAGCCATTAATGGCTGCCAGGGTAGTGCATATCAGTAAATTATAGTAAAATAAAGTAACACCTGCAGCATGCAATGGTCCCAAATATTGCTAGTTTGTTGCACAAAATTAATATCCAGTTATGTCACTATCACTTTGTTTTAAAACTTGCTTAAGCTTTCTTTAATATTTTCTTAAACAAGTCAAGCCAGCCCACATTTCCCTTCATATAAAATGGCCAACAATAAATCAAGTTTGTATTCAACACTGTAAGCAACAGCCCAATTCTAATTATAATGGTAACAACAAAACCAATGAAAGTATTAAAATTACAAGTTAATGTATTACCCCACAACCCAAATAGGAAATATTAATTTGTTTTCCCCTATGCCTCAAACTATACGAAATAAAAAAAAATTGAGGTCATTCTAATGAGTCTACTAAGAATCTTGAATGCTTAAGCGATAAAAGTTTATTCATTGGATGTCTTTTGATGTATAATCTACTATGGTTATGAATTATGTATAATATACTTAAATACTAATCAAAACTTTAATACAATATTTTGCATATATAAATAATTTAATATCTTGTATGTTACACATAAAAGTATTTTATTAAATATATATATAAACCTTTTGTTTTAAATTTGAACAGTCCTGAAACTAAATATCTATTTTTTAAAAAAGATTTAGTAAGTATTGTTCAAGCCTAAATGTAAAGCATCATGCAGAAAACTTTGTTAATCAACAAACCAATGCCTTGCTAGTTAACACTTTTCACATTTTGGGAAAAATATTGGAATTTAAAATAGTAAGCATATCTAGGGTGTTTTGTAACAAACTAAAAAAAGTGCATTTCACCAGAGGTTGTATTCCTCCTTGGGGGAGCTGGCCACTCTCCCAGAGACTGATGCATAAACTTTAAAATGTACTGCCCAGGGAGGGTTGTGTTCCTTTCTGAGCAGGCTGGCCCCTTCCTCGGGAATTAGCAAAATACTCACAAGTTGGCACCTATGGTATCAAATTCATTAATCCTAAACACAGCCAACCAAAACTCTAGTATCAGTTGCTTCTTCAACACTTCCCAGCTAAAAGCTAAATATTGGTAATTATATATATATAGCTGCTCTATTTATCTGTCATTCTGTAACTTTGTTCAATATTGACTTAATCTTTTAATTAGTTGTGTTATTTGTTTCACAACCTAATTGACAATATAAGCTTATTAAACTAAATATATATTAACTTTTATCTTGTATCTATCCAGGACTCTAGCCAAAAATAAGCCAAATATATCAGTGTATCCCATGATTTAGTAAGCCTGTGAATGTATGTATACTTATCATAAAAAATTAACAGTTAAACCTCTATTTATAAATGCTACAAAAATAAAATGGGGAAATGTTGAAGTGTGAGTACAATTATATCAAGCATTATTTATAATAAATTTTTAAGCCAAAGGTCCGAATAATACACATCAGCAGAAAAGCATTTCTGGCAAAAATCAGGCAATAATACAGAAACACATATTGGACAACTAGTTTATTGAAAGCATAAAAATAATAATCAATGGGATAAGAGAGAAGTTATGTTCGATATAGGGTCGAGATTTTGCTCTTATCATTACAGATTAAGGAGACCAGCTTTGGGTCCTCTCCAGACTTCTGAAACCTAAACGTAAAAAAGTGAAAGAAGCTGACACAAAAAGCAGAAAATATGGTAACTTATAAAAGGCAGAATGTCACTCTAACACAGTTATTCCTTCCTATGCTTACCTTGACAACCACAGCAGTAAATAGTGCACTTTCACATAATTATACATATTAGGCTTATGTTACTAAATCACCTCTTTTAGAATTTTTGGCTTGGAGGGACAAATCCTGCCCTATTTATATTAATCAGTTTTTACATTTTCCTGGGCCTGTTGATTCTTGCCTTCCTCAAAAACCTGATGAGGAAGGGAAATTTATTGAAAATTTAACCTTGCCTTTTCTTGAATGACCTAACTGCATAGAATACTTGGGTCCATGTATACAGCCCCAAAATCAAAGTAAAAATTGATAAATAGCATACATACCATGTTACAGATGAGGTTGTGGTCTTTAATAATTCCTATAGTATTGTAAAGAATCGGACCCTTATAGGGATACCAAAAATTAATGTAAACACAACCATAAGTTGAAAAATTAGTAATTCAACAAAAACAACTAATGAAAGCTATCATTATTTTTAGAATTTTAGAGATGTCTTAAGTATAAATACATCACTAAATTGGACTCATCAGGGAAGATTTATCCCACAACTATGGTACACTAAACTTAACCAAACTAAAAATTATTTGTGGAAAGTGTTTTTAGGAACTAGCCCTATTTTTGAACGGCAAGAGAGTAAAACTAATATTACCACTTAATTTCTTAAAATATGTGTACGGGATCCCATTGCATTTGTAGAAGGAATAGTGAGCATTGATCAAACATGGTTTTTCGGCAGCAATTGCTCCCTTTCTCCCTTTACACTTGTGTATCAGAATCTCTTTTACAGGAGAGTTCTACTGCAGTCAAATAGGATGACGGCATCATGGAATATGGCTTCCGGTTCACATGAATCATTTCTGGCAGTCTTCCCCTGAGAGTCAAATCTTTAGCACTTTCTAAATCATTATTTAAAGAGAACCAAATGTTTATTTGGATTAATTATGGCTGCTATATTAGGGCTTATAGGTATTATTACAGCTGCTGCTGTGGAAGGAAGTGCCCTACATGAGAATATCCAAAAACAACAATATGTTAGAAATTGGCACCATAATGCTAGTGAGTTACAGCACAGGAAGGCATATATAGATGAGCAAATTAATAATAGGCTTAATGACTTAGAGATGGCTGTTACACAAATGTCAGATCAAATATATTATCTAAATTTAATAAAGGTTTGAAGTGTGATTGGAATAAAAGTGATTTTTATCACTCCTCTCTCTTACAATGATTCCCACTATGAATGAGAAAAAATAAACATCATTTAATAGGTCATAACACAAATTTTAATATAGAAATTACAGATTTGAAAAAAGTATTCTGAGCATGTCTTCGAATCAACTTACTACACTTCTATGTAGCGGATTTTGGCAACCAGTGCCACATCAATTGCATAAAGTTAACACCATACATTGGTGGAAATCAACCCCTGTATTTGCTAACTTCAGTGTGGTGATCATTGGTGCTCTGCTACTCTTAACTGTATTAGGAGGCATTCACAAAGCCCTGCTGTCCCACATTAATAGGGCTGAAAATACCAATCATGCCAATCACTTGATTCTGCTTAAAACCCTAAACTCTCAAGACTCATGCCCATGGAGTTTGACTGGTGGCCAGTGATGGATAAGTACTTCAGAGGAGGGCAACCTCAGACAGGCACAGTCACCCTGGACAAAAAACAAAAAATTGTGAATTGTTGGAAAAGATGCTGAGAGCCAGAGCATAAAGGGTTAAGCATTTTAAAAGCATGCTTGTTGTCAAAGAAACATTAGTAAATGTCTCCAAGGACACTGCATACTGCAAACATCAGTGGGCAGAACCCGAGCGGAATAAACACACTACTAAGATGTGATTGTCTGAATTCCCAAGAAAGATTATCTGGAACACAAAAATAGGCAGCCCTGTCACGTACCAAGCTGAGGAAATAGTGAAGGATATCCTACTTTTTTTATCAAGTTTGTAGTATAAAAAGCAGCTTCAGCCTAAATAAACTTGCCTGCTTTCCACATGGAGTGAGGTCCCTTGATCCCAAAATTTCTTTGTATTATTCCTAGCACCGTCTACCTCCATGTTGAATTAAACTATTTGGAGAAGTATCTTTTCAGGTCACTTGCCCATTTCTTAGCTGTGTTGTTTGTCTTTTTATTTTCAAGGTGTAGAATTCCATTATATATGCAGGATAATAGGCTCTTACCAGATATATGGTTACCAAATATTTTCTCCCATTGGGTAGGCTGCTTTTTTATTTTCTTAATAATGTCCTTTGAGGTGCAGAAGTTTTTAATTTTGAGGAGATCCTATTTATCTATTTTTCTCTTGCTGCTCGTGCTTTGGCTATGATGTTCATGAAACCATTTGCTATTACAAGGTCCTGTAGATGATTTCCTACATTATCTTCCAAGGTCTTTATGGTTTTGGCTTTTATATTTAGATCTTTGATCCATCTTGAGTTGATTTTTGCATAAGGTGTGAATTGGTAATCTTCTCTCATTCTTTTGGATAAGGACATCCAGTTCTCCAAGCACCATTTGTTAAAGAGGCCATTCTCTCCCAAGTGAGTGGGCTTGGTAGCCTTGTCAAATATTACATGACTGCATATGCAAGGATCTATATCAGAACTCTCAATTCGATTCCATTGGTCAGTAGGTCAATCCTTGTGCCAATGCCATGCAGTTTTGATCACTGTATCTTTGTGATATATTTTATTTTATTATATTTTTATTTATTTATTTTGTTAATTAATTTATTTTTTATCGTGAGTAAAAATCAAAATTTTCACAATGCATACCATTGTTTGTAAAATGATATAGAAATATATATGCATACATGTGCATTTCCTTACAAAAATGTTATATATATATATAAAATTTAAGAGGTGCTTAGATTACCTAAAATACTACACAGAACCTACCAGGATTCCCATGTTCCCCACATCCCACACCTACCACCACATCCCACACAAACAACTCCCACAATGTGGCCCATCACCCTCAATGGACTTACACATCCTGGGGCCTTGCCATCAACCATAGACCACAGTTCACATCGTAGACCACACTCTCTCCCACACAGTTCTGAATGGTGTGTGCTGATTTAAAATGGCCTACATCCATTGCCACAACGCCACTCAGGACAAACTCCAAATCCCAAAAACACCCCTGTATTTCAACTGCACAACCCTTCCCTGCCCCCAAAGCGTCCAGTGGCCACTGGCTCCACCTCACTGTTATAATTTCTTCCATTTTTAGATAGAATCACCATATGTGTACAACAGAATACCATCAAGTCCACTCTAGTCCATACTTCTTACCCCAATCCTAAAGGCACTGGGATGGTGATGTCCACTGCACCTCCAAGTGAGAAAGGGCTTATTTCCCATGGATATGGTGGGTGGGATGATCCTGTCTGTAGATGCAGGCCCTCTCCATTACCTGGGATGGCCATTGACCATTGTTGTCTCCTTATCACGTGACTTGGATGAGTCCATTGAGCTGTAGGTTAGGAGTTGTAGCTCCACCGAAATTCCACACACAGCTGGCCCATAGGTAGGCCTGAGTCTCCAGTCTCTGGAAATATACCCTAAAACTCCAGCATCTCATATAGGTTTAAATAGAAGGGACTGATGAACCATGTGCAGGGAGGACTTATTTGAGTCAAATTCTGTCACTCTCAAGAGCACAGATTCCAAAATAGAGCCCACTGATAAGGCATCAGTCTCTGGGGCTATCCCCCCTTATATAGGACCAGGGTGTCTCCAGAGCTCTCCAGAGCCCCTCTGTGTGGGGTGATAAACACTTTGATGTTCTATGAGCTCCTACTGAAATGTGTGTAAGCGTTACCTCTGGGATGACTTCCCGACTCTCTTTGAAGTCTCTTAGACACTTGCACTCATTTGTCTTTTCCTTTTCCCCCTTTTATTCAAGGTCTTTTTCCAGTTGTGTTGCCAGTTGGCACTTGGTATTAATCCCTCATTGCCAGGTAGGCTCATCCTTGGGAGTCATGTCCCACTTTGGGGGGAAGGTAATGCATTCATATGCTGAGTTTGTCTTGGAGAGAGGCCACATTTGAGCAAAAAGGAGGCTTTCAGTTGACAACCCTTGCCATCCCATAACAATAAGCTAAGTTTCAGTTACAAGAGCAAAGACACATAAGGGTAGTCATCAATAAAAAGAACTCATCAGTGGGCCAACCTCTTTTGATGGACACTGTCCCTTCACTCATAGGACTGTTGCTGCACCCTTGGAGAATGTGGCAGAGCTCTCCAGGCTAGGAATTCAAATTCCCTCATTTATTGTGTGATTGTCCACCCACCGTGGCCATACCCCATCCTTTGATCTTTTGAACAATTTTGTATATCTTTCATGTATATTCAGATGAACGTACTCCCATGAATCCTCCCTCCCAGACACACCTCAACAATAATCCCTGCAGTAACCATTGTAACCCTTCTATGATCTAAATCCTCCATGAACATGTAGAGTCCATAAAAAATTCAAATACACTTAATAGGAAGAAGAAACAACAGTGATATGCTTACATGCAAGAGACAAATATAAGGAAACTCAGGGATAAAAATGAAAAAAACAAACAAGCAAGCAAAAAACAGAACAAAACAAAATATAATTCGTGGATTGGGACATTCAAAAAAATGGGGAAAAAAGGAAAAGAAATGCCTTAAAAATATATATATATATTCTTTTTTTTCCTTTTATCACTGTGTTATCGGATGTCTGGTCTGCCGTGACACCTTCTCCCTCTCAATCCCCATTGTCTCCCAAATTTTCTTTTAATTTCAAAGGTTTAGGTCACAGCAAAGTCACACACGGAGTACCAGAGATTCCCAGATACCAAACTACCACCCCTTCCCCACCACATATTAACCACCCCCTTTTTTTGGATGTTAGCATTGTTATAACTGTTATACAGATAGCAAAATATAGCAACTAAACATTGTCAATGATTTACAGTATAGTTTACAATTTAGAAGATACAGTTTAATAAGTTTTGATGATATTTACAATGTCCCGTGTCCATTACTGTAAGGTAATGAAAAACCTATCCCATGACCACTAAATATCCCATTAGATCTTAACTGTTCCTTCCTCCCTACCCCCCTGGGGCTTATGACACTCCCTTGTATTGACTCATAGAATGTCACTATTCATATTTATATGCCCTGGGTATTTGAACGTGCCCCTCCTAATCTACCCAACTGTCAATGCTGCACCACAAAACCCAGTAATATCATTACCCATCTTTTCTATCCTTCAATATGCAACTATCCTCTATTCCTTTACCATAGATTATGTCCATATGGGTGATGGATCAGAGCCTGCTCTTCTCTTTCTCTCACTTGTTATCCTATCTTTCAGACTGTGGTTCTCAGAGACTGCTCACTTTCCACATTTCAAATCAGTGTGGTCATATACTGTTCATCCTCCAGTGCCTGGCTTGCTTCACTCAACATATGTTCTTCAAGATTCATTCACATTATTCCATGTGTTAGCACTTTATTCCTTCTTACAGGTGAGTAATATTCCATTGTATGTATGTACCACATTTTGCTTATCCATTCATCTGTTGATGGGCACCGAGGATGATTCCATCTTTTGGCTATGGTGAGCAATGTCGCTATGTACATTTGTGTGCATATATCTGTTTGTGTCTTTGCTTTCAGATCTTCTGGGTATATACCCAGAAGTGGAATGGATGGATGATATGAAAGATCTATTGTTAGTTTTCTGAAGAACCACCAAACGGTCCTCCACAGTGGCTGGAACATACCACAGTCCTCTAGCAACTGATGAGTGTTAATAGTCCTCCACATCCTCTCCAAAATTTAGAGTCTCCTGTTTTTTTAATAGTTGCCATTCTGCTGGGAGCAAGATGGTATCTCATTGTAGTTTTGATTTGCATTTCCCTGATAGCAAGCGATGTTGAGCATTTTTTTCATGTACTTTTTAGCCATTTGAATTTCTTTCATGGAGAACTGTCTTTTCAGGACACTTTCCCATTTTTTAAATGCGTTGTTTGTGTTTTTATTTTAAGGTGTAGGATTTCTTTATATATGGAGTATATTAGGCTCCTATCAGATGAATGTTTGCCAAATATTTTCTCCCATTGGTTAGGCTGCCTTTCTATTTTCTTAATAACATCCATTGAGGTGCAGAAGTTTTTAATTTTGATGACATCCTATTTATCTATTTTTTCTCCTGCTGCTTGTGATTTGGCTGTGAAGTTCATGAAAACATTTCCTATTACAGGGTCCTGTAGATGCTTCCTTACATTATCTTCCAAGGTCTTTATGATTTTGACTCTTATATTTAGATCTTTGATCCATCTTGAGTTTATTTTTGTATAAGGTGTGAGATGGTATTCTTCTCTCATTCTTTTGGATATGGATATCCAGTTCTCCAAGCACCACTTGTTAAAGAGGATATTCTCTCCAAACATAGTGGGCTTCGTGGCCTTGTCAAATATCAGATGACTGTATATGTGAGGATCTTATCAGGCCTCTCAATTCGGTTCCATTTGTCAGTAGGTCTATCCTTGTGCCAATACCACACAGTTTTGATTACTGTAGCTTTGTAGTATGTTGTAAATCAGGTAGTGAGATACCTCCAACTTCATTTTTCTTTTTCAATATGTCTTTAGCAATTCGGGGCCTCTTGCCTCTCCAAATATATTTTGTGTTTAGATTTTCAAGTTCCTTAAAAATACATGGTGACTTTTATTGCAATTGTATTGTATTTGTAGATTCATTTGGGTAGGATAGACATCTTGATGATGTTTAGTCTTCCTATCCATGAACAGGGAATATTTTCCCATTTATTTAATTATTCTTTGATTTCCTTTAACAGTGTTGTGTAGATTTCTGTATATAAGTCCTTTACATATTTAGTTAAATTTATTCCTAGGTATTTGATTCTTTTATTGACTATTGTAAATGGTATTTTTTTTCCTGATTTCCTCCTCAGTTTGCTCTTTATTGGTATATAGAAATGCTATTGATTTTTGAGCATTGATCTTATAGCCTGCAAAATTACTGAACTCCTAAATAACTTCTAGAAACCTTGCTGTAGATTTCTCAGTGCTTTCAATGTATAGGGTCATGTCATCTGCAAATAATGAAATTTTTACTTCTTCTTTTCCAATCTGGATTCCTTTTATATCGTTTGCTTGTCTCAGTGCTCGTGCAAGTACTTTAAGACGATGTTAAATAGGAGTGGTGATAGTGAGCATCCTTGTCTGGTTCCCGATCTCAGAGGGAAGGCTTTTAGGATTTCACCATTGAAAATGATGTTAGCTTTGGGTTTTTCATATATACCCTTTATCATGTTCAGAAAGTTTCCATCTATTCCTATCTTTTGTTGTGTTTTTTTGAGGAAAGAGAGTTGTATTTTGTCAAATGATTTTTCTGCATCTATAGAGATGATCATGTGATTTTTTTCTTTCAATCTTTTTATGTGGAGTATTATTTGATTGATTTTCTTATATTGAAACATCCTTGCATTCCCGGGATGAAACCCACATGGTCATGGTGTATAATCCTTTTGATATGTTGTTGAATGCATTTAGCAAGTATTTTTTTGAGGATTTTTACATCTAGATTCATTAGAGAAATTGGTCTGTAATTTTCTTATCTTGTAGTATCTTTATTTGGTTTTGGTATTAGGGTAATTTTGGTATCATAGAAAGAGTTAGGCAATTTTCCTTCTACTTCTATTTTTTGGAAGAGCTTAAGTAAAATTGGTGTTAGCTCTTTCAGGAATGTTTGGAAGATTTCAGACGTGAAGCCATCTGGTCCTGGGCTCTTCTTAGTTGAGAGGTTTTTGATGACTGAGTCTATCTCTTTACTTGTAATTGGACTGTTGATCTCATCTACTTCTTCTTTCATCAATGTAGGCTGTTTGTGGGTTTCTAGAAACTTGTCCATTTCCTCTAAATTATCCTTCTTCTTTGAATATAATTTTTCAAAGTATCCTCTTATGATACTCTTTATTTCTGTGGGGTCAATAGTGCTATCCCCTTGCTCATACCTTATTTTATGTATTTGCATCAGTCCTCTCTTTTCATTGTTAGTCTGGCTAAGGTTTTATCAATTTTATTGATATTCTCGAAGAACCAGCTTTTGGTTTTGTTTTTTGGTTCCAGTGCTTTCTTATTCTCTATTTCATTTAGTTCTGCTCTAATCTTTGTTATTCCCTTCTTTCTACTTCCTTTAGGTTTAGTTTGTTGTTGGTTTTACAATTCCTCCAAGTGTGCAGTTAGGTTTTCAATTTTAGCTCTTTCTTCTTCTTTAATATATGAATTTATGGCTATGAGCTTCCCTCTCAGAACTGCTTTCACTGCATCCCATAGGTTTTGATATGTTGTGTAGTCATTTTCATTAGTTTCGAGGTAGTTACTGATTTCATTTGAGATTTCCTCCTTCACCCACTGTGTGTCTAAGTGTGTGTTGTTTAACTTCGATATCCTTGTGCCTAACCTGTTTCTCTGGCCCTTAGTGATTTCCAACTTCATTCCATTGTGGTCAGAGAAATTACTTTGTATAATCTCAATCCTTCTGTATTCATTGAGAGTTGTTCTGTGGCCTAGCATGTGGTCTGTTTTTGAGTATGTTTCATGTGTCATCAAGAAGAATGTAAATCCCGCTGAATTTGGGTGTAGTGTTCTGTATATGTCTATAATATCTAGGTCTTCTAATGTATTGTTGAGTGCCTTAGTTTCTTTATTGATTCTCTGTCTTGATGATCTGTCTAATAATGTTAGTGGTGTGTTGAAGGCCCCTGCTATAATTGTAGAGGCATTTATTTCTCCTCTTAGTTTTTCCAGAGTTTGCTGCATGTATTTTGAGGCACCCTGATTAGGTGTGTAAATGTTGATGATTGTTCTCTCTTCTTGAGGGATTACTCCTTTTACTAATATGTAGTGTCCATCTTTGTCTCTTACAATAGTTTTGCAATTAAAGTTTATTTTGTGTGATATTAGAATAGCTACTCTTGCCCTTTTTTGGCTATTCGTAGCTTGTGAAATGGCTTTCCAGCCATTCACTTTCAGCCTCCTTGAATCCTTGTGCCGAAGGTGGGTTTCTTGTAGACAGCATATAGATGGATCATATTTTCTCATCCATTCTGCCAATCTGTGTCTTTTGATTGGAGAATTTAATCCATTAACATTCAGTGTTATTACTCGTAACGAATTTCTTATGCCAGCCATTTTTTCTTTCAGATAATGTATGTCATATGTTGTTTTGTTTCTCTTTTTGTCTTTTCATTTGTATTTAAACTCTCCTCCAACTCTCTCTCCCTTGTTTTTTCCTTTCAACTTTTAGAGATTCCTTTAGTATTTCCTAATGTGCTGGTTTCTTATTGACATACTCTCTTAATTTCAGTTTATCTCTGAACATTTTGAACTCTCCATTATTTTTGAATGCCAGTTTTGCTTGGCAGACAAATCATGGCTCGAGGTTTTTTTCTTTTAGTATTTTGACTATATCATACCACTGTCTTCCTGACTCCATGATTTCAGCTGAGAAATCAGCACTTAATCTTATTGTGCTTTCCTTCTTGTGATGGTTCTCTTTTCTCTTGCTGCCTTGAGTATTTTCTCTTTGTCTTGAGCATTGGACATTTTGACAAGTATATGTCTTGGAGTTGGCCTGTTGGGACTTATACTATTTGGGATGCACTGTGCTACCTGGATCTGCACATCCCTCTCTCTCAATAGGGTTGGGGAATTTTCAGCAATTATTTCCTTCAACACTCCTTCTGTTCCCTTTCCCTTCTCTTCTCCTTCTGGGATGCCCATAATGCATATGTTTGTGCATTTTGTATTACCAGTTAATTCCCTGACTCCATGCTGGATTTTTTCTATCTTTTTGTCTTTGTGTTCTACTATCTCTTTGATTTCATATGTACTGTCTTCCATTTCACTAATTCTTTCCTTTGCCTGTTCAAATCTGCTGCTATGTGAATACAGCGTCTTTTTGTTTTCTTAGATTGTGCCGTTGCTTATCTTCATATCAATTACCTTTTTAGGTATGTTTGCAATTTCTTCAGTATGTTCTACCAGTTTCTTCTTTATATCCTTAATCTCTTCCTTCTCTTCTTTAAGTTGGTCCATGATATTTGTTTTGTTAACTTTGATTAGTTGTTCGATGTTCTGTATTGCTTCCTGGTTTTATATTTTTCATTGGACTGGTTCATGTTTTCCTGCTTCTCAGAGTCATTGGTATTTTTTTTTTTTTGGTGCCCTCTGGTCATCATATTAACTTGATGGGTTTGTTCAGTTGATTAGCTTTTCTCTATCCTCTAGAGTTTTATTTGGCTGGTGGTTGTGCGTGTTAGTTAAGTTTTCTCTTTGGCACTTTTTCTTCTTATTTTATTTCCTTGCTTCTTTCTATGTCCCTTAAAGGCAAATGATTAGGACCAGAGGACTCAAAAGATGTAAGGAAGGCAGAAAGATAATAGTAATATTGATAATAGTTAGAAGAGGGGTTAAATGAGTCTTAATGAGATGAATATTTAACTTGTGTAGGCAGTGTAGAGTAATAGGAATAAAAGTGGAGTTCCTACAATGGACTGTGAAAACAAATGAAGGAATATATACATATATATATATATATATATATATATATATATATATATATATATATATATATATAGTGATTTAGAAGGCTAGAATTATGAGGAGGGAGAGAAATAGTAAAGAAAGGGCTGAAAGGAAAAAGTTAATACTAATTTAAAAAAAAAAGAAGAAAACAAAATATATGGAATAGAAATTGACACCCTTAAGTTGTGGGCCTATGACAAAATGTTGTATCTAAGAGCCATAACAGAAAGCAGAAGGCAGAAAGATGAAGGAATGATAAGTGATGGTTTGGAATGCAAAATCAATATAAACAGTGAGTGAGGAATTACTGAAAAAGAAGCACAGCAAACAAGCAACAAGCTAGCAGCACCCAATTTAAAAAAATGAAAGTAAAAAGAAAGGGGGGAAGAAACAAGAAAGAAAAGCAAGAGACCAGAAATAAACATAGAAAAATCAAAGATCCACACAGGCAAGCAGTCAAACAGAGCTAAGGAGGGTCAATTATTCCCCCAGGTTCCACGTGGTTCCTCTCTGCCCCCTTGTCTTTATCCATCAATTTCCCCACAGGGTTCTATATGCAGGTCCAGAAACAGCTTTTGGCTATTAAACTAAATTAAAAAGAATTTATTTTTCATTTATTGAAGTGACCTTCTCACTTTTTTTTTTTTTTGGCGAAATACAGGACCCAAAATAATTACTCCCCTAGACCAACCCTCTTACGGAAGGGACTCTAGCTGGGTCCGTGGAAATTAATCAAGTGCGTCCCACTTCCTGGATTCCCCAGGGTAACTGTAGCTGTGATAGTCAGAGCAGAGTGCTAAAGATGTCCGAATCCACCTCTTTTGGAGCTGAGCACCAGCATCACCGGGTTGCTATGTATATCAGTTTGACCTCAAATTCGCCTCTCCTCTCAGCCTGATGCTGCTTCAGTTCAGCTTATCTACTCCACAAAGCTATTGCATGGTCCAGACAGCCAGATCGATGGCAAAAAATAAAAAGTTCCCTTCCCTGTTCTCCAACAGAATCATCACTCTTTTGGGGAGTGTTCCCTCTTTCTGGCTCTGCAGTGGTCTGAGGTTTATCCCTTGGCAGCTAGGCAAATCAACTCCCTCCCCCGAACAGTATCACCCCAACCGTCCACCAGGTGCCGATACGCTCCAGCTATTCTGTTCACCCAAGTTTCAAGAGGCTCCAGGCAGCCAGATCCCCAGAAAATAAACTTTCTCACCCAGCTCGCGTTTCCAAGTGGATATTTTTTTTCCCTAACCACGGGGCTCAGCCATCTGTGCCAACCACCACCAGCAGGCTTAAAACTCACGAATCTCTGCTGTTCCATCCACACCATTGATCCATGCAGATAGATGTCCCAAGCTTCTCATTCCATGTGTGCACAGCACAGACCCCCAGGCAGGACCCTGTCCACAATCCGCCTTTCTCTGGGCGCTTGCAGTGTGTGCCCTCCTACACTAACGCCATCTTGGCTCCATCCCTGTAATATATTTTAAAGTCTGGTAATGTGATACCTTCAACTTCATTATACTTTTTCAATATGTCTTTAGAATTTTGCACTTCCTACCTTTCCAAATATATTTTTGGTTAGTTTTTCCAGTTCCTTAAAAAATATAGTGTTGATTTTTTTTGGGATTGCATTAAATCTGTACAGTAGTTTGGGTTGGATAGACATCTTGATGATGTTTAGTCTTCCTATCCATGAACAGGGAATATTTTTCCATTTATTGAAGTCTTCTTTGATTTCCTTTAACAGTGTTGTGTAATTTTCTGTATATAAGTCCTTTACATCTTTAGTTAAATTTATTCCTAGGTATTTGATTCTTTAGTTACTATTGTAAATGGCATTTCTTTCTTGATTTCCTCCTCCGATTGCTTATTATTGGTGTACAGAAAATCTACTGATTTTTGAGCATTGATCTTATTTCCTGCCACATTACTGAACTACTTTATAAGTTCTAGAAGCTTTGTTGTAGCTCTCTCAAGGCTGTCTATCTATAAGATCGTGTCGTTTGCAAATAATGAAATTTGTACTTCTTCTTTTCCAATCTGGATGCCTTTTATATTCTTTTCTTACCCCAGTGCTTGAGCAAGTACTTCTAAGACAATGTTAAATTGGAGTGGTGATAATGGGCATCCTAGTCTTGTTCCCGATCTCAGAGGGAAGGCTTTTAGGAATTAACAATTGAAGATGAAGTTAGCTTTGGGTTTTCATATACACCCTTTATCATGTTCAGAAAACTTCCTTCTATTCCTATATTTTGCTGTGTTTTTATCAGGAAAGAGTGCTGTATTTTGTCAAGTGCTTTTTCTGCATCTATAGAGATGATCATGTGATTTTTTCTTTCAGTTTGTTTATGTGGTGCATTAAATTGATTGATTTTCTTATACTGATCCATCCTTGCAGACCCGGGATGAAACCCACTTGGTCATCGTGTATAAGCCTTTTGATATGTTGTTGAACATGATTAGCAAGTAATTTGTTGTGGGTTTTAGCATCTCTATTCACTAGAGAAATTGTCTGTATTTTTCCTTTCTAGTGGTATCTTTGCTTTCGGTATTATGGCACAGTTGGCATCATAGAATGAGTTAGGGAATATTCATTCTAATTCTATTTTTTGGAAAAGCTTAATTAGAATAGGTGTTAGCTCTTTCTGCAATGTTTCTTAGAATTCAGCTGGGATGCCATCTGATCCTGGGCTCTTCTCAGTTGGGAGGTTTTTGATGACTGAGTCTATCTCTTTACCTGTAATTGGACTGTTGAATTCATCAATTTCTTTTTCTGTGGCCTATCATGTGGTCTATCGTGGAGTATGATCCATGTGCACTCGAGAAGAATGTAAATCCTGTTTTATTTGGGTGTATTGTTCTGTATGTCTATTAAGTCCAGGTCCTCTTATGTATTCTTGAGAGTCTTTGTTTCATTGTTGATTCTCTCTCTAGATATTCTGTCTAATGATGATAATGGTGTATTAAATTCCCCTGTTATAATTGTAGAGGCATTTATTTCTCCACTTTTGTTTACCAGATTTTGCCTCATGAATTTTGTGGCACCTGATTAGTTGCATAAATGTTTATGATTTGTTCTCTCTTCCTGAGAGATTACCCCTTTTACTAATATATCGTGTCCATCTTTGTATCTTACAATTGTTTTGCATTTAAAGTCTATTTTGTCTGATATTAGAATAGTTACTCCTTCCCATTTTGGCTATTGTTAGCTTTTAAATTTGTTTTCCTTCCATTTACTTTCAGCCGGGTTTCTTGTAGACAGCATATAGATGGATCATATTTCTTTATCCATTCTGCCAATCTGTGTCTCATGAGAGGTGAATTTAATCCATTAACATTCAGTGTTATTACTCACAATGAATTTCTTACCTCAGCCATATTTTCTTTGAAATAATATATGTCCTATGTTGTTTTGTTTCTGTTTTTGTCTTTTCAGCTGTTTTTTAAACTCTCCTAACTCTTGAATTTTCCTTTCAACTTGTAGAACTTCCTTTATTATTTCTTGAAGTGCCAGTTTCTTATTGACATACTTTCTTAATTTATGTTTATCTGTGAATATTTTGAACTCTCCATCATTTTTGAATGCCAGTTTTGCTGGATACAGAATTCGTTACTGGAAGATTTTTTCTTTTAGTACTTTGACTATGTCATACCACTGTCTTATTTCTTAAATGATTTCATATGAGAAATCAGCACTTAATCTTATTTTGCTTCCCTTTTATGTGATGGTTCTCTTTTCTCTTGCTGCCTTGCGTATTTGCTCTTTGTCTTGAGCATTGGACATTTTGACCAGTATATGTCTTAGAATTAGTCTGTTGGGATTTATACTGTTTAGGCTGCACTTTGTTTCCTAGATCTGCACATCCATCTCTTTCAATTGGGTTGTGAAGTTTCCAGCCATTATTTCCTTCAGCACTCCTTCTGTTCCCTTTCCTTCTCTACTACTTCTGGGATGCCCATAATGCATATGTTTGCATGTTTGTTGTTGTCAGTTAAATTCCTGAGTCCCCGCTTGATTTTTTTATATTTATATCTCTATCTGTTCTATTATCTGTTTGATTTCAGCTCTATTGTCTTCCACATCACAAATTCTTTCTTCTGCTTGCTCAAATCTGCTGTTATGTGAATCCAACATCCTTTAGATTTCCTGGATAGTACCATTGGTCACTATCATATCTGTTATCTTTTTGTGTATATTTACAATTTCTTAAGTAGGCTTTCCCAGTGTCTTCATTATATCCTTGATCTCTTCCTTCCCTTCATTAAGTTGGTTCATGATATTTGTTTGGGAACCTTTGATTAGTTGTTCGATGTTCTGCAAATATTCCTGGTTTTTAGTTTGTTCATTGGAATGGTCCATGTCTTCCTGTTTTTTAGTGTGGTCTGTAATTTTTTGTTGCCCTCTAGTCATCATTTATCTTGCTGGGTCTATTCAGTTGATTATCTTCTCACTCTTCTCTGAAGTTTTATTTAGTTGGTGGTTCTGTGTGTGTGTTACAATTTCTCTTTGACAATTTTTATTCTTATTTTATTTTGTTTCCTTGCTTCTTTCTATGTTACCTTGCAGGCAAAAATTAGTGCCAGAGGAATTGAAAGATGCAAGAAAAGAAGAAGGATAATAGTATTATTGATAAAAGCTTGAAGAGGGGCCAAATAGAACTTAGGGAAATGAATACTTAACTTCTGTAGGCACTGTAGATTAATAGGAAAAATACTGGAATACCTACAATGGCCTGGGAAACCAAACAGAGTAATATATATATATATAATTATTTAGAAGGCTAGAATGATGAGGAGGGAGAGAAAGAGTAAAGTAAGGGCTAAAAGGAAATAGCTAATATTAATAAAATAAGAAAAAAACAAAATATATAGAATAGAAAATGTCACCCTTAAGTTGTGGGTTAATGAAAATCGTGGTGTCTATGAATCACAACAGAAAGCAGAAGGCAGAGAGATGAAGGAAGGATAAGAGATAGCTTAGGATACAATATCAATATAGACAGAGAACGGGAAATCACTGAAGAAGAAGAACAGCAAAGAAGAGTTTAGCTAGCAGCACCTAATTTTTAAAAAATGAAGGGAACAGAAAGGAGGGAGGAAAGAGGAAAGAAAAGCAAGAGACAGCAAATAAACAGAGAAAAACCAAACAACCACACCAGCAAGCACTCAAACAAAACTAAGGAAGAAATGTTCCTTCTAGGGTCCTTGTGTTTCCTCTCAGCCTGCTTGTGTTTATCAATTTCCCTTCCGGGTTCTATCTGCAGGTTTTGTGGCAGATTTTTGGTATTAAACTAAATTAATAACATGAGTTCATTTTTTAAAGTGACTGTCTTATTCCTTTTTTGGTGATATAAGGGGCCCAAATGAAGTCCTCTGCTAGATCACCCCCTTCATCCAGGGGACCCTAAATAGGCTCGTGGAAATTAATGAAGCACTTACCCCTTTCTGGCACCCTCAGGGGAGCTCATGCTCTCATGCTTGTCAGTGCAGAGCCATAAAATTGCCCGATCTGCCCCATCTAGGGCCAGGCCTCATTGTCAGTGGGCTGCTGGGTAAATCAGGTTTCCTCAGCAGATTTGCCTCTCTCCACTGCCTGGCTCTGTTTCAAGCCAGCTTATCTACACCCCAAAGCTATGAGGGGGTCAACGCAGCCAAATCCACAGAAGTTAAAACCCTCTCCACCTTCTGTCAGAGCCCTACTCCCTCAGAGTATGTTCCCTCACATTGGGAGCGGGAGTCACTGGAGCAGGATTCACAGCTCAAACCAGCCATTTTCCTGTGGGTGGGGCTCATCCATCTGTGTTAACCACTACAACAGGGCTCAAAACTCATGAATCTCCACTGTTCATTCCATGCTGTCACTCTGTCTGCTGATAGATGACACAAGCTTCTTGCTCTGTGCGCGCAGAGCACAGAACCATGGGCAGGACCCCATCAACAATTGGCTGTCCCCAAAGAGCTAGTCAGTGAGTACCCTCCTAAAATGTTGCTGACTTGCCCCTTTCATGTAGCATTTTCTTATAATGTACTGCAACCATTTATATTTTTTCAGTTTCTTCACCTGATTCTGATGTGGATTCAAGTTTAACAGCCAGTGAACTACAGTGGCCTGCATACTATTTAACTCCAATTTTCCTTATTATTTTAAATCAGAAATGATCCTTTCATAATTAGATGATATACTTCTAATCTCAAGTATTTTTTTTTTTTTTTGGAAATTTATTTTTATTTTTTTTATATATATGAAATACAGGGGCTTCTTTGGGAGTTGGAGGTTGTCCTGAGTACTGTTGTGGCAATGGATGTAGGCCATTTTAAATCAGCACACACCACTCATAACTGAGTGGGAGAGAGTGTGGTCTACAGTGTGAACTGTGGTCTATGGTTGGTGGCAAGGCTCCAGGATGTGTAATCTCAAGTATTTTAAAAAGTTAGAAATTTTTTTTGTATTCTTAAGTTGTACTCCAATATTTTTCTCATACGTGATAGGGTGTGGGTTGGATGAAACTAGAGAATGCATGTATTTACAAACAGAAATTTACCCAAAATAATCTGTCAATGCAGATAATGCTGAGGAAGGAGGAATGGGCATTTTGGTTAGTGAAGGAATTTGACTGTTTTCCATAACAGACATAAATTATTTTTATACTCTTTACACAGATAATTTGGTTATAATTTAAAAGCAATTATGAAAATAGTACACAATGAAATCATACAAAGTGGTTGGTTTGAATATGTCAATTTTTATCTGCAAAATTATTGGGGTGGGTGCACTTCCACTCACACTTTGCAAATACAGTCCCCAGAAAAAAAAATGTGCTCACTCCCCTCGGCCCTCTCTCCAGGGTCCTGTGTGGGTGGAGGCCACGGAGTGAACATGGAGCACAAAGAACATGGACGTGAACATGTGAAGGCCACACTGCTGTCTACATTTGTCTATTTAGAAGACTATTAGCACCATAGGAGAAGACGGACATCCTGCTTCTTATTCCCCAGTGAAGACTTGCTAGAGTGACTCACATCACTTACTGAGGCTGTGAGTGCTCAGCAGTGCTGTTTACCCGTCATCCTTTGCGGATCCAGAACCTATGATGATGGTTTTCATTGGGACTCTGAGTGTTTGGTTCCCAAACAAAACATTCCCTCTCTGGTTTGGGGAAACTTCAGTGAAAACGTGCCACATTCCAGCTTCTTCAGTTGTTCAGCAGCTTTTCCCCATCCAACAACTCCGTTCTCTTCTGGGATTGAAGAGGTGTGCATCATTTTCAACACTGTTAAAAATGTGTTGAAAATTTAATATTTAATTAGTCTGAGAAATATCTCGCATCTGCACCCTCTGAGGTTTTCTACACACATTGCCTCTCTCACAGGCTCACTTCTATCTTTGTCAGCCCTAATTCCCAGTACTTTGTGGAATTCCCATACTATTTATTAGGGTCACTAAACTAATGTTGCTCATTCTGGTGCTGTTATTGGTGTGGCCAATGCTGTTATGTGAATCTTGACATTTCCTTTCTGACACAAATAGGTTTCATTTTGGCATTGCTCTTTCTTTAGCTGCCCCAAGGTTGGAGAAGGTGAATGGAGAACTGGTAGCAGGAGTCCTGAGTCTTTGCATGAATCCCAGGAGGGGTACAGTAAGAGCATCCTCCTCAGAGTGTCAATGCTGGAGGCCAAATGAAGGAGGGAAGGGCAAAAGGAACAGGAGCATGGCATCTCCTCTCTGTGCACTGACTGCTTTGCTGCCCTAGACCCCACATCCCATGCTTTTATCTACCTCTGCCCACCTGGTCATTCCCTGCCTGGAAAAGGGGATGGTCCACTGTTGGGTTCTTGTTATTGATGACTAGCTTTATGAGTCTATGCTCTTGTAATTGAAACTTGGCCTACTGTTATAGGGTGCCAAAGAGTTGTCACCTGAGAGCCTACTTGTTGCTCAAATGTGGCCTCTCTCTAAGCTAAACTCAGCATATGAATGCTTTATATTCCCCAAATGTGGGACATGAATCCCAGGGATGAGCCTCTGTGGCAATGAGGGACTAATACCAAGTGCCAACTGGAAACACGACTGGTAAAAAACCTTGAATAAAAGGAGATAAAGGTAAAGACAAATTAGTTCATGTGGCTAAGAGACTTCAAAGATTGCAGGGAGGTCATCCCAGAGGTAATGCATACACACACTTCAGTAGGATCCCATAGAACATAAAAGTTGATATTGCCCCACACCGAGGGACTCCTGAGTCTGTGGGGACACCCAGGTCCTATATAAGGGGGGATAGCCCCAGAGATTGATGCCTTTTCCTTGGGCGCTACTTTGGAATTTGTGCTCCTGAGAGTGACAGACTTGGACACAAGTCCTACCAGCACATGGTCCATCAGTACCATCTATTTAAACCTATATGTGCTTCTGAGGTTTGTAGGTGTACTTCCAGAGACTGGCACCTCTTGCTTGCCTATGTAGCAGCCATGCCTGCAAGCTCAGTGGAGCTGCAACTCCTACTCTACAGCTCAATGGATTCACCCAATTCACCTGGTGAGGAGACATTGATGATGGACAATGGCCATCCCAGGGAATAGAGAGAGCCTGCAGCTGAAGGCTGGATAATCCAATCCACCATATCCATGGGAAATAAGCCCACTATCACTTGGAAATGGAGTGGACATCACCATTCCAGGACCTCAGTATTTGGGGAAGAGTTATGGACTAGAGTGGACTTAATGGTATTCTGTTGTAGACATATTGGGATTCAAGAAATGCAAGAAATTATAAGAGTGAGGTGAAGCCAGTGGACACTAGATGCTTTGGGGGCAGGGAGAAGAAGGGTAGTTCTAATACAGGGGCTTTTACAGGACTTGGAGATTGTCCTGAGTGACGTTATGATGATGTATATAGAACATTTTACATCAGTGTGTACCACCCAGAACTGTGTGGGAGTGAGTGTGGTCTACAATGTGAACTGTGGTCTATGCAAATGGGCAAATCCCAGGATGTGTATATCCATTGCAGGTGATGTGCCACACAAATGGAAGATGTTTATGTGAGATGTTATGGGAGGTATTGGAGGTGGAGATCATGGGAAACCCTGTAATTTTTGTGTAATATTTATGTAATCTAAACATCTTTAAAATATATATGAAAAAATTAATAACATTTATGTAAGCAAATGCACATATATGTATATTTATCTATATATCATTTTACAAATATTGCTTTGTATTATGAAAAATTTGATTTTTTACCAATAATAAAAAAATGCTGTCTTAACAAGGGTCAGCTGCTGCTGGAATCCTGCCAAGGCCAAATGGAGGGCCTGCCTTTCTCTCTCTGCCTTCCCCTCCAAACTCATTTTCTCCCTGAGCTCAGCTCTGGACCATCAGACACAATTGCTCACACCTCTCCATTCTCCTCTGGCCTGGATGTCTTCAGGTTCAAGCTGCTCCATGACCCCAGCCCCTGGCCTCTCCCTCAGCCTCTCAGGGTTTCTGTGTCTCTACACCACTGTAGGAGATCCGGGAGCACTCTCCCAAATTGCAGAGAAAACATGGTAGCGCTTTCTCTCTGTGTTCCATGTATGTAGGACTTCAGCACAATGATTGGGGTCCATCCTGGTGCCTGACATCTAATCTGAGGCTCTAAGTTAAACTAAAGCATTCTAACAAAAAGTGACCTAATCGAAAGGTCCCTTATCTGAATCTAACCAAAATGTCCTACATACCAAAAGGCTTACATTGCAAACACAGCAATGGGTAAGTAAGAACATACTTTTCCGGGGTCCACACAAGACTCAAACAAGGGCATTAAGCCAGGGCACAGGTATCAAGAGGGATATTCTAAGTCCTTGAGAAGTGGGAACTCATGAAGCAGTGGCTGTACTTTGGGTGTGGCCATCATTGAGTAAAATGGGGTGCTGACCACCATTGTACTGGTCCCAGAATAGACCCAAGAAGAACTCAACATACTGTGCTTTCACCACCAAATCTTAACTCCAAAATCATGTGTGTAACTCAGAGGGGTGTGCCATTATTCCCATGCCCAGAGCCAGAGCACACAGATTTTGTCTGGAGGGTTTGGTGGCAGGAAGCAGAGGGTAAAACCAAAAGTCCCTAATTTATTCTCCAAAGAACTGATTATATTTATAATAGAGTGGAGAAATTCAAACCTAAGGGTGCTCTAAAAAGCACTGGAAATCATAGAAGGCCTGAGATTTAATTCATCTCAAGCCTTCAGAAAGACATGAAATAAATACTTCTACAGATGACTAAAAACTAATAAAGTTTGCTAGAAGTAGGTCACTTTAAAAGAAATGTAAAAGAATATTCTTCTGACAGAAAGAAAATAATCTCAGAAGATTCAATATTCAGGATGGATGGAAGAAGAATATCTACTAATTAAATTCATATATCTAAATGACTACTGAATGGATAAAGTGATAATGATATCTGGGGCCTAGGACATGAATAAAGTGTTAAAATACACCATAAAATAATATATAGCATAAGATACGTAAATGGATATATAGCAGTTGGATATCATTATGAATTCCAAAATTCGATATTGGATTATAGTTGTAAACTGCTCTGTTAATCTGGGCATGATTAATTTATGTTAAGGGCATTGACTGGGCCACAGTCAGTAGAGCGTTGAGTGACGCCCCTTTGTGGCTGGGGTCTCAAACATAAAAAAGTCATGGCAAAGGAGAAAGCTGGAGTAGTTTCTGATGTTGGAGTTCTAATGAGCAAGGACAGAAGGCCTCATGAAAATAGACAAGCCATTCATCTGGCAGTTCACAGCTGGCCTTGTGGAGAGAGGCAAAGCTTAGAGAGGCTCATAGTCTACACCTGACCTTGTGGAGAAAACAGAATAGCTGAAAGCAGAGAGAAATGCAGCCCTGCAAGGAAAGGAACCCAAGAAGCCTGAACACTGGCAAATGTCGGCAGGTGTCATGCACCAAGACGGTGTAACAGATTTTGGGGAAGGATGAAACTTATGCTTTATGGCCTGGTAACTCTAAGCTTCCACCCCAAATAAATACCCTTTATAAAGACACAGATTTCTGGCATTTTGCATCAGCACACCTTTGGCTTACTAATGCAGGATACAAAAATTTTAAAATACATTATTTGGCAAGTCAATAAAAAATAATAAGTGCAGATTTGGAAAGGCAAGCAAAAATGCTATAATTTCCCCAGTAAACTTTAAAGAATATTAAATAGTGCATCTTCAAATAAATTGAAGAAAAAGAAATTGAACAAAAATACTCAGTCTGTAACAAAGTATTCAGCATTTCCTGGGTTGGAGTTTAGGCCTTTTTTCTGGGGCCACCTAATCCATGAATCTTTGGAATCTTAACCTTTCTTATCCTTCAGAAGCCTGAACGTTCCAGGGTTGATTTATGGGATGTGGTTTTTTTCCCATCATAATTCAATGGCTGTATCACTTCCCCATTTCCTAGTTATGAAGCCACAAAACTGGATGTGATGCTCATTTGAAGCAAGAAGAAGCATGAATGATAGCACAAGTAAAAAGGAGATATTGTGGCACTTTCCAAATTGGAGGCTTAGATGACTGATATTGGATCTTTCTTCTTTTCTATTGAATGCATTCAATGTTATAAATTTCCCTTGAATTTCAGCTTTTTCTGCACTCCACAAACTATGAAGATGCATAGGACATTAGAAAGCAGAAAGAACCATATATCAAAAGTCTTATGAATGAAGCTATATCCACTTCCACAAGAGTCCAGACATAAGGTGAAGATGGAGAATGTAAGAAAGTTGGGAAAACATTTTCTCTGACTGCAATCTTTGTTCACTTAAAATAACACTTCTATGAATGTAACATCACTTTGAAGGAATTTGCATCATGCATAACTAAGCATGAGGGAATCTATAAAAGGAAAAAATAATGAAGACAATGAGTTTTCTCAGTTTGCCCCCCATGGTAGTCCTCCCCTTGAAGTATAATGAGTGAAATTTTCTTGGAAATTCAACCTCATGAGATACCTGAGAAATAAACCCTCAGCTAAACCATTTGGGATTTCATGAATTTGGGAATGTTTGAGTCTCATCAAAGAAACATGCAGGAGTAAAACCATGTGTATGTAACGAATGTTGGAAATCCTTCAGCTCAATTAAATCTCATTGAGCATGAAATATTCAGATAAAAGTTATTATTGCAATGAACATGGGAATGCTTCCATCTGAAACAAAACCTCATGGAATATGAGAAAATTCACACTAGATAGAAAGCATATGAGTGTCCTGAATGCAGTCTGGTCTTTATAGTCATATTTTTTACTCCTCATTTAAAAGCCATACAGTGGAACAAGCATAGAAATGTAAGAGATGTGGGAACGATTTCAAACTGACAGAAATTCTTTATTCATTAGAAAATACTTACTGAAGAGAAATCATATATTTGTGGGAAAGCTTTAATTGAAATGTCATATCTCAGACACAAGAGATTTCCTACTGCAAAGAAACCCTATGCATGTAAGGCATATAAAAAAGCCTTTAGGTACAAATCATATCTCACAGAACATGAAAGAACTCATAGTGGACAGAAAAAAAAAATGAATGTAAAAATGCAGAAAAGCCTTCAGCCAAAAACAATAGTTCCTTAAACATCAGAGCATTCATTCTGGAGAAAAGCCCTCTATATGCAATGAATGTGTAAAAGCCTTCATCCAGAAGTAAAACCTCGTTAACCATCTGAGAATACATACTGGAGAACAACCCTATGTATATGATGGATGTGGGAAAGCTTTCATTCAAAAATCAAGCCTCATTACACACCAGATGTAACCATTGGGGAATTTGATGTAATTATGTATTCCACAAATATAATTGGATCATGCTTGTAAACTGATCTGTCAATCTGGGCATGATTGCGGTGTTGACTGGGCCATATCAGTATGGCTTTGAGCCCCACCCCTTAGTGGCTGGGGAAATCAAATATAAAAGGCATGGCAAAGAACAGTTGAAGCAGTTATTTTGTAGAAGCAGTTTTGATGTTGGGGAAAAGACCCCAGAAGAAGAGAAGTGAGCCATTTGCCTGATAGTCTACAGCTGACCTTGTGGAGAAGAACGAACCCCAGAGAGAAACACAGCTTCAGGAAGTGAGGAACAAAAGAAGCCTGAACCCTGGTAAATGGCAGCAGCTGTCTTGATCCAACACGTGGCTATGAACTTTGGTGAGAAGAAACTTAATGCTTTATCGACTGGTATATGTGGAATTCTACCCCAAATAAACACCCTTTATAAAGACTTATCCATCTTTGTTTTTTCACATTAGCACCCCTTTGGTTGACTAATATAGAAATTTGTACTGAGGAGTGTGGAAGTGCTTTTGCATATGCCAAAATGTTGGAATGGTTTTATACATGGATAAGGGTTATCCTTTGGAGAAATTGTGAAAGACTTGATGGAAAAGGCCTAGATCACTTTGAAGAGACTGTAGATAGTCATATGGACTCTAAAGAGACTTTCTATGATGTCTTAGAAGTAAATGATGAAACTATTATTGAAAACTGGAGGAAAGGCGATCCATGTTTTAAAGATGCAGAGAACTTAGCAAGATTAACTCCTGCTGTTATATGGAAGACAGAATTTGAAAATGGTGAACTGAACCATTTAGCTGAAGAACTTTCCAAGGTAAACTCGGAGAATGTGGTTTGGCTTCTCCTTGTTGCTTATAGCAAAATACGAGATGAGCGAAATACACTTAGGACTGAACTTTTGGGCACAAAGAAAACAGAAACTGATTCTGGAAATTCCAAGTTTCTGGAAATCAAATTCCCAGATAAAAATGACCCATTTGAAGACTTTACTAAACTTGGAACTTGTAAATCACAATTGAAGATGCAGTTATTTAGGTCCGACTTGTGGAAAGTCTTACTGAGTGCTGGCTTGGACCCCTGCTTGCTGCAGGCTAAACAAACAAAGTTTTTGAGAATGCTGTATGAACAAAACCACTGTCAGCTTGGATAAAAGAAAACATGGAAAGGAGAGATTGAAGGAGAATCAGCTTTATGAAGAAAGCCATGGAAGCAGAGATCTGGACTTAAGATATCTCCTTGGACCAAGAGAGCAGTCCCACCCATGTGTACAGAGAAGGTGAGTTTTCCCCAGCAGTTGAAGAGGGTAGATGACCCATCCAATGTTCTGGGAGAGTTTTGTGATCCCAGGTTGCAGAAAGGCTGGAACACACTCCTCAAAGTTTAGGGTGGTTGAGGTCAACACCTAATAGACCTGAGAGGGGTGTACCTGTCCCCCATGGATTAGAGAATGTCAGGTGGTCAACCCATTACTCTGAGAAGGTTGAACCTGTATGCAAAAGGTTAGGGAAGGCTAGGTGGTCAACTCAATGCTCTGCGAGGGTTGACCCTGTATGCCAAAGGTTAAGGGGAATGTTATCTTCACCTCACTGTACTAGGGGGACTAAGATTCTAACCCAAAGATTGGGTAAGGTGTGGCAATCACACCAACACTCTTGGGTGGTGAGGTCTGGATCTTGGTCAACACCCAGATGCTTGATGAGAATGGAACCAAGAAAGTGGCCATTGGGCAAGTCTGTGGAAAGAGTGGGAACACATGTGGCCCCAAGGAGAAAAAGGCATCATCTTAAGAATGACTCAGACTTTGAAATCGAATGGAGGAAGCCCAGCAGTTTTTCTGAACTGTAGAGGATCCATGACTCTTGTTTAACATCCAAATTTCTCCTTATGATATTGAAAATGTTTATCCTTTGCCTTTCCATTTGTGTATTAGAAGCAGTTAAATGGTTTTGTAAGTTTCACAGTTCGATAGCAGACGGGACTTTTCCTCAAGATGAACTGTATTTCTTTAAAATGCCTAAAATATGATTTTATGTGTGAATTGTTACTGATTTAAGTTTTTTTGAGAATTGTAATATATTTTTGGAATTCAGAGGGTGGAATGTAACCCTTGGGGAATTTGATGTAATTAAAAATTCCAAAAAAAATAATTGGATCATGCTTGTAAACTGATCTGTTAATATGGGCATGATTAGGGCGTTGACTGGGCCACATCAGTAAGGCATTAAGTCCCACCCCATAGTGGGTGGGGGAATCAAATATAAAAGACAAGGAAAAGGACAGTTGAAGCAGTTTTATTTGAGAAGGAGTTTTGATGTTGGAGAAAAAGCCGCAGAAGAAGAGAAGTGAGTGGTTTACCTGATAGTCTACAGCTGACCTTGTGGAGGAATAAGAATAGATAAGCCCAGAGAGGAATGCAGCCCTGGGAAGAGAGGAACCCAAGAGGCCTGAACCCTTGCAGATGTGGGCAGGTGTCTTGCTCCAAGAAGGGGTAACAGAATTTGGTGAAGTAAGAAACTTATGCTTTATGTCCTGGTAACTGTAAGGTTCTACCCCCAAAAAATATCCTTTATAAAGATGAAGAGATTTCTGGTATTTTGCATCGGCACCCCTTTGGCTGACTAATACAGGATATAAAATGTTTTAAAATACATTAATACATTATTTGGCAAGTCAATTACAAATAAAAAGTGCAGAATTGGAAAGACAAGCAAAAGTGTTATAATTTCTCTGGTAAACCTTAAAGAATATTAAATAGTGCATCTCATCCAAATAAATAGAAGAAAAAAAATTGAACAAAAATAGTAAGTCTACAACAAAGTATTCAGGGTTTCCTGGGTTGCAATTTTGGCCTTTGTTCTGGGGCCACCTTACTCATGCAACTTTGGAAGTTGTGCTTTCCTTATCCTTCAGAAACCTGAAGGTTCCAGGGTTGATTTATGTGCTGTTCTGTTGTCCCCATCATAAATCATATGCTGTATCACTTCCCCATTTCCTAGTTATGAAGTCACCAAACTGTATGTGATGCTCATTTGAAGCAAAAAGAACCATGAATGATAGAACAAATAAAAAGGAGATATTGTTGCACTTCTAATATTCGATGCTTAGATGATTGATATTGGATCATTCCTGTTTTCTAATGAATGCATTCAATGCTATAAATTTCCCTCGAAGTTCTGCTTTTTTGCACTCCACAAGCTATGAAAGAGTATAGACATTAAGAAGCAGAAAGAACCACATATCAAAATGCTTGTGAGTGAAACTATATCCACTTCCACAACAATACAGACTTGAGATGAAGGCAGAGAATGTAAGAAAGTTGGGAAAACATTTTCTCTGACTACAAGCATTGTTTACTCAAAATAAGACTTCTATTAATGTAATTTCACTTTGAGGAAATGTTGTAATTCAATGTGGAGGTAGACAGTGCCTGGAATGATCCAAACAAAGTTTGGGACCAGGAGACCTCCTTCCATGTGCAATGCAGACAAGTTTATTTATGCTGGAGCTGCTTTTTATACTACAAAGCTGATAACTAAATTAGGGCATCCTTCACTAATTTCTCAGCTTGGTACCTGAGAGCACTGCCTGTTTCTGTGTTCCTAGAAAATCTTTCTTGAGAATTCATACCATAACAACTTAGTGTTGTGTTCATTCCATTCTGTATCCTTCCACTGATGTCAGTATGCAGTGTCTTTGTAGACATTTACTAATGTATCTCTGCCAGCAAGCATGCCTTTTAAATGCTTAACCCTTTATGCTCTGGCTCTCAGCATCTTTTACAACAATTCCCCTTTTTTGTACTTTGTCCAGGGTGACTGAGCCTGTCTTAGGTTGCCCTCCTCTGAAATTCTTACCCAAACCCTGGCCAACAGCCAAGATCCATGGAGAGGGGTTTGACATTCAAGGGTTTTAAGCAGAATCAAGTGATTCGCATGGCTGGCCATTTAACCCTATTAATGTGGGACAGCAGGGCTTTGTGAGTGCCACCTAATAGAGTTAAGAGAAGCAGAGCACCAATGATCCCCACACTGAAGTTAGCAATTATAGAGGTTTATTTCCACCAAGATAAGGGGTTTATTTTATTTAATTGATCTGTCAGTGATTGCCAAAATTCACTACCTGGAAGCATAATAAGTTGTTTCTGAGACATGTACAAAATCCTTTTATGCAAATCTGTAATTTCAATAGATAAATTTGTGTGATGACCCATTAAATGATGTTTAATTTTTTTCCATTCATAATGGGAATAATTGTATGGGAGAGGAGTAATACAAAAAGCAATTTCATTCCAATCACACTTTAAACATTGTTTTAAATTTAGATTATATACTTGATCTCCAATTTGTGTAACAGCCATCTCTAACTTATTAAGCCCATTATTAATTTGCTCATCTATATATTCCTGACCATGCCAAAGCTCACTAGCATTATGATGCCAATTTTTAACATGTTGTTGTGTTTGGACATTCTCATATAGTTCAGTTCCTGCCACAGCAGTGGCTGTAATAATACTTATAAAGCCCTAATACAGCAGCTATAATTAATCCAATTAAACGTTTGCTTCTTTTGAAATAAAGATTTAGATAGTGCCAAAGAATTTGGCTCTGAGGGGAAGACTGCAGGCAGCGATTCATGAGAACCAGAAGCCAATTCCACGATGCCATAATCCTATTACAACTGCAGTAGAACTCTCCTGTAAAACAGATTCTGATACATAAGTGTAAAGGGAGAAATTTCTGCAGAAAAAACATGTTTGTCTAATGCTCACTGTTCCTATTATAAAAACAATGTGATCCCATACATATGGTTTAAGAAATTAAGTGGATTTTCTTTTTAAACTTGTAATATTAGTTTTAATGCCTTGCCTTTCAAAAATTGGGCTAGTTCTCAAAAATAATATCCACAAATAATTCTTAGTTTTTTTAAGTTTAGTGTCCCATAATTGTGGGATAAATCTTCCCTGATAAGTCCAATTTAGTGACGTATTTATACTTATGACATCCCCAAAATTCTAAAAATAATGATAGCTTTCATTAGTGTTTTTGTTGGATTACTAATTTTTCAACTTATGGTTTATATTAGGTTTTGGTATCCCTATAAGGGCCCAATTCTTTACAATTCTGTAGGAATTATTAAAGAGCACAACCTCAGATGAAATATGGCATGTATTCCATTTATCACTTTGTACTATGACTTTGGGGCTGTATACATGAATCAATGGATCCTATGCAGTTAAGTGATGTAAGAAAAGGCAAGGTTAATTTTCAATAAATTTCCCTTCCTACTCAGATTTTAGAGGAAGGTGAGGATCAATTGTTCCAGGAAAATGAAAATACTGATTAATATAAATAGTGTAGGATATGTCCCCTGAAGTCAACATTCTAAAAGAGGTGAATTAGTAATATAAGCCCAATATGTATAACTATGTGAAAGGGCACTGCTAACTGCTGTGGCTTTCAAGGTAAACATAGCAAGGAATAACTCTGTTAGAGGGACATTCTGCCTTTTAGATGTTACCATCTTTTCTGCTTCTTGTGTCAACTTCTTCAGCTTGTTTATGTCTAGGTTTCAGATGTCTGGACAGGACCCAAAGCTGGTCTCCTTTATCTGTAATGATAAGAACAAAACCTCGACCCTATATCCTAAATTAACTTCTGCCTTGTTCCTTGATTATTATTTTTATGCTTTCAGTAAACTAGTTGTCCAATATTTGTTTGTGTATTATTGCCTGATTTTTGCAAGAAATGCTCTGCTGCTGATGTATATTGTTCTGACCTTTGTCTTAAAAAAAATATTGTAAATAATGCTTGATATAATTGTTTTTGCACCTCACCATTTCCCGTTTTTTTTTTATTTTGTAGCATTTATAGAGGTTTTTCTGTTAATTCTTTAGATAATTATACATTTGTTCACAGGCTTACTAAATCAGGGAATACACTGATATACTCAGCTTATTTTTGGCTACAGTCATAGATAGATACAAGATAAATGTTAATATATATTTAGTTTAGTAAGTTTATATTGACAATTAGAGTGAGAAACAAATACCATAACTAATTCAAATACTTAGTCAATATTGAACAAAGTTACAGAATGACAGATAAATAGAGCAGTCTTATATATACTTACCAATATTTAGCTTCTAGCTGGGAACTATTGAATTGTTGAAGTAGCAACTGATACTAGGGTTTCGGTTGAATGTGTTTAGGATTAATGAATTTGATACTATAGATGCCAAAGTGTGAGTATTTTGCTAATTCCCAAGGAAGTGGCCACCCTCCTCTGGAAGGAACACAACACTCCCTGGGCAGTAAATTTTAAGGTTTATGCATCAATCCCTGAGAGAATGGCCAGCTCCCCAAGGGAGGAATACAACACCTGTTGAAATGCACTTAATTTTTAAAATTTTTTTACTAAACGTCCTTGATGTGCTTACTATTTTAATTTCCAATATTTTTCCTGAAATGTGAAAAGTGTTAACTAGCAAGGCATTGGTTTGTGGATTAACAAAGTTTTCTGAATGATGCTTTACTATTAGACTTGAAAAATACTTGCCAGACTTGTTTTTTAATATATTTAGTTTCAGGACTGTCAAAACTCAAAACAAGGGAAGCGGCTGTGGCTCAATCAGTAGGGCTCCCGTTTACCATATGGGAGGCCCCGGGTTCGGTTCCCGGGGCCTCCTGGTGAAGGCAAGCCTGCCCGCATGGCATGGTTAGCTGACCCAGTGAGCACAAGCAGCAAGGGGGGGATAAATGAATAAATAAATAAAATCTTTAAAAAAAAACTCAAAACAAGAGATTTATATATACATTTAATAAAACAACTTTATGTGTAATATACAAGTTATTAAATTACTTATGTACCCGATGTATTGTATTAAAGTTTTGATTAGTATTTTAGTTTATTAGACATAATTCATAACTATAGTAGATTAGACAACAACAGACATTCAATGAATAAACATATTTTTTAAGCATTTAAAATTCTTATTAGCATAATTAGAATGACCTGGATTTCTTTATTTTGTATAATTTGAGGCATAGGTAAAAACAAATTTGTATTTCCTATTTGGGCTGTGGTGTAATACATTAACTTGTAATTTTTATACTTTCATTGGTTTTGTTGTTAACATTATAATTTGAATTGGGGCTGTTGCTTACACTGTTGAATATAAACTTGATTTATTGTTGGCAATTTTACAGGAAGGGGAATGTGGGCTGGAATGACTTGTTTAAGAAAATATTAAAGAAACCTTTAGCGAGTTTTAAAACAAAGTGATAGTGACATAACTGGATATTATTTTTTTGCCACAAACTTGCAATATTTGGGACCACTGCATGCTAGAGTGGTGTTATTTTATTTTACTATATTTTAATGTTATGCACTACCCTGGCAGCCTTTAATTACTGCTTTCTTTTTGTAGTTATAATTAAAATTATGATTAATAGCATTATATTTTTATTTAATATTATTTGGAAGCATTATTACATTTTCAGGAATTTTATACACTTTTAAAGTATTCATATTAACTTTTTCTTCATATAACTTTGTTATAAAATTAGAAAATTTCTTTTAATTATACAACAGTTTTAAATACTTCAATCAACTAATATCACAAGAACTTAACTATTTTTAGCATTTTACCTTTTCTTAGGTAAAAGACCAACTTATATGAGAGTTTGAAATAAAAGCTACCTTTCAGGATTTGATTTTGAGTAAGCAGGTTCAAGCATTGTGTTCCTTTAAAAAGTGATAATACCTGTTTCTCTATGGAAAAAATAAGGTTAAAGTACAAGAAGCTATTTTGATTGGGTTCAGGTTTGGGTTAGTTTTAGGTTAGGGTTAGGGTTAGGGTTAGGGTTAGGTTTAGGGTTAGGTTAGGGTAAGTGTTAGGGTTAGGTTTGGATTACGTTTAAGTTTAAGGTTAGGGTTACATTTAGGGTTGTTAGGGTTAGTTAAGTTTAGTGTTAGGGTTAGGTTATGGATAGAGTTAGGGCTAGGTTTAGGGTTAGGTTTGCATTAGGTTTTGGGTTGGCTTTAAGTTAGGGTTAGTTAATGTTAGAGTTAGTTTTAGTGTTATGGTTAGTTAGAGTTTTGGTAGGGGTTAAGTTTAGGGTTAGTGTTAGGGTTAGCATTAGTTTAGGGTTAGGTTTAGTGTTAAGGTTAGGGTCAGGGTTAGCATTCAAGTTATTTTTAGGGTTAGGGTTTAGATATAGGTTTAGGGTTAGGTTAGCGTTAGTGTTAGGTTTAGGGAGTAATAAACTCAGTTTCAGCTGAGGAAGGATCGACAGCTATACTGGTTTTGGTACCTGCCTTAAGTTCTGTTACAGGCTGGATTGAACTGCTTTATTGCTGACTGGGTAGATTTGAGCAAGACTGGGAATTGTGCTCATATTGTTTGCCTGAGAGCCTTGAGAAAATCCCACTTGGACGTTTCCCAACTTATTGATGAGACTACCTTTATTAAGATTTTTACAATGGCATTCCTTCATGCATTGTAACCCTTTTTGCATTTTGGGCACACACACGTGTTGCTATAGATTTATTATTGCTGCTAAATGGAGCTCTTATACTAGTTTTTGCTCTGCAATATTTTTTATTATGACCTGGTTTCTCACATTTATAGCAATTTAAATTATTAACAACAGGACTATGTCCCTTTAGAGCAGCTGCAAGATGGTTCATGATATACTTATGAGGCCCAATGTTTTGGCATGTTTTCATATAATCCTGTAAAGTACTTCCATTTGCCTTTATCAAATACAAAGCCTTTTTACACTCACTGTTAGCGTAATTAAAAGCCAACATTAGAATAAGCACTTCTTTAAGATTAGATTGAGTTAATGTCTTGTTGATTACATCTACCCGCCTTGCTACAAATTCAGCATAGGGTTCAGTATTTCCTTGAACAATTTTTGAAAATGATTGTGCAGCCCTTCCAGGGGTGGAGATTCGTTGCCAGTGAGATAGGCAGCACAATCACACTGGTAAAATGGCAATATTTTCATATTGAGATTGGCGAGGAATTTCAGACCATTGACTTTCTCCTAATATTTGTTCAGCAGTTATAGGCACTGGTGGATTTTGCTATTGACTTCATCATGCTACAATATTAGCTTTATCAGCCCACCAAGTTTTAGATTGTAAAAATTCTGGTGAATTAAGAACAGCTTGAGCAAACAAAGCCCAAACCTAGGGTATTAATCTGTTTGCTTGTGCCACTTCTTCCAACAATTCTGAGTATAAGGAGAATCTACACCATATTAGTGCATGCTATTTTAAATTTTTTGATAGTTTTAAAAGGAATAGGAGCATGGGCATATTGTACACCTCATTGAGGATTGTTAGCATCAACTGGAATTTGAGTTACTGTTACTGGAAAAGTAAAGAAAAATTGCATAGCCTCTGAAATTCCTTCTCTATTTCCCTGTGCTATGCTTTTCATAATTGAAGAGTTTGATGCTGGGCCAAAAACAGAAACTTTTGGAGTGTCATTAAAAGTTGTAAAGAATGGATTAGTAGATACCTTAGGAGGAACAGACGCTGATTTAAAAGACAATAAATCATCTTTTGGATAGAACGGCTTAATGTCCACTGGAAAAGTTCCGTAAACTCCCTTTTTCTTTTTATTAGACCGGAGTTTATCTGTTTTTGCCTGTTCATTAAGTTTTTCAAATATATTTTCACTAAAATTATCATTAACTTGTTCTACTACTGTGTTAGCAATTGCAGTATCCATTTTAATATCTTCATTTTCATATGAATGTAATAGTTCAAGAACAACAGAAAAAAGATTATAAAAAGACCATACATAACAATATTTTTGTACAAGAGAAAAAAGTTCTAGTAACTCTAATGTCATCACAGATACCCCTGTATTCTTTAACAGGGTTTTCAAAACTTGGGAATATTCTTCTACCTGAGTTAGCTGATTATCCATTACCCTGATGATCAAGATTATTTGACTCAACAACAGAATGCCAAGGACCATCTGACCCAGCAGTCATTGTTTCCATGGCACTTATACAGAGAAAAGACCAGCCGTGCCTGACGTTTGGTGCCAAGTATTGTAATTCAATGTGGAGGTTGATGGTGCATGTAATGATCCAAAGAGAGTTTGGGATGAAGGGACCTCACTCCATGTAGAATGCAGGCAAGTTTATTTTGGCTGAGATTGCTTTTTATAGTGCAAAGCTGATAACAAAAGTAGGGCATGGTTCACTTGATTCCCAGCTTGGTACTTGAGAGCGCTGCCAGTTTCTGTGTTCCCAGACAACCTTTCTTGGGAATTCAGACAAAATATCTTAGTGGTGTGTTCATTTCACTCTGCCTCTTCCCACTGATGTCTGCAGTATATAGTGTCCTTTGGACATTTACTAATGTTTCTCTGCCAGCAAGCATGCTTTTTAAATGCTTAACCCATTATGCTCTGGCTCTCAACATGTTTTCCAACAAGGGAATTTGCATCATGCTCACCTAAGCATGAGGGAATCTATGTAAGGAAAAAAGAATGTGGACAATGTGTTTTGCCTGTTTGCCCCTCATGGTTGTCCTCCCGTTTACCTGTAATGATTGTTAAGTTTTCTCAGAAATTCAACCTCATGAGATACCTGAGAATTAATCCAACAGAGAAGCCATTTGTGATTTCATGAATTTGGGAATGCTAGAATCACATCAAAGAAATATGGAGGGGTAAAATCCTGTGAATGTAAGGAATATTGGAAACCCTTCAGCCAGGCATTATATCTCATTGGGCATGAAATATTCATACATTAGTTAGTATGGTAATGAACATGGTAATCCTTCCATCTGAAAAAAAAGCCTCATGGAATTTGAGAAAATTCAAACTAAAAAGAAACCATATGAGTGTCTTGAATGTTATCTGCTCTTTACTGTCCTTTTTTACTCCTCATTTTGAAAGCCATACAGGGGAACAAGCATAAAATGTAATACATGTGGGAAAGTTTCAACCAAACAGAAAACTTCTTTATTCATTAGAAAATTCGTACTGAAGAGAAATCATATATATGTGGGAAAGGTTTAATTCAAATGTCAAATCTCAGATACAAGAGATTTTCTACTGCCAAGAAACCCTATGCATGTAAGGCATGTGAAGAAGTCTTTAGGTACAAAATCATATCTCACAGAACATGAAAAAACTCAGTGGACAGAAACAAAATGAATGTAAAGAATGCAGAAAAGCCTTCAGCCAAAAGCAATAGTTCATTAAACATCAGCTCATTCATTCTGGAGAAAGAACCTTTATATGCAATGGATGTGGAAAAGCCTCCAACCAGGAGGGAAACTTCATTAACCATCTGAGAATACACACTGGAGAGAAACCCAATGAATGTGATGGATGTGGGAAAGCTTTCATTCAGAAATCAAGCCTCGTTACACACCAAAAAGACACTGGAGAGAAACCATATATATGTAGGGAATGTAGGAAAGCTTTCAGTAGCAAATCAAATCTCACTGACAATGAGAAAATTCATACTAAAGGGAAACCCTAAATATGTAAGGAATGTGGAATAGATTTCAGCCAGAGGCACTATCTCATTAAATATTACGACATTGATACTGGAGAGAAACGCTGTGAATGTAATGAATGTGAGTCTCCAAAGAATGTCCACGTCCAGTCTGTGCAACTTGTTGGCAATCTTTTAAGGGAGCGGCTGTGACTATGCAATTCAGGATGTCTTTCTCCTCTTGGAAAATTGCACTTGCAGTTTGTTCTGAGATCTCCTCCTCCCACATCTTCTTCCACACTCATCTGTGTTCAATTTGTTACCACTAATTCATGCATCAGAACTCAAGATTTCTATTCATTTATGTAAAGATGGGATTTCCACTTATTTCAAATTATCCTGGTTGTTTTCACTGGTTCTTCAATCGATCATATTCTGGGTAAGCATTTAAAAATTACTATTTTAAAAATAAAGCTGTCCAGCTTTGTAACATTTTATTATAAGGTACCCCAATAATTTACAGTGTTTCAATTTCTTCACCTGATTCTGATGGGGATTCAAGATTTACAGCCACTGAACTACAGTGGCCTGCTTTCTACTTAACTTAAATTTTCCCTATTATTTTAAATCAGAAATGATCCTTTCATGAAAAGATGACATATTTCTAATCTCAAGTATTTTAAGAAGTTAGAAAATTTATTTATATTCTTAAGTTGTACTCCAATATCTTTCTCATATCTGACAAGTTGTGTGATGAATGAAACTAGAGAATGCATGTATTTAAAAACAGAAATGTGCACCCATATAGGTCTACCAATGCAGGCAATTCAGAGGTAGGAGGAATGGGGATTGAAGCTAGTGAAGTAATTTGGTTGTTTGCCATAACAGTCATAAATTATTTTTATACTCTTTGCATGGTTAATTTGGTTATAATTTTAAAGAAATTTTGAAAATAGTACACAAAGAAATCATACAAAGTATTTGATTTGAAGATATTGATTTTTATCTGCAACATTACTGGGGGGTGCATTTCCCCTCATTCTTTGCAAATACAATCGTTTCTAAAGGCAAAGTTCTCACTCCCTTCGGCCTCTTCCCCAGCTGACTGGATGGGTGGAGACCTCCCCTAGCAAGTGTGACCATGGAGCACCACGATCATGGACACAACTATTTGAAGGCCACACTGCACTCTACACGTGTCCAGTTAGGATATTAGCACCACAGGAGAAGACGGACTTCCTGCTGCTTAATCCACAGTGAAGATCTGCTAGAAAATCTCACATCACCAACTGAAGCTGTGAGTGCTGAGCATGTCTTTCATCCTTTCCTCCTTTGCAGTTTGAGAACCTATGAAGATGGTTCTCTTTGGGGCTTTGTGAGTTTGGTTTCCAAACAGGACATTCCCTCTCTGGTTTGGGGGACATGAAGTGAACACATGTTGCATTGCAGCTTCTTCTGTTGTTTATCAGATTCTTCCCATCCAACACCTCTGGTTTCTTCTGGGATTGAAGAGGTCTGCATCATTTTCAACACTGATAAAAATGGGTTGCAAATTTAATATTTAATTAATATGAGAACTATCTGGCATCAGTACCCTCAGAAGTTTTTTGTAAACATTGCACAACCTCACAACCTCACTTCTATTCTTGTTGGCCATAGGTCCCAGGACTTTCTGGGATTCCCATACTATTTATTAGGGTCACTGACCTAATGTTGCTCATTCTGGTGATATTATTGCTGTAGCCAATGCTGTAATGTGAATTTTGACATTTACTTCTGGACACCAACTTGTTTCATCTTGGCACTACTCTTACTTTAGCTGTGCCAAGATTGGAGAAGATGAATGTAGAACTGGAAGCAGGAGACTTGAGTCTGTGCTTGAGACCCAGGATGGGTACAGTAAGAGCAGCCACCTCAGAGTGTCCATGCTGGAGGCCAAGGGAAGGAGGGAAGGGTAAAAGGAGCAGGAGCAGGAAGACTTCTCTCTTTGCCCTGACTCCCCTGCTGCACCAGACCCCAGGTCCCATGCTTTTATCTGCCACTGCCCACCTGGCCAAACACTGCCTGAGACAGGTACATCATACTGGGGCATCTATGACTATAGGCTAGTCCTCAAATCATGTGATTCCCCTGCCTGACACCTTGTCTTGCAGGCCTTGAAGGCTAAGAGCACTTCTGCCTCCACCTAACCAATAATCAATCCTGCCTAGTCTGTAAACACCCACAGTTTACAAGTGAATTCACTGGGCAGCAGCATCACTCTGTCATTTGGGAACAGAGCAGCTCTCCTAACCTGTGTCCCTATCTGTTTCAGTTTACCAAGCACTGCCAATGCAAAATAACAGAAATTGTTTGGATTTTATTGGAATTTATTAGGGTTAAAGCTTGCAGTTTGGAGGTTGTGAAAATGTCCAAATCAAGGCATCATCAGAAATGCTGTCTTTACAACGGTCAGCTGCTGCTGGACTTCTACCAAGGCAAAATGTTGGGCCTGCTTGTCTCTCTCTGCCTCCTCCAATATCACTTTCTCCCTGAACTCAGCACTGGGCCATCAGACAGAATTGTTCACACTGCTCCTTTTTCTTCTGGCCTGGATATCTTCACCTTCAAGCTGCTCCATGAATCCAGCCTCTGGCCTCTCCCTCTGCCTTTCAGTGTTTCTATGTCTCTGCACAGCTGTACAAGATCCAGGATCCCTACCCCACATGGCAGGGTAAACATGGCAGCACTCTTCCTCTGTGTGTTCCATGTATGTAGGAATTCAGGAAAATGATTGGGATCCATCCTTGTGTCTGAAATCTAATCAGAGGTCCCTAACTAAACTAAAGCAATCTAAGAAATAGTGACAAAATCAAAAGGACCCTTATCTGAATATAACAAAAATGTCCTACATACAAAAGGCTTACACACACAGCAATGGGTTAGTAAGCACATATTTTTCTGGGGTCCACACAATACTAAAATGAGGGCACAGGGATCAGGAGGGGTCTCCTAATTCCAGGAGAAATGGGAAATCATGAAGCAGTGGCTGTACTCTGGGTGTGGCCATCATTGAGCAAAATGTTGTAATGACCACCATTGCACTGGTCCCTAGAATTGTCCCAAGAAGAACTCAATATACTGTGTTTTTGCCACCAAATCTTAGCTCCAAAATCAGGTGTGTAACTCAGAGAGATGTGCCATTATTTCCATGCCCAGAGCCAGAGCACACAGATTTTACTGGGTTGGGTGGGGTGCAGGAAGCAGACTGTAAAACTGAGAACCCCTAATTACTTCTCCAAAGAACTGATTACATTACAACAGAATGGAGAAATTCAACCCTAAGGGGGCTCTCAAAAATAGTGGAGATCAAAGTGGGCCTGAGATTTAATTCATTTCATTGCTTCAGGAAAAAGTGAAGTAAGTAATTTTACAGATGTGTAAAAATGAATAAAGTTTGCTAGCAGCAGCTGACTTTAAAACAAATGTAAAAGAATATTCTTCAGGCAGAAAGAAAATAATATCAGGAGATTCAAGATTCAGGATGGATTGAAGAACAATATCTGTTAATTAAATTCATATACCTAAATGACTATTGAATGGATAAAAGAATAAGGATACCCGTGGCTGAGGACATCAATAAAGTGTTAAAATACACCATAAAATGATATATAGCATAAGATGGGTAAATGGATATGTAGTAGTTGGATATCATTATGAATTTCAAAAATAGATATTGTATTGTGCTTGAAAACTGGTCTGTTGATCTGGGCATGACTAAGTTATGATCAGGGCATTGATTGAGGCAGAGTCAGTAGGGTCTTGAGCCCCACTCCTTCATGGGTGTGGTCTCAAGCATAAAAAGACATTGCAAAGGACATAGTTGGAGTAGTTTTTAATGTTGGAGTTCTGATGAGCAATGACAGAAAGCCACGAGGAAAAGAGACAAGCCATTCATCTGACAGTCCATAGCTGGCCTTTGGGAGAGAAGGAAAGCATAGAGAGCCTCATAGTCTACAGCTGACCTTGTGGAAGGAACAGAAGAGCTGATCCAGGAGAGAAATGCAGCCCTGGGAAGACAGGAACCCAAAAAGCCTGAACCCTAGGAAATATTAGCATCTCTCTTGCTCCAAGATAGGGTAACAGATTTTGGTTAAAGAAGAAAATTATGCTTTATGTCCCGGTAACTGTATGCTTCTACCCAAAATAAATACAATTTACAAAGACCAACAGTGTTATGGTATTTTGCATCAGCACCTCTTTGGCTGACAAATACAGGATATAAAATGTTTTAAAATACATTATTTGGCAAGTCAATAACAAATGATAAGTGCAAATTTGGAAAGGAAAGCAAAAGTGTTATAATTTCCACAGGAAATTTTAAAGAATATTAAATAGTGCATCTCATCCAAATAAATAGTAGAAAAAGAAATTGATAAAAACAATCAGTCCAAAACAAAGTATTCAGTATTTCCTGGTTTGCCATTTTGGACTTTGCCCTGGGACCACCTGCCTCGTGCATTTTGGAAGCTGCAACTTTTTTATCGTTAAGAACCCTGAAGATTTCAGTGTTGATTTATGAGGTGTGGTTTGTCCCCACCATAAATCAAGTGCTGTACCACTTCCCCATTTCCTAGTTATAAAGTCACCAAACTGGATGTGATGCTCATTTGAAGCAAGGAGAGACATGAATGATAGAACAAATAAAAAGGTGATATTGTTGCGCTTCCCAAATTGGATGTTTAGATGACTGATATTGGATCTTTCCTCTTTTCTAATGAATGCATTTAATGCTATAAATTTCCCTCTAAGCACTGCTTTTTCTGCACTCCACAAAATATGAAGAAGCCTAGGATATTAAAAAGCAAAAAGAACCACATAACAAAGGGCTTGTGAGTCAAGCTATAACCCCTTACACAAGAGTCCTGACATAAGATGAAGGCAGAGAATGTTAGAAAGTTGGGAAAACATATTCTCTGACTGCAATCATTCTTTCCTCAAAATAACACTTCTATGAATGTAACTTCACTTTGAAGGAATTTGTTTCATGCTTACCTAAGCATGAGGGAATCTATGTAAAGAAATAAATAAAGGCAATGAGTTTTGACAGTTTGCCCCACATGTTATTCCTCCCCGTATGTGTATTTTGTGTGAAGTTTTCTTGGAAATTCAACCTCAGGAGATACCTGAGAATTAAACCTTCAGAGAAACCATTTGTGGTTTCATGAATTTGGGAATGCTAGAGTCATATCAAAGAAACATGCAAGAGTAAAACCCTGTGTATATAAGGAATATTGGAAATCCTTTTAGCCAGGCATTAAATCTCATTGAGCATAAAATATTCATACAATAATTAGTATTGTAATAAACAGGGGAATGCTCCCATCTGAAACAAAACCTCATGGAATATGAGAAAATTCACCCTATAGAGAAACCATATGAGTGTCCTGGGTGTAGTCTGCTCCTTACAGTCATTTTTCACTCCTTTTTTAAAAAGCCATACAGGGAAACAAGCATAGAAACGTAATACATGTGGGAAAGTTTTCAACCTGACAGAAAATCTGTTTATTCATCAGAAAATTCTTACTGAAGGGAACTCATATATATGTGGGAAAGCTTTAATTCAAATGTCAAATCTCAGATACAAGAGATTTCCTACTGCAAAGAAACCCTATGCATGATAGGCATGTGAAAAAGCCTTTAGGTACAAATAATATCTCACAGAACATGAAAAATTCATAGTGAACAGAAACAAAATTAACGTAAAGAATGAGGAAAAGCCGTCAGTGAAAAGCAACAGTTCATTAAACATCAGAGCATTCATTCTGGAGAAAAACCCTATATATGCAATGAATGTGGAAAAACCTTCAAAGAGAAGGAAAATCTCATTAACCATCTGAGTATATATACTGGAGAGAAACCCTATGAATGTGATGGATGTGGGAAAGCTTACATTCAGAAATCAAGCCTCATTACTCACCAGATAAGACAAATTAGATAGAACCCTATATATGTAAGGAATGTATGACAGCCTTCAGTAGCAAATCAAATCTCACTGACCATAAGAAAATTCATAGTGGAGGGAAACCCTGTATATGTAAGCAATGTGAATAGCCTCAGCCAGAGGCAGTATCTCATTAAACACTACAACATTCATATTGGAGTGAAACCCTGTGAATGTAATGAATGTGAATCTCCAAAGAATCTCCACCTCCAGTCTGTGCAACTTGTTGCCAATATTTTAAGGAAGTGGCTGTGACAGTGCAATTCAGGATGCCTTTCTCCTCTTGGAAAAGTGCACTTTCACTTTGCTCTGAGATCTGCTCCTCCCACATCTTCTTCTACATTCATCTCTGTTCAATTTGTTACCGCTAATTGATCCATCAGAACTCGAGATTTCTCTTAATTTATGTAAAGATGGGCTTTCCACTTATTTCAAATTATCCTGGTTGTTTTCACTGGTTCTTCAATCCATCATATTCTGGGTAAGCATTTAAAAATTTACCATTTTAAAATTAACGCTTCCCATTTTTGTAGCATTTTCTTAAAAGGCACCCTAACCATTGATATTTTATTCAGTTTCTTCACTTGATTCTGATGTGGATTCAAGTTTAACAGCCACTGTACTACAGTGTCCTGCTTTCTACTTCACTCCAATTTTCCTCATTATTTTAAATCAGAAATGGTCCCTTCATAATTAGATGATATATTTCTAATCTCAACTATTTTATGAAGTTAGAAAATTTATTTATATCCTTAACATGTACTCAAATATTTTTCTCATATGTGATAGGGTGTGAGATGTATGAAACTAGAGAATGCATGTATTTGCAAACAGAAATGTGTACCCAAAACAATTTGCCAGTGCAGATAATTCTGAGGAAACAGGAATGGGGGTTGAGGCTAGAAAAGGAATTTGACTGAGTGCCATAACAGATATAAATTATTTTTATACCCTTTGCATGGATAATTTGGTTATAATTTAAATGAAATTATGAAAATAGTACACAATGCAATCATACAAAGTGGTTGATTTGAACATATTGATTTGTATCTGCAACATTACTAGGGGGCATATTCTGCTCACCTTTGCAAATACAGTCCCCCTTAAAAGAAAATTGCTCACTCCCTTGGCCACCTCCCCAGCTGCCTGAGTGGTTGGAGGCCTCCCTCAGCAAGAGAGAGCATGGAGCATGAGGAGCATAGACACGACCATGTGAATGCCACACTGCTCTCTACACGTGTCCGATGAAAGGTCTGTTAGCATCACAGGAGAAGACGGACTTCCTGATGCTTACTCCCAGTGAAGACTGGCTAGAGTGACTCACATCACAAACTGAGACTGTGAGTGCTGAGCAGGTCTTTATCCCTGTCCTCATTTTAGATGAAGAACCTATGATGATGGTTTTCATTGGGGTTCTGAGAGTTTTGTTCCCAAACAGGACATTCCCTCTCTGGCTTAGGGGAAGTGCAGTGAACACATGTTATATTCCAGTTTCTTCAGTTCTTCAGCTTCTTCCCATCCAACCCCTCTATTCTTTTCTGGGATTGAAGAGGTCTGCATCATTTTCAACACTGATAAAATGGGTTGAAAATTTAATATTTAATTAGTCTGAGAAATATCTGCCATCTGCACCCTCTGACGTTTTCTAAAAACATTGCACCATCTCAATCCTTCACTTCTATTCTTGTCAGCCCTAGGTTCCAAGATTTTGTGGGATTCCACATATATTTATTACAGTCTCTGGCCTAATGTTGCTCATTCTGATGATGTTATTTCTCTAGCCAATGCTGTAATGTAAATTTTGACCTTTCCTTCCTGACATCAACAAGTTTCAACTTGTCATTGGTCTTCCTTTAGCTGCACCAAGATTGGAGAAGATGAGTGGGGAACTGGAAGCAAGAGACATGAGTCTGTGCCTGAGACCCAGGAGGTGTATAGTAAGAGCAGCCACCTCAGAGTGTCCACGCTGGAGACCAAGGGAAGGATGGAAGGGCAAAAGGAGCAGGAGCAGGAAGCATCCTCTCTGTGCCCTGATGCAACTGCTGCACCAGACCCCAGGTTCCATGCTTTTCTCTGCCCCTGCCCACCTGGCCAAACCCTGCCTGAGGCAGGTACACCATACTAGGGCATCTGTGACTTTAGACTAGTCCCTAACCATGTGACTTCCCTGCCTGACTCCCTGTCTTGCAGATTTTGATGGCCAAGAGCACTTCACCCACCATTTTACCAGTACTCATTCCCACTTACTCTGAAGAAACCCACAGTTTACAGGTGAATTCACTGGGCAGCAGCATCACTTTGCATTTGGGAACAGGGCAGCTCTCCAAATCTGTTTCCCTAGCTGTTTCAGTTTACCAATTGCTGCCAATGCAAAATACCAGAAATTGGTTGGCTTTTATTGGAATTTATTAGGGTTAAAGCTTACAGTTCTGAGGCTGTGAAAATGTCTAAATCAAGGCATCATCAAAAATGCAGTCTTAACAAGGGTTAGCTGCTGCTGGACTCCTGCCAAGGCACAATGTGGGGCCTGCCTGTCTCTCTCTGCCTTCTCATCCAAACTCATTTTCTCCCAGAGCTCAGCAGTGGGCCATCAGACACAATTGATCACACCTCTCCCTTCTCCTCTGGACTGGATGTCTTTAGGTTCAAGCTGCTCCATGAATCCTGCCTCTGGCCTATCCATCACCCTCTCAGGGTTAATGTGTCTGTCCACAGCTGTAGGAGATCCTGAAGCCCTCTCCCACATGTCAGGGTAAACACGGCAGCACTCTTTCTCTGTGTGATCCATGTATGTAGGACTTCAGCACAATGACTGGGGTCCATGCAGGTGCCTGAAATCTAATCAGTGGCCCTTAACTAAACTAAAGCATTCTATCACAAGTGACATAATCCAAATTCCCTTACCTGAATCTAAAAAAAAAGTCCTACATACAAAAGGCTTATGCACACAGCAATGGGTTAGAAAGAACATACATTTCTAGTGTCCACACAAGACTCAAATGAAACTATTAAGGCAGAGATAAGGGATCAGTTAAGGTCTCTTAAGTCTGGGAGAAATAGGAACTCATGAGCAGTGGCTTTACTTTGCATGTGGACATCATTGAGTAAAATGGGGTGCTGACCACCATTACAATGCTCCCTGGAATGGTCCCAAGAAGAACTCAGTATCCTGTGCTTTCTCCACCAAACCTTAAACCCAAAATCAGGTGTGTAACTGAAAGAGGTGTGCTGTGATTTCCAGTAACAGAGTCAGAGCACACAGATTTTTTCTGGGATGTGTGTGGGGAGGGGCGGGAAGCAGGCTGTAAAACTGGATTCCCCTAATTTCTTCTGCAAAGAACTGATTACATTTACAATAGAATGGAGAAATTCAATGCAAAGTGTACACACAAAAGCAGTGGAGATAATCAAGGTCCTGAGATTTAATTCATATCAATCCTTCAGGAAGAAGTGAAATAAATACATTTACAGATGTATAAAAACTAATAAAGTTTGGTAGCAGCAACTCACTTTAAAAGAAATGTAAAAGAATATTCTTCAGGCAGAAAGAAAATAATCTCAGAACATTCAAGATTCAGAATGGATTGAAGAACAATATCTGTTAATTAAATTCATATATCTGAATGACTGTTGAATGGATAAAGTAATAGTGACACCGTGACCTAGGACATCAATAAAGTGTTAAGATACACCATAAAATAATATATAGCATAAGATGGGTAAATGAATATGCACCAGTTTGATATCATTATGAATTCCATAAATAGATATTGGATTGTGCTTGTAACCTTGTCTGTTAATCTGGGCATGATTAAGGTAAGACAAGGGCATTGACTGGGCCACAGTCGATATGGTGTTGAGACCCACCACTTGGTGGGTGGGGTCTCAAACATAGAAAGACATGGCAAAGAACAGAGTTGAAGTAGTTTTTGATGTTGGAGTTCTGATGATCAAGGAGAGAAGGCCATGGGGAAAAGAGACAAGCCATTCACCTGAGAGTTCACAGCTGGCCTTCTGGAGAGAGGCAAAACTTAGAAAGCCTCATAGTCTACAGCTGACCTTGTGGAGGAGACAGTGAAGGTGAGCCCAGGGAGAAACAGAGCCCTGGGAAGAGAGGAAACCAAGAAGCCTGAACCCTGGCAAATGTGAGCACCTGGCTTGTCCAAGACAGGCTAACAGACTTTGGGGAAGGAAGAAAATTATGCTTTATGGCCTAGTAACTGTAAGCTTCTACTCCAAATAAATACCCTTTTTAAAGACCAAATGATTTCTGGTATTGTGCATCAGGACACATTTGGCTGACTAATACCAGATATAAAATATTTTAAAATACATTATTTGGAAAGTCAATAACAAATAATAAGTGCAGATTTGGTAAGGCAAGCAAAAGTGTTATAATTTCCCTGGTAAACTTTAAAGAATATTAAATAGTGCATCTCATCCAAATGAATAGGAAAAAAAATATTGAACAAAAAAAGTCAGTCCAAAACAAAGTGCTCACTATTTCCTTTGTGGCCGTTTTGGTCTTTGTTCTGGGTCCCCCCTACTCATACAACTTTAGAAGCTGCATCTTTCTTATCCTTCAGAAGCCTGGAGGTTCCAGGGTTGATTTATGGGGTTTTGTTTTGTCCCCATCATAAATCAAGTGCTCTATCAATTCCCAATTTCCAAGATATGAATTCACCAAACTGGATGTGATGCTCATTTGATGCAAGAAGAGCCATGAATGATATAACAAATAAAAAGGAGATATTGTTGTGCTTCCCAAACTGGATGCTTAGTTCATTGATAATGGATCTGTCCTCTTTTCTAATGTATGCATTCAATGCTATAAATTTCCCTATAAACACTGTTTTTTCTGCACCCCACAAACTATGAAGAAGCATAGGACATTAATAAACAGAAAGAACCACATAACAAAAGACTTGTGAATGAAGCTATATCCACTTCCACAACAGTACAGACTAAAGATGAAGGCAGAGAATGAAAGAAAGTTGGGAAAATATGTTCTCTGACCACAAGCATTGTTTCCTCAAAATAAAACTTCTATCAATGTAACTTCACTTTGAAAGGATTTGCATCATGCTTACCTAAGCATGAGGGAATCGATGTAAGGAAAAAAGAATGAAGACAATGAGTTTTGCCAGTTTGCCCCTCATGGTAGTCCTCCTCTTTAAGTGTAATGAGTGTGAAGTTTTCATGGAAAATCAACCTCATGAGATACATAAGAATTAATCCTTCAGAGAAACCATTGGGGATTTTTTGAAATTGTGAAAGCAGAGTCAAATCAAAGAAACATGCAGGAATAAAACACTGTGGATGTAAGTAATATTGGAAAGCCTTCAGCCAGGCATTAAATCTCATTGAGCATGAAATATTTATATATATGTTAGTATTGTAATGAACAAGGGAATGCTTCCATCTGAAACAAAACCTCATGGAATATGAAAAAATTCAAACTGGAGAGAAACTGTTTGAATGTCCTGAATGTAGTCTGCTCTTTACAGTCATTTTTTACTCCTCATTTTAAAAGTCATACAGGATAACAAGCATAGAAATGTCATACATGTGGGAAAGTTGAGAGGAAACCTGTTTATTCATTAGAAAAAAGTTACTGAAGAAAAATTTTATATATGTGGGAAAGCTTTAATTCAAATGTCAAATCTCAGATACAAGTGATTTCCTACTGCAAAAAAACCTATGCATGTAACATGTGAAAAAGCTTTTAGGTACAAATCATATCTCACAGAACATGAAAAAGCTGATAGTGAACGAAAACAAAAAGAATGTAAAGAATGCATAAAAGCCTGCAGCAAAAAGCAATACTTCTTTAAACATCAGAGCATTCATTCTGGAGAAAATCCCTATATATGCAATGAATGTGGAAAAACCTTCAACCAGAACGAAAATCTCATTAACCATCTGAGAATACTATACTGGAGAGAAACCCTAATAATTTGATGGATGTGGGAAACCTTTCATTCAGAAATCAAGTCTCATTACACACCAGAGAAGACAAACTGGAGAGAAACCCTATATATATAAGGAATGTAGGAAAGACTTCAGTAGCAAATCAAATCTCACTGACCATGAGAAAATTCATAGTGGATGGAAACCCCATATATGTAAGGAATATGGAATAGCGTTCAGCCAGAGGCAGTATCTCATTAAACATTACAATATTCATATGAGAGAGAAACCCTGTGAATATAATGAATGTGAATCTCCAAAGAATCTCCACCTCCAGTCTGTGCAACTTGTTTCCAATGTTATAAGGAAGCAGCTGTGGCTGTGCAATTCAGGATGTCTTTCTCATCTTGGAAAAGTGCACCTGAAATTTGTTCTGAATTCTGCTCCTCCCACATCTTCTTCCACACTCATCTGTGTTCAATTTTTTACCACTAATTTATGCATCAGAACTCGAGATTTCATTTGGTTTATGTAAAGATGGGCCTTCCACTTATTTCAAATTATCCTGGCTATTTTCACTGGTTCCTCAATACATTACATTGTGGTTAAGCATTTAAAAAATTACCATTTCAAATATAATGCTGCCCATTATTGAAGCATTTTCTTATAAGACACCCCAACCATTTATATTTTTTCAGGTTCATCACCTGATTCTCATGTGGATTCAAGTTTAAGAGCCAATGAACTTCAGTGGCCTGCTTTCTACTTAACTCCAATTTTCCTTACTATTTGAAATCAGAAATGATCCTTTTGAAATTAGGAGATCTACTTCTAATCTCAAGTATTTTTGAAGTTAGAAATTTTATTTATATTCTTAATTTGCACTCCAATATTTTTCTCATAGTTAATAAGTTGTGGGATGGATGAAACTAGAGAATGCATGTATTTACAAACAGAAATGTGTACCCAAAAATCTGCCAATGCAGATAATTTTGGGACGGAGGATTGGGGGTTGAGGCTAGAGGAGGAATTTGGCTGTTTGCCATAACAGACATAAATTATTTTTATACTCTTTGCACGGACACTTTAGTTATAATTTAAAAGATATTATGAAAATAGTACACAATGGAATCATACAAAGTGTTTGATTAGAAAGATATCAAATTGTATCTGCAACATTACAGGGGGGGCACTTCCCTCACCCTTTGCAAATATAGTCATCCATAAAGGAAAAGTGCCTACTCCTCTTGGCACCCTCCCCAGCTTCCTGGACGGGTGGAGACCTCCCTCAGTAAGTGTGAGCACGGACCACGAGGAGCATGGACACGACCGTGTGAAGGCCACACTGCTCTCTACACCTGTCTGGTTAGAGGACTGTTAGCACCACAGAAGAAGGTGGATTTCCTGCTGCTTATTCCATGGGGAAGACCCTCTGGAGTGACTCACATCACTAACTGAGGCTGTGATTGCTGATAAGGGCTTTCTCCCTGTCCTCCTTTGCGGATCCAGAACCTATGATGAAGGATTTCATTGGGGCTCTGAGAGTTTTGTTCCCCAACAAGACATTGTCTCTCTCTGGCTTGGGGGAACTTCACTGAACACGTGATATATTCCAGCCACTTCACTTGTTCATGAGATTCTTCAAATCCAACCCCTCTGTTCTCTTCTGGGATTGATGAGGTCTGCATCATTTTCAACACTGATGAAAAGGGTTTGTAAATTTCATATTTAATTAATCTAAGAAATATCTGTCATCTGCATCCTCTGAGGTTTACTGCAAACATTGCACTCTCTCACAAACTCACTTCTATTCTTGTTCCACCCTAGTACCCAGAACTCTCTGGGATTCCCATAACATTTATTAGGTTCACAGACCAATGTTGCTCATTCTAGTGATGTTATTGCTTTAGCCAATGCTGTAATGTCAATTTAGACATTTCCTTCCTGACACCAACAGGTTTCATCTTGGCATTTCTCTTTCTTTGGCTGCCCCAAGATTGGAGAAGATGAATGTTGAACTGGAAGCAGGAGACCTGAATCTGTGCCTGAGTCCTCAGATGGTCAATGCTGGAGGTCAAGGGAAGGAGGGAAGTGCCAAAGGAGCAGGAGCATAGTCTCCAAACTATGCCCTGACACCTCTGCTGCACCAGACCTCTGGTCCCATGTTTTTATCTGCCCATGTCCACCTGGCCCAGCCCTGCCTGAGGCAGGTACATCATATAGGGGCCTCTGTGACCTTAGATTATTTCCCAAACCATGTGACTCCGGTGCCTGACTCCCTGTCTTGCAGGCCCTGCTGGCCAAGAGCACATCCCCCTCTGTCTTAAGAATACTCATTCCCCCCTATTCTGGGGACACCCACAGTTTACAGGTGAATTAACTGGGGACAGCATCACAGTGCCATTTGGGAAAAGGTCAGGTCTCCAACCTTGTGAGCCTAGCTGTTTGCGTTTGCCAAGTGCTGCCAATCAAAATACCATAAATAGGTTGGCTTTTACTGGAATTTATTAGGGTTAAATGTACAGTTCTGAGGCTGTGAAAATGTCCAAACAAAATCATCATCAAAAATGCTGTCTTCATGCACACCTGGCACATAGGTAGGTGGGAGGCTCCAGTCGCTGGAAGTATACCTAAAAACTCCAGCACACACATATAGGTTTGAATAGAAGGGACTGGTGAACCATGTGCAGGGAGGACTTATTTGAGTCTAATTCTGTCACTCTCAGGAGCACAGATTCGAAAATAGAACCCACTGATAAGGCATCAGTCTCTGTGGCTATCCTCCCTTATATAGGACCAGGGTGTCTCCGGAGCTCTCAGGAACCCCTCTGAGTGGGGTGATAGGCACTTAGATGTTCTATGAGCTCCTACTGAGGTGTGCATGAGTTACCTCTATTCTAGCAATGCAAGAAATTATAACAATGAGGTGGAGCCAGTGGCCAATTGACACTTTTGGGGTAGGGAGGGGATGAGCAGTTGAAATACAGGGGCTTCTTTGGGAGTTGGAGGTTGTCCTGAGTACTGTTGTGGCAATGGATGTAGGCCATTTTAAATCAGCACACACCACTCAGAACTGAGTGGGAGAGAGTGTGGTCTACAGTGTGAACTCTGGTCTATGGTTGGTGGCAAGGTTCCAGGATGTGTAAATTCATTGAGCGTGGTGGGCCACACTTGTGGGAGATGTTTGTGTGGGATGTGGTGGGAGGTGTGGGAGGTGGGCAACATGGGAACCCCAGTGGGTTCCGTGTAATATTTTGGGTAATCTAAGCACCTCTTAAAAAATATGTATATATATATATATATATATATATAACATTTTTGAAAGCAAATACACATATATGCATATATATTTATATATCATTTTGCAAATGTTTGTATGTATTGTGAGAAGTTTGATTTTTACCCACAATAAAAATAAATTTTAAAAAATGCTGTCTTCACAAGGGTCAGCTGCTTCTGGACACCAGCCAAGGCAAAATGTTGGGCATGCCTGTCTTTCTCTGCCTTATCCTCCAAACTCACTTTCTCCTTAACTCAGCAGTGGGTCATCAGACACAATTGCTGAAATCTTTTCCTTCTCCTCTGGCCTGGATATCTTCAGCTTCAAGCTGCTCCATGAATCTAGCCTCTGGCCTCTCCCTCAGCCTCTCAGGGTTTCTGCGTCTCTCCACAGCTTTAGGAGATCTTGGACCCCTCTCCCACATGGCAAGGTAAACATGGCAGCATTCTTTCTTGTTGTATCCCTTTTATGTAGGGCTTCAGCACAATGATTGTGGCCCATCCTGGGCTTGAAATCTAATCATAAGCCCTTGACTAAACTAGGGGAATCTAACAAAAAGTGACCTAATCAAAAGGTCCCTTATCTGAATCTAACCAAAAGGCTTACACACACAGCAAAGGGTTAGTAAGAACATACGTTTCCAGGGACAAAACAAGACTCAAACAAGGGAATTAAACCAGGGCACAGGGATCAAGAGGGATCTCCTACATCCGGGAGAAATGGGAACTCATGAAGCAGTGGCTGTACATTGGGTGTGGCCATCATTGAGCAAAATGGTGTGCTGACCACCATTGCACTGGTTCCTAGAATGGTCCCAAGAAGAACTCAATATACTGGTCTTTCTCCACCAAATCTTAGCTCCAAAAACAGGTGTGTAATGTAGAGATGTGTGCCATTATTCCCATTCCCAGAACCAGAGTGCACAGATTTTGCCTGGGGGGTGGGGTGGCAGGAAGAAAGCTGTAAAACTGAAAACCCTTAATTTCTTCTCCAAAGAACTGATAGTATTTAAAACAGAATGGAGAAAATCTACTCTAAGCGTGCTCTAAAAGCAGTAGAGATTGTGGAGGGACTGAGATTTACTTCATTTCAATCCCTCAGGAAGACGTGAAATAAATGTTTTATAGATGAGTATTAATAATACAGTTTGCTAGCAGCAACTCACTTTAAAAGAAATGTAAAAGAACATTCTTCAGGCAGAAAGAAAATAATCTCTGAAGGTTCAAGATTCAGGATTGATTGAAGAATAATATCTGGTAATTAAATTCATATGTCTAAATGACTATTGAATGGATAAGTAATAATGATATCTGTGGCCTAGGACATCAATAAAGTGCTAAAATTAACCATAAAATAATATATAGCATAAGATGGATAAATGTATATGTAAGTTTGATATCAATATGAATTCCAAAAATATATATTGGATTATGCTTGTAAAATGGTCTGTTAATCTCGGCATGATTAAGTTATGATAATGGAGATGACTGGCCAGAGTCAGTAGAGTGTTGAGCCTCGCCCCTTGGTGGGTAGGGTCTCAAACATAATAAGACATGACAAAGCACAGAGTTGGAGTAGTTTTTGATTTTGGAGTTCTGATGAGCAAGGACAGAATGCCCCGGTGAAAGGAGACAAGCGATTCACTTGATAGTTCGCAGAGGACCTTGTGGAGAGAGGCAAGGGTTAGAGAACCATGAAGTCTGCAGCTGACATTGTGGAGGAAACAGAGGAGCTGAGACCAGAGAGAAACACAGCCCTGAGTAGAGAGGTACTCAAGAAACCTGAACCCTGGCAAATATCGGTAGCTGTCTTGATCAAAGATGGGGTAATCAGACTTTGGTGAAGGAAGAAACATTTGCTTTATGGCCCGGTAATTGTAAGCTTCTATCACAAATAAATGCCTTTAAAGACCTATAGATTTCTAGTACTTTGCATCAGCCCCCTTCTGGCTGACAAATGCAGGATATAAAATGTTTTAAAATACATTATTTGGCAAGTCAATGACAAATAATAAGTGCAGATTTGGAAAGGCAAGCAAAAGTGTTTTAATTTCCCCAGTAAATGTTAAGTAATATTAAAAAGTGCATGTCATCCAAATAAATAGAAGAAAAAAATTGAACAAAAATAGTAAGCCCAAAACAAAATATTCAGGATTTCCTGTGTTGCCATTTTAGCCTTCATTCTGGGGCCAAGTTACTCGTGCATCTTTGTAAGCTGCATCATTCTTACCCTTCAGGAGCCTGAAGGTTCCAGGGTTCATTAATGGGGTGTTGTTTTGTCCCCATCATAAATCAAGTGCTGTATCACTTCTCCATTTCCTAGTCATGAGGTCACCTAACTGGATGTGATGCTCATTTGAAGCAAGAAGAACGATAATGATAGAACAAATGAAAAGGAAATATTGTTGTGCTTCCCAAATTGGATGCTTAGATGATTGGTATTGGATCTTTCCTTTACTCCAATGAATGCATTCAATGCTATAAATTTCCCTCTAGGCACTGCTTTTGCTGCTCCCCACAAATTGTGAAGAAGCATTGGACATTAAGAAGCAGAATGAACCACAAAACAAAGACTTGTGAGTGAAGCTGTATCCACTTCCACAATAGTACAAACTTAAGATGAAGGCAAAGAATGTAAGAAAGCTGGGAAAATATGTTCTCTGACTGCAACATTGTTTCCTCAAGATAAAAGTTCTATGAATGTGACTTCACTTTGAAGGAATTTGCATCATGCTTACCTAAGCATGAGGGAGTCTATTAAGGAAAAACAAATGAAGACAATGAGTTTTGCCAGTTTGCCCCACATCGTAGTTCTCTAATTTCAGTGTAATGAATGTGAAGTTTTAGTTGAAATTCAACCTCATGAGATACATGAGAATTAATCCTTCAGAGAAACCACTTGGTTTTCATGAATTTGGAAAAGATAGAGTCACATCAAAGAAACATGCAGGAGTAAAACCCTGTGTATTTAAGGAATATTGGAAATCCTTCAGCCAGGCATTAAATCTCATTGAGCATGAAATAGTCACACATTAGTTAGTATTCTAATGAACATAGGACTGCTTCCATCTGAAACAGAACCTCATGGAATATGAGAAAATTCAAATAGAAAGAAACCATATGAGTGTCCTGAATGTAGTCTGCTATTTACAGTTATGTTTTACTCCTCATTTTAAAAGCCATACAGAGGAACAAGCATAGAAATGTAATACATGTGGGAAAGTTTTCAACCTGAAAGAAATCCTCTTTATTAATGAGAAAATTCTTAGTGGAGAGAAATCATATATATGTGGGAAAACTTTCATTCAAATGTCGAATCTCAGATACTAGAGATTTCCTACTGCAAAGAAACCCTATGCATGTAAGGCATGTGAAAAATCCTTTAAGTACAAGTCATATCTCACAGAACATGAAAAAACTCATATTGGAGAGAAACAAAATGAATGTAAAGAATGCAGAAAAGCCTTCAGCCAAAAGCAATATTTCATTAAACATCAGAGCAATCATTCTGGAGAAAAACCCTCTATATGAAATGAATGTGGAAAAGCCTTCACCCAGAAGGAAAACCTTGTTAACCACCTGAGAATACATACTGGAGAAAAACCCTATGAATGTGATGGAGTGGGAAAGCCTTCATTCAGAAATCAAGCCTCATTACCCACCAGAGAAGAAAAACAGGAGAGAAACCCTACATATGTAAGGAATGTAGGAAATCCTTCAGTAGCAAATCAAATCTCACTGACCATGAGAAAACTCATTGTGGATGGATGCGCTATATATGTAAGGAATGTGGAATAGCCTTAGGCTGGAGGCAGTATCTCATTAAATATTACAACATTCATACTGGAGTGAATCACTGTGAATGTAAGGAATGTGAATCTCCAAAGAATCTCCACCTGCATTCTGTGCAACTGGTTGCCAATCATTTAAGGAAGTGGCTGTGACTTTGCAATGCATGATGTCATTTTCTTCTTGGAATAGTGCACTTGCAGTTTGTTCTGAGATCTGTTCCTCCAACATCTTCTTCCACGCTCATCTGTGTTCAATTTTTTACCACTAATTTATGCATCAGTGTTCAAGATCTCTCTTAGTTAATGTAAAGATTGGCTTTTCAGTTATTTCAAATTATCCTGCTTGTTTTCATTGTTTCTTCATTCCATTACATTCTCTGTAAGCATTTTAAAAATTATCATTTCAAAATTGATGCTGGCTATTATTGCAGCATTTTCTTAGAAGGCACCAGAACCATTGATATTTTTTGTTTCTTCACCTGAGTCTGACGTGGATTTGTGTTTAACAGCCACTGAAATACCGTGTCCTGCTTTCTACTTCACTCTAATTTTCTGTATTATTTTAAATCAGAAATTATACTTTCATAATTAGATGATATACTTCTAATCAAGTATAGTAGAAAATTTATTTATATTCTTAAGCTATACTTCAATTTTTTCTTATATGTGACAGGATGTCAGATGGATGAAACTCGAGAATGCATGTATTTACAAACAGAAATTTGTACCCAAAAGAAACTGCCAATGCAGATAATTCTGAGGAGGGAGGAATGGATATTGAGGTTATCGAAGTAATTTGGCTGTTTACCATAACAAACTCAAATTATTTTTATACACTTTGCACTGATAATTTATTATAATTAAAAAGAAATTATGAAAATAACACAAAATGAAATCAGACAAAGTGGTTGATTTGAAGATATTGATTTCTATCTGCAATATTACTGTGGGGGAACTTCCCCTCACACCATGCAAATACAGTCATCCATAAAGGAAAAGTGATCACTCCCCTCGGCCCCGTCCACAGCTGCCTGGATGGTGGAGGCCTCACACAGCAAGAGTGAGCACAGAGCACGAGGAGCATGGATGTCAACATTTGTAGGCCACCGTGCTCTCTACTCGTGTCCAGTTAGAGGGCTGTTAGCATCACAGGAGAAGACAGACTTCCTTCTGCCTACTCTCCAGTGAAGACCTCCTAGAGTAACTCACATCATTAACTGAGGCTGTGAGTGCTGAACATGGCTTACCTCTATCCTCCTTTGTGTGTCTTAAACCTATGATGTTGGTTTTCACTGGGGCTCTGAAAGTTTGGTTCCCAAACAGGACATTTCATCTCTGGCTTGGGGGAACTGCAGTGAACACGTGCTACATTCCAGCTTCTTCAGTTTTACATCAGCTTCTTCCCATCCAAACCATCCGTTCTCTTCTGGGTTTGAACCTGTTGCCAATATTTTAAGGAAGCGGCTGTGACTGTGAAATTCAAGATGTCTTTCTCCTCATGGAAAAATGCACTTACATTTTGTTCTGAGATCTGCCCTTCCATATCTACTTCCACACTCATCTGTGTTCAATTTGATACCACTAATTTATGCATCAGAACTCGAGATTTCTCTTCGTTATGTATAGATGGGCTTTCCACTTATTTCAAATAATTCTGGTTCTTCATTTCATTACATTCTGGGTTGGCATTTAAAAAATTACCATTTTAAAAATAATGCTGCCCATTATGGTAGCATTTTCTTTCTTTTTTTTTCTTCCTTTTTTATTGTGGGTAAAAATCAAAATTTTCACAAAACATACTAATATTTGTAAAATGTTATATAAATATATATGCATATATGTGTATTTGTTTACATAAATGGTCTTTTTGTGTATATATATATATATATATATATATATATATTCATCCCACACAAACATCCTTTATCAGTGTGGTACATCACCTGCAATGGATATACACATCCTGGGGCCTTCTCACCAAGCATAGACCACAGTTCACATTGTAGACCACACTGACTCCCACACAGTTCTGCAGGTATATGCTGATGTAAAATAGCCTACATCCATTGGCTCAATGCACCTCAGGACAATCTCCAAGTCCCATAAAAGCCCATGTTTTTCAACTGCCCTTTCCCTCCCTGCCCTGAAAGCATCCAGCTGCCACTGGTTCCACCTCACTGTTATAATTTCTTCCATTGCTTGAATCACAGTATGTCTACAACAGAATACCATTCAGTCCAGTCTAGTCCATAGCTCTTCCCCCAATCCCGAGGGGACTGGGATGGTGATGTCCACTCCACCTCCAAGTCAGAGGGGGCTTATATCCCATGGATACAGTGGATGGGATTATCATACCTGTAGCTACAGGCAGTCTCCATTTCCTGCGATGGCCATTACCTATCATCATCACCCCGCCAGGTGTCTTGGATGTTTCCATTGTGCTGTAGGGTTAGAGTTGCAGCTCCACCAAGATGCCTGGCACAGCTGGCACATAGGTAGGCCAGAGGCTCCAGTCTCTGGAAGTACACCTAAAAACTCCAGCATCACATGTAGGTTTGAATGGAAGGGACTGATGGGCCATATGCAGAGAGTTCTTATTTGAGCCTAACTCTGCCACTCTCAGGAGCACAGATTCCAAGGTAGAACCCACTAATAAGGCATCAATCTCTCGGGCTACCCCCACTTAAGTAGGACCTGGGTGTCCCCAGAGCCTTCAGGAGCCCATCTGTGTGGGGTGATATCCACTTTGGTATTCTATGAGATCCTACAAAGGTGTGCATAAGCGTTATCTCTGGGATGACCTCTCAAGTCTCTTTGAAGTGTCTTAGCCACAAGAACCCATTTCTCTTAACTTTTCCCACTTTATTCAAGGTTTTTTCCAATCATGTTGCAATTTGGCACTTGGTATTAATCCCTAGTTGCCAGGGAGGCTCATACATGGGAGTCATGTCCCATGTTGGGGAGAAGGTAATGCATTCATATGCAGGGTTTGGCTTAGAGAGAGGTCACATTTGAGAAACAAGTAGGTTCTCAGGAGGCAACCCTTAGGCCTCCTAACAGTAGGCTAAGTTTCAATTACAAGAGCAAAGACTCATAAGGTTAGTCATCAATAACAAGAACCCATCAGTGTGCCATCCTCTTGCCAGACACTGCTCCGGCACTCAGGGGACTGTTGTTGCTTCCTTGGAGAATGTCTCATAGCTCTCCAGGCTAGGAATACAGAATCCTTCATTTATTGAGTTAATGTCTACCCACCGTGACTATGTCTCATCCATTGATCATTTGAATAATATCATATATTTTTCATGTATATTCAGGTGAAATTACTTCCATGAATTCCCCTTCCCAGGCACCCCCCACAAATGATCCTCTGCAGCCCCCATTGTAACCTTTCTGTGATCTAAATCATCCTTGAACATGAAGCCCATATAATAACCAAATACAATTATTAGGAAAAAGAAATGATAATGATAAGATTAAATGCAAGAGATAAGTCCAAGAAAACTCAGAAGGGAAAAAAAAAAACAAAATAAAAATGAAATATAATTTGTGGATTTGGACATTCAAAAAAATGGTAACTAAAACAAAAAAAAATTCCTTTTTAAAATAATTACTCTTTTTTCCCTTTATCACTGTATAATCGGAAGTCTAGTGTACAATGACAACTTCCCCATCATATTCCCCAGTGCCTCCAAAATATTAGTTTAATTTTCAAAAAAGTTTTAGGTCACAGCAAAGCCACACACATAATACTAGAGACTCCCTCATGCCCAACCTCCCTCCTGCTTCCCCATCCCTATTAAAACCTTTTTTAAATGGATGTTAGCATTGGTATAACTGTTACACCGATAGTAAAATATAGCAACTAATTCTTGTCAATGGTTTACAGTATAGTTTAAATTTAGAAAGTACAGTTTAACAATTTTTAATGATATTTACCATGTCCTGTATCCATTAATGTAAGGTAATGTAAAACCTTTCCCTTAATCACTAAATACCACATTTGATCTTAACTGTTCCTTCCTCCCATCCCCCTGGGGCATATGACACTCTGCTGTCTTGACTCATGGAAAGACAAGATTCATAGTTACATGCCCTGGGTATTCCAACCTGCCCTTCCTAATCTACCCACCTGTGAACCCTGCACCACCAAAGCCAGTAATATCAATACCCATCTGTCCAATACTTCAATATGAAACTATACACTATCCCTTTACCATAGATTATGTCGATATGGGTGATGGCTCACAGCCTACTCTTCTCTTTTTCTCCCTTGCTAACCTATCTTTCAGACAATGGTTCTCAGAGACTGCTCACATTCCTCAGTTCAAATCAGTGAGGTCATATACAGTTCTTCCTTCAATGCCCTGCTTGCTTCACTCTACATAAGGTCTTAAAGATTCATCCATGTTATTCCTTCTGTTAGCACTTTATTCCTTCTTAAAGCTGAGTAATATTCCATTGTATGTATGTGCCATATTTTGCTTATCCATTTATCTGTTGATGGGCACTCGGGCTGATTCCAAATTTTGGCAATGGTGGACAATGTCACTATGAACATTGGTGTGCATATATCTGCTCGTGTCTTTGCTTTCAGTTCTTCTGGATATATACACAGCAGTGAAATTGCTGGATCGTATGGAAAATGCATTGTTAGTAATAGGAGGAACTGCCAAACTGTCCTCCACAGTGGCTGGATCATTCCACAATCCCAGCAGCAGTCGATGAGGGTCCTATTCCTCCACATCCTCTCCAACACCTAAGTCTCCTGTTTTTTTTAAATAATTGCCATTCTCATGGGTGTAAGATGGTATCTCATTGTAGGTTTGATTTACATTTCCCTAATAGAAAGCGATGTCAAGCATTTTTTTATGGGCTTTTTAGCCCATTGTATTTCTTCATTGGATGTTGAAAAAGATGCTGAGAGCCAGACCATAAAGGGTTAAGCATTTTAAAACATGTTTCCTGGCAGAGAAACATTAGTAAATGTCTCCAAGTACACTGTATACTGCAGATATCTGTTGGAGTATGCAGAGCGGAATGAACATACCACTAAGATTTTATTGTGTGAATTCTCAAGAAAGACTGTCTGGGAAAACAGAAACATGCAGCGCTCTCACGTATCAAGCTGAGGAAATAATGAGGATGCCCTAGTTTTTTTATCAGCTTTGTTGTATAAAAAGCAGCTTCAGCTTAAATTAACTAGCTTGCATTCCACATGGAGTGAGGTCCACTGATCCCAAACTTTCTTTGGATCATTCCTGGCACCATCTCTCTCCATGTTGAATTACAACAGATGGCACTCTTCGTGGGGCACGACTACTCATTTCTCTGGATCGTTGCCATGGAAACAAGGACTGCTGGGTCAGATGGTCCTGGCATTCTGTTGGTGAGTCAAATAATCTTGGTCATCATGGTAATGTGTAATCAGTTGTCTCAGTTAGAGGAATATTCCCAAGTTTTGAAGACCCTCTTAAAGAATACAGGGGTATCTGTAATTACCCTAGAGTTACTAAAACTCTTTTCTCTTGTACAGAACCATTGTAATGTATGGTCTTTGTATAGCCTTGTTTCTGTTGCTCTTGAACCATTACAGTCAGATGAAAATGAAGATATTAAAAAGAATACTGCTATTGTTAACACTTTAGCAGAACAAGCTAATGATGATTTTAATGAAAAAAATATATGAAAAATTAATGAACAGGCAATAACAGATAAACCCATGTCTAATAAAAAGAAAAAAAAAAAAAGGAAAAGGGTGTTTATGAATCTTTTCCACTGGTCATTAAGCCGTCTGCTCTAAAAGATGATTTATTGTCTTTAAACAGCGTCTGCACCTCCTAAGGTACCTACTGATCCATTTTTTACAACATTTGATGACCCTCCAAAAGTTTCTTTTTTTGTGCCAGCACCATACTCTTAAATTATGAAAAGTATAGCACAGGGAAGTAGACAAATAAATTTAAAGGTTATGCAATTTTTTTTTTTTACTTTTCCAGTAGCAGTAACTAACACCCAGTAGATGCTAACAATCCCCAAGGGGATGTACAATATGAGCATGCTCCTATTCCTTTTTAAACTATCAAAGAATTAAAACAAGCATGCACTCAATATGGTGTAAATTCTCCTTATACTCAAGAATTGGTGCAAGGAATGACACAAGCAAAGAGGTTAGTACCCTGGTACTGGGATTTGTTAGCTTAAGCCATTCTTAATTCAGCAGAATTTTTACAATTTAATATTGGTGGGCTGATGAAGCTAATATTTTTGTATGATGAAATCAACAGCAAAATCCACCAGTGCCTATTACTGCTGAACAAATATTAGGAACAGGTCAATGGGCTGGTATTCCTCACCAAGGTCAATATGATGATATTGTCATTGTACAAGTGTGATTTTTCTGCCTAGCTGCCTGGCAAAGCATCTCCACCCCTGTACAGGCTGTACAATCATTTTCAAAAAATTTCAAGGAAATACTGAACCCTATGCTGAATTTGTAGCAAGGCTGGCAGATGTAGCTTCTCTAAAGCAATGTAGTCCTATGATTAATAATTTAAATTGCTTTAAATGTGGGAATCCAGGTGTTATGAAAAAAGATTGCCAAGCCAAAACTAGTGTAAGTGTTCCATTTAGCAACAATAATAGATCAATACCAAGTGTGGTGTGTACAAAATGCCAAAAAGGGTTACACTGGGCCAAGGAATGCCATTCTAAATATCATAAAATGGTAGTCCCACTAATAAGTCAGGAAACTTCCAAGCAGGCCTTCCTCAAGTCCCTCAGACAAACAATGTGAGCACATTTCCCAGCCTTGCTCAAATTTACCTAGTCCGCAATAGAGTAGTTCACTCCAGCCTGTAACAGAATTTAAGGCAATTACCAAAAGCAGTGCAGCTGTCGATCCTTCCTCAGCTGAAACTAAGTTTATTACTCCTTCACTGAATATACCCAAAATTAAGAACGGGAATTAAAAGGTGTATCGCAGAAATCTGAACTTTGAGCCTAAGTGTACTCCTAAAGTGTAGTAATGCAAAATATACATGTTAATATCTGTATAAACTGCTAAACTAGAGCATAACTGTATTTATGCTTTTAAGTTGTCCTCGCTGGTGCCTGATTATGAACAAAAGTGTTTCAAAGAACAGGCTTATATATTACAATTAACACAGATTCCAGAAAAAAATCTTAAAAATGGTAAAATCAAAGATTTGAAATGATGAAGGGCTTAAAGACAGCCATACCAAAGGAGTGAAAATTATGGGTCAAATTAGTAAACTTTATGTTTCTGTTAGTGGGTCAAAATTCTTTCTGTGTTTGTCTGTTTGTTCAGTGTCAGTTTATATTTTGATACCTCTGGATGGTAATATTAAAGAGATAAATGAAGATTATTATAAGAGCTCTATTCAAATGGCAAAAAATTAAATAAGCGCTTATGTTAATAAATAAATATGGATATTACTTTAACATAATAAAAATATTAATTCTCAAATTAAATCATTATTCTAACAAGTTTGTTTAATGTTGATGGTAAATATTTGTTCTCAGACGTTTGCTTGGAAGTAGTTTCCAAAATCATTGTGGTAACCTAAGTATGGAATGTATATAGAATGTGCTTTTATTATAAAGAAAAGAAAGTCATTTTATCCTAAGGTAAAATAGCTAGTTATTAAAACAAAGTAAAATGTGGAACAAAACCTGTATAAATATAAAAGTGCTTGTGAAAAAGTAATTTTGTGGTCAAAGCTAAGTAATATTTAAGCAGTCTATCCATAAAAATTTAAAAGCTTTAATGTCAAACAATTCAATAATATAAAGTTAAAGTTTTATTCTTTCTCAAAGTTTCTGAAGTCAGTAGACTGTTTTAGTAAAAGTTTACAAAGCTTTTCTCCTCAATAATCAGTACGTAATAAAGTCTGTTTTATCAAAATAGCTTCTTGTACTTTAACCTCATAATTTCCATGGAGAAACCAGTCGTATCACTTTTTAAAAGAACACAATGTTTGAACCTCCTTTCTAAAGTAAAAATCCTTCTAAAAGTCAAATCCTGAAAGATACCTTTTATTTCAAACTGTCACAAATAATTTTGTCTTTTACCTAAAAAAAAGTAAAATACTAAAAATAATTAAGTGCATGTGATATCAGTGAAGTATTTAAAACTGTTGTATAATTAAAGGAAATTTTCTAATTTTATAACAATTAAAGTTTATGAATAAAAAGTTCATATGAATACTTTAAAAGTGTATAAAATTCCAGAAAATATAATAATATTTCAATATAATAATAAATAAAATATAATGTTATTAATCATAATTTTTAGTTATAATAACTACAAGAAGAAAGCAGCCACTAAAGCTGCTGGGGTAGTGCATAACAGTAAATTATAGTAAAATAAAATAACACCACTGCAGCATGCAATGTTCCCAAATATCGCTAGTTTGTTGCAAAAAAATTAATATCCAGTTATGTACCTATCACTTTGTTTTAAAACTTGCTAAAGCTTTCTAAAGTATTTTCTTAAAGAAGTCAAGGTGGCCACATTCCCCTTCCTGTAAAATAGCCAACAATAAGTCAAGTTTATATTCAACACTGTAAGCAACAGCCACAATTCTAATTATAATAGTAACAATAAAACCAATGCAAGTATTACAATTACAAGTTAATGTATTACCCCACAGCCCAAATAGAAAATACTAATTTGTTTTTACCTATGTCTCAAACTATACAAATTAAAAAAACAACTGAGGTCATTCTAATCTTGCTACTAAGAATCTTAAATGTGTAAGAAATAAAAGTTTATTTATTGGATATCCGTTGTTGTATAATCTACTGTAGTTATGAATTATGTAAAATATACTGAAATACTAATCAAAACTTTAATACAGTACATTGCATATATAAATAATTAAATAGTTTGTTACACATAAAGGTGTTTTATTGAGTATATATATATGTCTTTTGTTTTGAACAGTTATGAAACTAAACATCTTTTTTAAATACAGGTTTAGTAAGTATTGTTCAAGCCTAAAAGTAAAGCATCATGCAGAAAACTTTCTTAATCAACAAACCAATGCCTTGCTAGTTAACATTTTTCACATTTCTTGAAAAATATTGGAAATTAAAATAGTAAGCACATCAAGGATGTTTTATAACAAATTTTTTTAAAAGTGCATTTCAACAGGCTTGAGAGCTGGCCACTCTACCAGGGATTGATGCATAAACTTTAAAATGTACTGCACAGGGAGTGTTGTATTCCTTCCTGAGGAGGCTGGCCCCTTCCTCGGTAATTATCAAAATACTCACAAGTTGGCATCTATAGTATTAAATTCATTAATCTTAAACACAGTCAACCTAAACTCCAGTATCAGTTGCTACTTTAACACTTCCCAGCTAAAAGCTAAATATTGGTAATTATATATATAAATCTGCTCTATTTATCTGTCATACTGTACCATTGTTCAACATTGACTTAATCTTTTATTTAGTTATGTTATTTGTTTCTCACCCTAATTGTCAATATAAGGTTATTAAAGTAAATATATATTAACATATATCTTGGATCTATTCCGGATTCTAGCCAAAAATAAGCCAAGTATATCAGTGTATCCCCTCATTGAGTAAGCCTGTGAATGTATGTATACTTATTACAAAAACTTAACAGTTAAAACTCTATTTAGGGAAGCGGCTGTGGCTCAATCAGTGGGGCTCCCGTTTACCATATGGGAGGCCCCGGGTTCGGTTCCCAGGGCCTCCTGGTGAGGGCAAGCCCGCCAGCACGGCGTGGTTAGCTGACCCTGCGAGCACAAGCAGCAAGGGGGGGATAAATGAATAAATAAATAAAATCTTTAAAAAAAAAAAAACTCTATTTATAAATGCTACAAAAATAAAAATTGGTGAAATGTTGAGGTGCAAAAACAATTATATCAAGCATTATTTACAATAAATATTTTAAGCCAAAGATCAGAATCATATACATCAGCAGCAAAGAATTTCTGACAAAAGTCAAACAATAATACAGAAACAAATATTGGACAAAAAGTTTATTGAAAGCTTAAAAATAATAATCAATGGGATAAGGCAGAAGATAGGTAAGGATATATGGTCAAGGTTTTGCTCTTATCATTACAGATAAAGGAGACCAGGTTTGGGTCCTGTCTAAACATCTGAAACCTAGTCATAAACAAGCCAAAGAAACTGACACAAAAATGAGAAATGATGTAACTTCTAAAAGTCAGAATGTCACTCTAACACAGTTATTCCTTGCTATGCTTACCTTGACAACCATAGCAGTAAGTAGTGCACTTTCACATAATTATACATATTGCGCTTATATTACTAATTCACCTCCTTTAGAGTTGTGGACTTGCGGGCACCAATACTACCCTGTTTATTTTAATCAATCTTTTCATTTTCCTAGCCCATTGATTCTTGCTTTCCTCTAAAACCTGATGAAGAAGGGAAATTTATTGAAAATTTAACCTTTCCTTTTCTTGAATGACCTAACTTCATAGGATCCATGGATCCATGTATACAGCCCCCAAATCATAGTGCAAAGTGATAAATGGCATACATGCCATGTTACATGGGAGGTTGTGCTCTTTAATAATTCCTATAGAATAGTAAATTATTGGACCTTTATTGGGATACCAAAACCTAATATAAATACAACCATATGTTGAAAAATTAGTAATTCAACAAAAACAAACTATTGAAAGCTATCCTTATTTTTAGAATTTTGGGGACATCATAAGTATAAATATGTCACTAAATTGGACTCATGAGGGAAGATTTACCCACAACTATGGGACACTAAACTTAACAAAACTAAAAATTACTTGAGGAAATTATTTTTGGGAACTACCCAATTTTTGAATGGTAAGGCAGTAAAACTAATATTACCAGTTTAAAAAGAAAATCCACTTAATTTCTTAAAGTATGTGTAGGGATCCCATTGTTTTTATAGTAGGAACAGTGAGCATTAACCAAACATGGTTTTTCTGCAGCAATTGCTCCCTTTACACTTGTGTATCAGAACCTGTTTTACAGGAGAGTTCTACAGCAGTTCAAATAGGAGGATGGAATCATGGAATATGGCTTCTGGTTCACATGTATCGATTCTGGCAGGCTTCCCCTGAGAGTCAAATGCTTTGGCACTTTCTAAATCATTATTTGAAAGGAACCAAATGTTTAATTGGATTAAATGTAGCTGCTGTATTAAGGCTTATAGGTATTATTACAGCAGCTGCTGTGCCAGTAAGTGCCCTACATGAGAATGTCCCAACACAATGATATGTTAAAAATTGGCATCACAATGCTAGTGAGTTATGGCATAGTCAAGCATATATAGATGAGAAATTAATAATAGGCATAATGGCTTAGAGATGGCTGTTACACAAATGGGAGATCAAATATATCATCTAAATTTAAAACAAGGTTTGAAGTGTGATTGGAATAAAAGTGTTTTTTGTATCATTGCTCTGTCATACAATGATTCCCACTATGAATGGGAAAAATTAAACATCATTTAATAGGTCAGCACACAAATTTATCTGTAGAAATTACAGATTTGCAAAAAAGGATTTTGAGCATGTCTCCAAATCAACTTACTACACTTCCAGGTAGCGAATTTTGGCAATCAGTGAAAGATCAATTCTATAAAATAAACACCTTACATTGGTGGAAATCAACCTCTGTTCTTGCTAACTTCGGTGTGGTGATCATTGGTGCTCTGTTACTCTTAACTGTATTAGGCATCATTCACAAATCCCCGTTGTCCTGAATTAATAGGGCTGAAAATACCAGTGATCCCAATCACTTGATTCTGCTTAAAACCCTTAACTCTCAAGACCCCTGTCCATGGAGCTTGGCTGGTGGTCACTGATGAGTAAGACCTTCAGAGGAGGGCAACCTAAGACAGGCATAGTCACCCAGGACAAAAACCAAAAAAGAGCCAGAGCATAAAGGGTTAAGCATTTAAAAAGTATGCTTGCTGGCAGAGATACATTAGTAAATGTCTCCAAGGACACTGCATACTGCAGACATTACTGGTAGGAGGCAGAGCAGAATGAACACACCACTAAGAGGTTATTGTCTGAATTCCCAAGAAAGATTATCTGGGAATACATAAACAGGCAGTGCTCTCATGTACCAAGCTGAGGAACTAGTGAAGGAAGCTCTAGTTTTTTTTATCAGCTTTGTAGTATAAAAAGCAGCTTCAGCCTAAATAAACTTGCCTGCATTCCACATTGAGTCAGGTCCCTTGATCCCAAAATTTCTTTGGATCATTCCTGGTGCCATCTACCTCCATGTTGAATTATAATACTTGGAGAAGTGTCTTTTCAGGTCACTTGTCCATTATTTAAATGGGTTGTTTGTCTTTTTATTTTCAAGGTGTAGGATTTCTTTATATATGCAGGGTATTAGGCTCTTATCGGATATATGGTTGCCAAATATTTTCTCCCATTGGGAAGGCTGCCTTTTGATTTTCTTAATAATGTCCTTTGAAGTGCAGAAGCTTTTAATTTTGAGGAGATCCCATTTATCTATTTTTTTCTCTTGCTGCTCATGCTTTGGCTGTGATGTTCATGAAACCATTTCCTATTACAAGATATTGTAGATGTTTTCCTACATTATCTTCCAAGGTCTTCATGGTTTTGGCTCTTATATTTACATCTTTCATCCATCTTGAGTAGATTTTTGTATAAGGTGTGAGATGGTATTCTTCTCATTCTTTTGGATCTGGACATCCAGTTCTCCAAGCACCACTTGTGAAAGACACCATTCTCTCCCAAATGAGTGGGTTGGTAGCCTTGTCAAATATTAGATAACTGTATATGCTAGGTTCTATATCAGAACTCTCAATTCGATTCTATTTGTCACTAGGTCTACTCTTGTGCCAATACCATGCAGTTTTGATCACTGTAGCTTTGTAATTTGTTTTAAAGTCTGGTAATGAGATACTTCCAACTTCACTTTTCTTTTTCAATATGTCTTTGGCAATTCAGGGCCTCTTACCTTTCCATATATATTTTGTGATTAATTTTTCCAGTTCCTTAAAAAATATAGTGTTGATTTTTATTGGGATTGAGTTACATCTGTAGAGTAGATTTGGTAGGATAGACATCTTGATGATGTTTAGTCTTCCTATCCATGAACAGGAATATTTTTTCCATTAATTTAAGTCTTCTTTGATTTCCTTTAACAGTGTTGTGTAATTTTCTGTATATAAGCCCTTTACATCTTCAGTTAAATTTATTCCTAGGTATTTGATTCTTTTAGTTGCAATTTTAAATGTATTTTTTTTGAGTTCCTCCTCTGATTGCTTATTATTGGTGTACAGAAATGCCACGGGCTTTTGAGCATTGATCTTATAGCCTGCAATACTGCTGAACTACTTTATAAGTTCTAGAAGCTTTCTTGTAGCTCTCTCTGGGCTTTCTATGTATAGGATCATGTCATCTGCAAATAGTGAAATTTTTACTTGTTCTTTTCCAATCTGGATGCATTTTATATCTTTTTCTTGCCTCAGTGCTCAAGCAAGTACTTCTAAGGCAATGTTAAATAGGAGTGGTGATAGTGGGCATCCTTGACTTTTTCTGATCTCAGAGGGAAGGCTTTTAGGAATTAACCATTGAAGATGATATTAGCTTTGGGTTTTTCATATATATCCTTTATCATATTCACAAAATTTCCCTCTATTCCTATCTTTTGCAGAGTTTTTATCAGGAAAGAGTGCTGTATTTCTTCAAATGCATTTTCTGCATCTATAGTGATGATGATGTGATTATTTTCTTTCAGTTTGTTTATTTGGTGTATACATTGATTGTTTTTCTTATATTGAAACAGCTTGCATATCTGGGATAAAACCCACTTGATCATGGTGTATAATCCTTTTGATACGTTGTTGAATGTGATTAGCAAGTATTTTGTTGAAGATTTAACATCTAGGTTCATTAGAGTAATTGGTCTGTAATTTTCCTTTCTAGTGGTATCTTTGTTGGGTTTTGTTATTATGGCAAGGTTGGCATCATAGAATGAGTTAGGCAATATTGATTCTACTTCCATTTTTTGAAAGAGCTTAAGTAGAATTGGCATTCGCCCTTTCTGAAATGTTTCGTAGAATTCAGCTGTGGAGTCATCTGGTCCTGGACTCTTCTTAGTTGGGAGGTTTTTGATAACTGAGTCTATCTCTTTACATGTAATTGGACTTTTGAGTTAATCAATTTCTTCTTTCATCAATGTAGGCTGTTTGTGCATTTCTAGAATTGTCCATTTCCTCTAAATTATCATTCTTGTTGGCATATAATTTTTCAAAATATCCTCTTATGACACTCTTCATTTCTGTGGGGTCAGTAGTGATATCCGCTTGCTCCTTCCTTATTTTGTGTATTTGCATCTGTTCTCTCTTTTTCTTTGGTTGTCTGGCTGAAGGTTTTTCAATTTTATTGATATTCTCGAAGAACCAGCTTTCGGTTTTGTTTATTTTTTTCTAGTGCTTTCTTTCTTTCTTTCTTTCTTTCTTTCTTTCTTTTTCTTTCTTTCTTTCTTTCTTTCTTTCTTTCTTTCTTTCTTTCTTTCTTTCTTTCTTTCTTTCTTTCTTTCTTTCCTTCCCTCCTTCCTTTCTTTTCTTTCTTT
>JAKSZT010054075.1:2316297-2382605 GCA_026826555.1 Tolypeutes matacus
GAAGAATTAAAGGGCTTATCCCAGAAATCAGAACTTTGAGCCTAAGTGTACGTTTAAAGAGTACTAATCCAAAATGTACATGTTAAATGTCTTTATAAACTTCTAAATTAGAGCTTAACTGTATTTATGCTCTTTAAGTTGTCCTGGCTGCTTGCTGATTATGAACAAAAGTGTTTCAAAGTACAAGCTTATATATTACAAGTAACACGGATTCCAGAAAAAATCTTAAAAACAGTAAAATCAAAGATAACAAATGATGGAGGGCTTGAAGACAGCCATAACAAAGGAGTGAAAATTATGGGTCAAATTAGTAAGCATTTTGTTTCTGTTAGTGTGTCATAATTCTTTTTTTTGTATTTGTCAGTTTGTTCAGTGTCAGTGTATATTTTGATATCTCTGGATGGTAAAATTAAATTGATAAATGAAAATTATTATAAGAGGACTATTCAAATAGCCAAAAATTGTATAAGTACTTATATTAATAAATAAATATGGATACTAGTTAAAAATAATAAAAAATTGTTATACTCAACTTAAAGCATTATTCTAACAAGTTTGTTAAATGTTGATGGTAATTATGACTTGTCAAAAGTTTGCTTAGAAATATTTGCCAAAATCATTGTGGCAACCTTAGTATGGAAGGTATATAGAATGTGCTTTTATTATTAAAGTAAAGAAAATAATTTTATCCTAAGATAAAATGACTAGTTATTTAAACAAAGTAAAATGTGGGACAAAGCCTGAATAAATACAAAAAGTGCAACAGGCATGGGGAAAAATAATGCTTGTGGTCAAAGCTAAGTAAGATTTAAGTAATCTACTATAAAAATTTGAAAGATTTAATGTCAAACAATGTAATAATATGAAGATAAAGTTTTATTTATTCTCAAAATTTCTGAAGTCAGTATTCTGTTCTCTTAAATGTTTACACAATTTTTCTCTGAAATATTCAGTGTGCAATAAAGAAAGTCTGTTTTATCAAAATAGCTTCTTGAACTTTAAACTTATCATTTACATGGAGAAACAAGTCTTATCATTTTTAAAAAAGAGCACAATGTTCGAACCAGCTTTCTCAAAGTCAAATCCTTAAACATAGCTATTATTTCAAACTGTCACCTATAAGTTGGTCTTAACCTAAAAAAAAGTAAAATACTGAAAATAGTTAAGCTCATGTGATGTAAGTTGAATGAAGTAGATAAAAATGTTGCATAATTAAAGAAAATTTCTATTTTTATACCAATTAAAGATATATGAATAAAGTTTATATGAATATTATAAAAGTGTATAATATTCCTGAAAATATAATAATGTTTCAATAAAATAGTAAATAAAATATGATGTTACTAATTATAAATTTTAGTTATAACTACAAGAAGAAAGCAGCCATTAAAGGCTGCGAGGGGAGTCCATAACAGTAAAATACAGGAAAATAAAATAACAGCCCTGCAGCATGTAGTGGTCCCAAATATTGCTATTTGTTGCAAAAAAATTAATATCCAGTTGTCACTCTCACTTTGTTTAAAACATTGCTAAAGCTTTCTTTAATATTTTCTTAAACAAGTCAAGCCAGCCCACATACCCCTTCTTGTAAATTAATAAACAACACACAATTAGAGAAGCAGTGGGTGAAGGAGAAAATCTCAAGAGAAATCAGTAACTACCTTGAAACTAACGAAAATGCAATACAACATATCAAAACTGATGGGATGCAGCCAAAGCTGTCCTGAGAGGAAATTTCATAGCCATAAATACATATATTAAAATAGATGAAAGAGCTAAAATTGAAGACCTACCTGCACACTTGGAGGAATTGGAAAAACAACAAAAAATTAAACCTAAAGGAAATAGAAAGAAGGAACTAACAAAGATTAGAACAGAACTAAATGAAATAGAGAATAAGAAAGCACTAGAAAAAAATAAAACCAAAAGCTGGTTCTTCAAGAATATCAATAAAATTGACAAACCCTTAGTCAGACTAACAAAGAAAAAGAGAAAACAGATGCAAAGAAACAAAATAAGGAACAAGAAAGGGGATATCACTACTGACGCACAGAAATAAAGAACATCATAAGAGGATACTTTGAAAAATTATATGCCAACAAGAATGATAATTTAGAGGAAATGGACAAGTTTGTAGAAACTCACAAACATCCTACATTGATGAAAGAAGAAATTGATGAACTCAACAGTCCACTATGTTAAAGAGATAGACTCAGTCTTCAAAAACCTCCCAACTAAGAAGATCCCAGGACCAGAAGTCTTCAGAACTGAATTCTACCAAACATTGCAGAAAGAGGTAATGGCAATTCTACTTAACCTCTTCGAAAGAATAGAAATAGAAGGAAATTGCCTAACTCATTCTAAGATGCCAAAATTACCCTAAAACTAGACCAAACAAATATACCACTGGAAAGTGAAATTACAGACCAAATTCTATAATGAATCTCGATGCTAAAATCCTCAAGAAAATACTTGCTAATTACATTCAACAACACATCAAAAGGATTATATACCATGACCAAGTGGGTTTCATCCCAGGTGTGCAAGAATTGCTCAATATAAGTAAATCAATCAATGAAACACCACATAAACTAACTGAAACATAAAAACCACATGATCATTTCTATAGATGCAGAAAAAGCATTTGACAAAATACAGCACTCTTTCCTGATAAAAAACACGACAAAATATAGGAATAGAAGGACATTTTCTGAATATGATAAAGGGTATATATGAAAAACCCAAAGCTAACTCATCTCCAATAGTGAAATCCTAAAAGCCTTCCCTCTGAGATCGGGAACAAGATAAGGATGCCCACTATAACCACTTTTATTTAACATTTTCTTAGAAGTACTTGCTCGAGCACTGAGTCAAGAAAAGGATATAAAAGGCATCTAGATTGGAAAGGAAGAATGTAAAAATTTTATTATTTGCAGATGACATGATCCTATGCATAGAAAGTCCAGAGAAAGCTGTAACAAAGCTTCTGGAATTTATAAAGGAGTTCAGCAATCTTGCAGTTTATAAGATCAATGCGCAAAAATCAAAAGCGTTTCTGTACACAAATAATGAGCAATCAGAGGAGGAAACCAAGGGGAAAATGCCATTTACAATACTAACTAAAAGAATCAAATACCTAGGAATATATTTATCTAAAGATTTAAAGGACTTATATACAGGAAACTGCACAACACTGTTAAAGGAAATCAAAGAAGACTTAAATTAATGGAAAAATATTCCCTGTTCATGGATAGGAAGACTAAACATCATCAAGATGTCTATCCTACCCAAATACTCTGCAGATTTAATGGAATCCCAATAAAAATCAAGACTATATTTTTTAAGGATGTGGAAAAACTAACCACAAAATATATTTTGAAATCAAGAGGCCACGAATTGCCAAAGACTTATTGAAAAAGAAAAATGAAGTTGGAGGTATCACATTACCAGACTTTAAAGCATATTACAAAGCTACAGGGATCAAAACTGCATGGTATGGGCACAAGGATAGCGCTACTGACCAATGGAATCAAATTGAGGGTTCTGATATATATCCTCGCATATACAGTCATCTGATATTTGACAAGGCTACCAAGCTCACTCAGTTGGAAGAGAATGGCCTCTTTAACAAGTGGGGCTTGGAGAACTGGATATCCATAATCAAAAGAGTGAGAGAAGAATACCATCTCACACCATATACAAAAATCAACTCAAAATGGATCAAAGATCTAAATATAATAGCCAAAACCATAAAGAAGTTGGAAGATAATGTAGGAAAATATCTACAGTACCTTGTAATAGGAAATGATTTCAAAAACTTCACAGCCAAAGCACTAGCAGCAAAAGAGAAAAAGTAGATAAATGGGTTCATCTCAAAATTAAAAACTTCTGCACCTCAAAGGATGTTATTCAGAAAATAAAATGGCAGCCTACCCAATGGGAGAAAATATTTGGCAACCATATAGCTGATAAGAACCTAATATCCTGCATATATAAAGAAATCTTACACCCTGAAAACAAAAAGAGAAACAACCCGTTTAAAAAATGGGCAAGTGATCTGAAAAGACACTTCCCCAAGGAAGGAATACCAAGGGATAAAAAGCACATGAATAATTGCTCGATATCGCTTGCTATCAAGGAAATGCAAATCAAAACTGATTCCATTTACACCCATCAGAATGGCAGCTACTAAAAAAAAAACAGACTCTAAATGTTGGAGAGGATGTGGAGGAATAGGAACCTTCATCCACTTCTGGTGGGATTGTAGAATGGTCCAGCCACTGTGGAGGAGAGTTTGGTGGTTCCTCAGAAAAGTAACAATAGATATTCTTTATGATCCAGCAATTCCACTGGTGGGTAAACACCCAGAAGAACTGAAAGCAAAGGCATGAACAGATATATGCACAGCAATGTTCATACTGGCATTGTTCACCATTGCAAAAAGTTGGAATCAACCCCGTTGCCCATCAACAGAAGAATGGATAAGCAAAACATGGTACATACATACAATGGAATATTACTCAGCTGTAAGAGGAATAACGTGGCTGAATCTTGAAGACCTTATGTTGATTGAAGAAAGCCAGGCATTGAAGGATGAACATTGTATGTCCTGACCTCACTGATTTGAACTGAGGAAAGTGAGTAGTCTCTGAGAACCATTGTCTGAAAGATAGGTTAAAAAGGGAGAGAAAGAAGAGTGTAGGCTCTGAGGCATCACCCATATGGATATAATCTATGGTAAAGGGATAGTGTAGAGTTGTATATTGAAGGATAGGAGAGATGGGTAGTGATATTACTGGCTTTGGTGGCACAGACTTGACAGAAGGTTATGTTAGGTAGGGCAGGTTGGAATACTCAGGGCATGTAACTATGAACCTTGTCATTCCATGAGTCAAGACAGGAAAGTGTCATATGCCACAGGGGGATGGGGAGGAAGGAACAGTTAAGATCAAATGGAGTATTTAGTGGTCATGGGAAAGGTTTTCCATTACCTTATAGTAATGGACACAGGACATGGTAAATATCATCAAAAATTATAAAACTGTACCATCTAAATTGTAAATTATACTGTAAATCATTGACAAGGTTTAGTTGTCATATTTTAATATCTGAATAACAGTTATAACAATGCTAACATCTATTTCTAAAAAACGTTATAATATGGGCTGGGGAAGTGGGAGGGAATTTGGGTATGTGGGAGTCTCTAGTATTCTGTGTGTGACTTTGCTGTGACCTAAATCTTCCTTGAAAATTAAATGAAAATTTGGGAGACAGTGGGGAATAAGAGGTGTAAGGTGTCACCTTACCCTAGACATCTGATAATACAGTGATAAAAGGGAAAAAGAAAAATATTTTTAAAAAAGGATTTTTTTGTTCTTTTCCTATTTTTGAATGTCCCAATCCACTAATTATATTTATTTTTAGTTTAGTTTTTTCTTCTGAATTTCCTTGTATTTATCCCTTGCATTTAAACTTATCATTATTATTTCTTTATCCTATTAATTGCATTTGGTTGTTATATGGGCTTCATGTCCAAAGAAGGTTTAGATAACAGAAGGGTTACAATGGCGGCTGCAGACAATCATTGGTGGGGGGTGTCTGGGATGGGGGATTCATGGGAGTAAGTACATCTGAATATATATGAAAGATATATGAAATTGTTCAAATGATCAAGGGATGGGGCATGCTAATGGTTTGTAGACATTCACACAATAAAAGAGGTAATCTGAAATCCCAGCCTGGAGAGCTCTGCCACATTCTCCAAAGAAACAGTAACAGTCCCATGAGAGCAGGAGTAGTGTCTGGCAAAAGAGAATGGCCCATTGATGGATGCTTTTTATTGATGACTAGCCTTATGAGTCTTTACTCTTGTGATTGAAAGTTAGCCTACTGTTATAGAGTGCCTAAGAGTTGACACATGAGAGTCTCCTTGTTGCTCAAATGTGGCCTCTCTAAGCCAAACTCAGGATATGAATGCATTACCTTACCCCCAACGTGGGACATGACTCCTGGGGATGAAGCTCCTTGGCAATGAGGGATTAATACCAAGTGCCAACTGGCAACATGATTGGAAAAAGACCTTAAATAAAGGGGGGAACAGTTAAGAGAAATGAGCTCATGTGGCTAAGAGAGTTCAAAGAGAGTTAGGAGGTCATCCCAGAGGTAATGCTTACGCACACCTCAGTAAGATCTCATAGAACACCAAAGTGGATATCATCCCACACAGAGGGGATCCTGAGAGCTCTGGAAACACCCAGGTCCTATATAAGTGGGTATAGCCACAGAGATTGATGCCTTATTAGCAGGCTCTAGTTTGGAATCTGTGCTCCTGAGAGTGACAGAGTTGGACTCAAATAAGTCCTCCCTGCATATGGTCCATCAGTCCCTTCTATTCAAACCTATATGTGATGCTGGAGATTTTAGGTGTACTTCTAGAGACTGGAGCCTCTGGCCTACCTTTGTGCCAGGTGTGCATGGAATCTCATTGGAGCAGCAACCCCTACCCTATAGCTCAATGGACTCATCCAAGACACCTGGTGAGGAGATGACCCTGGTCCGCATCATCCTAGGGAATGGGGAGAGCCTGAAGCTGCAGACAGGATAATCCCATTCAATGTATCAATGGGATATAATCCCTCTCTCACTTGGAGCTGAAGTGGACATCATCCCATTCCCCTCAGAATTGGGGGAAGAGCTATGTACTAGAGTGGTCTTAATGGTATTCTGTTCTAGATATATTGTGAATCAAGCAATGTAAGAAATTATAACAGTGAGGTGGATCCAGTGGCCACTGAACACTTTTTGGGCAGGGAGGGAAAGGGAAGTTAAAATACTGGCTTCTTTTCAGAGCTTGAGGTTTGTCCTGAGTGGCAATGCGGTGATGGATGTAGGCCACTTTACATCAGCATATACAATGCAGAACTGTGTGGTAGAGAGTGTGGTCTACAATGTGAACTGTGGTCTATGCTTTGTGGCAAGGGCCCAGGATGTGTCTATCCATTGTGGGTGATGTGCCACACTGATGGATGATTGTGTGGGATGTTGTGGGAGGTGTGGGAAGTGGGAAACATGGAAATCCCTGTAATTTCTGTGAAATATTTAGGTAATCTAAGCACCTTTTAAAAAAATATATATATATATGTAAAGATATTTATGTAAGCTAATGCACATATATGCATATAGATTCATATATAATATTAAAATATTAGTACGTATTGTGAAAATTTTGATTCTTACCCACAATAAAAAAGAAAAAAAAGAAAGAAAATGCTGCAATAATGGGCTAATTATTTTTAAAATGGTAATTTTTTAAATGCTTACCCAGAATGTAATGGATTGAAGAACCAGTGAAAACAACCAGGATAATTTGAAATAATTGGAAAGCCCATCTTTACATAAACTAAGAGAAATCTCGAATTCTGATGCATGAATTAGTGGTAACAAATTGAACACACAAGAGTGTGGAAGAAGGTGTGGGAGGAGCAGATCTCAGAACAAATTACAAGTGCTCTTTTTCTCAAGGAGAAAGACATCCTGAATTACATAGTGACAGATGCTTCCTTAAAACATTGGCAACAGTTTGCACAGACTGGAGACGGAGATTCTTTGGAGATTCACATTCATTCCATTCACATGGTTTCTCTCCAGTATGAATGTTGTAATGTTTAATGAGATACTGCATCTGGCTAAAGGCTTTCCTACATTCCTTACATATATAGGATTTCTCTACCTTTTGTCTTCTCTGGTATGTAATGAAACTTGATTTCTGAAGGAAAGCTATCCCATATCCATCACATTTATAGGATATCTCTCCAGTATGTATTCTCAGATGGTAAATGAAGTTTTCCTTCTGGTTGAAGTCTTTTCCATATTCATTGAATACATAGTGTTTTTCTCCAGAATGAATGCTTTGATGTTTAATTAATGACTGCTTTTGCCTGAAGGCTTTTCTGCATCCTTTATATTCATTTTGTTTGTCTCCAATATGAGTTTTTTTCATGTTCTGTGAGATATGATTTGTACCTACAGGCTTTCCCATGGCCTATATGCATACGGTTTCTTTGCAGTAGGAAATCCCTTGTATCTGAGATTTGACATTTGAATTAAAGCTATACCAAATATATATGATTTCTCTTCAGTAAGAATTTTCTGATGAATAAAGAGGTTTTCATCAGGTTGAAAACATTCTCACATGTATGACATTACTATCTTTGTTCCCGTGTGGCTTTTAAATTAGGAGTAAAAAAAGATAGTAAATAGGTTATCCTGAGTACTGTTGTGGCAATGGATGTAGGACATTTTAAATCAGCACACACCACTCAGAACTGAGTGGGAGAGAGTGTGGTCTACAGTGTGAACTGTGGTCTATGGTTGGTGGCAAGGCTCCAGGATATGTAAATTCATTGAGGTTGGTGGGCCACACTGTGGGAGATGTTTGTGTGGGATGGGGTGGGAGGTGTGGGAGGTGGGCAACATTGGAATCCCAGTGGGTTCCGTGTAATATTTTGGGTAATCTAAGCACCTCTTAAAATATATATATAAATGGCATTTTTGTAGGCAAATACACATATATGCATATATATTTATGTATCATTTTGCAAATGTTTATATGTATTGTGAGAATTTTGATTTTTACCCATAATAAAAAAAAATGATAGTAAATAGCAGCCTACATTCAGGACACTCATAAGGTTTATCTCTTGTTTGAATTTTCCCATATTCCATGAGGTTTTGTTTCTGGTGGAAGCATTCCCATGTTGATTACAATACTAACTATTGTATGAATATTTCATGCTCAGTGAGATTTAATGCCTGACTGAAAGATTTCCAGTATACCTTACATACACTGGGTATTACTCCTGCATGCTTCTTTGTTGTGACTCTAGTTTTCCCAAATTCATGAAATCCTAAATGGTTTCTCTGGAAGATTAATTCTCAGGTATATCATAAGGTTAAATTTCCAAGAAAACTTCACACTCATTACACTTAAAGGGGAGGACTACAATATGGGGCAAACTGGCAAGCATGATACAAATTCCTTCCAAGTGAACATACATAGAAGTGTTATTTTGAGGAAACATTGCTTGTTGTCACAGAAAAGATTTTCCCAACTTTCTTACATTCTCTGCCTTCATATTAAGCCTGTACTGCTGTGGAAGTGGATATAGCTTCACTCAGAAGCCTTTTGTTATGTGATTCTTTCTGCTTCTTAATGTCCAATGCTTCTTCATAGTTTGTAGGGTGCAGCAAAAGCAATGCCTAGAGGGAAATTTATAGCATTGAATGCATTCATTAGAAAAGAGGAAATATCCAATATCAATCATCTAAGTGTCCAAATTGGGAAGTCCAACAATGTCTCCTTTTTATTTGTCCCATCATTGATGGCTCTTCTTGCTTCAAATGAGCACCACATCCAGTTTGGTGACTTCATAACTAGGAAATGGGGAAGTTATACAGCACAGGATTAATGATGGGGACAAAGCAACACCCCATAAATCAACCTGGGAACATTCAGGCTTTGGAGGATAAGAAAGGCACAGCTTCCAAAGATGCACAAGTAGGGTGGCCCCAGAACAAAGGCCAAAATGGCAACCCATGAAATCCTAAACATTTCATTTGGGACTGACTATTTTTATTCAATTTTTTTCCTTCTATTTATTTGGATGAGATGCACTATTTAATATTCTATAGAGTTTACCAGGGAAATTATAACACTTTTGCTTGCCTTCCCAAATCCACACTTATTATTTGTTATTGACTTGTGAAATAATGTATTTTAAAACATTTTATAACCTGTATTAGTCAGCCAAAGGGGTGCTGATACAAAATACCAGAAATCTTGTGGTCTTTATAAAGGGTATTTTTGGGGGTAGAAGCTTCCAGTAACCAGGCCATAAAGCATAAATTTCTTCCTTAACCAGTCTGTTACCCTGTCTAGGAGCAAGACAGCTGCCGACATTTGTCAGGGTTCAGGTTTATTGTGTTCCTCTCTTCCCAGGGCTGCGTTTCTCCCTGAGCTCAGGTCCTCTGTTTCTTCCTCAAGGTCAGCTGTAGTCTATGAGGCTCTCTAAGCTTTGCCTCTCTCCACAAGGCCATCTGTGAACTGTCAGGTGAATGGCTTGTCTCTTTTCCCTGGGGTCTCCTGTCCTTGCTCATCAGAACTCCAACATCAAAAACTACTCCAATTCGGTCCATTGTCATGTTTTTTTATATTTGAGACCCCACCCACTAATGGGTGGGACACAAGTACCCTACGGACTGTGGCCCAGTTAATGCCCTTAGCGTAACTTAATCATGCCCAGATTAACAGACCAGTTTACAAGCATCATCCCATAAATATTATTGCAATTCATAACAATATCAAACTTCTACATATCCAGTTACTCATCTTATGCTATATATTATTTTATGGTGTATTTGAACACTTTATTGGTGTCCTAGGCCATGGATATCATTATTAGTTTATCCATTCAATAGTTATTTCGTTATATGAATTTAATTAACAGATATTGTTCTTCAATCCATCCCGAATCTTGACTCTTCTGAGAATATATTTTTCTGCCTGAAGAATATTCTTTTACATTTCTTTTAAAGTGAGTTGCTTCTAGCCTACCTTATTAGTTTTTACTCATCTGTAAAAGTATTTATTTCACTTCTTCCTGAAGCATTGAGATGAATTAAATCTCAGGCCATCTACGATCTCCACTGCTTTTGAGAGCACCCTTAGTGTTGAACTTCTCCATTCTGTTGTAAATGTAATCAGTTCTTTAGGGAAGAAATTAGGGGCTTTCAGTTTTATTCCCTGTTTCCTACCCTCACCCCCCACAAAATCTGTGTGCTATGGCTCTGGGTATGGGAATGATCACTCAACTCTGAGTTACACACCTGATTTTGGAGCTAAGATTTGTTGGAGAAAGCACAGTATATTGTGTTCTTCTTGGGACCTTTCTAGGGACCAGTGCAGAGGTGGTCAGCACTCCATTTTGCTCAGTGATTGCCACCCCCAAAGTAAAGCCACAGCTCAGGAGTTCCCATTTCTCCTGGACTTTGGAGACCCGTTCTTATCCCTGTGCCCTGGGTTAATGTCATTGTTTGAGTCTTGTGTGGACCCCAGAGAAGTATGTTCTTACAAACCCATTGCTGTTTGTGTAAGCCTTTTTTATGTAGGACATTTTGGTTAGAGTCAGATAAGGGAAATTTCAATTAGGGTACATTTTGTTAGAATGCTTTAGTTTAGTTAAGGACCTCTGATTAGTTTTCAGGCACCAGGATGGTCCCCAATCATTGTGCTGAAGTCCTACATAAATGGAACACACAGAGAAGAGTGCTGCCATATTTACCCTGCCATGTGAGAGAGGGATCCAAGATCTCCTAGAGCTGTGGAGACACACAGAAACCCTGAGATGCTGAGGAAGAGGCCAGAGGTTGTAGTCATGGAGCAGCTTGAAGCTGAAGACATCCAGGCCAGAGGAGAAGGGAGAGGTGTTAGCAATTGTGTCTAATGGCCCATTACTGAACTCTGGGAGAAAGTGAGTTTGGAGGAGTAGGCAGAGAGAGACAGGCAGGCACAACATTTTGTCTTGGCAGGATTCCTGCAGCAGCTGACCCTTGCTAAGACAGGATTTTAGACCATGACTTGATTTGGACATTTTCACAGCCTCAGAACTGTATGCTTCAAATCTAAAAATTACAATAAAAGCCAACCTACTTCTGGTATTTTGCATTGGCAGAACTGGGGAAATTCAAACAGCCAAGGACACAGAGTTAGAGAGCTGCCCTGTTCCCAATCAACAGTATTTATTTGAGGCTCAGTGATTTCACCTATAAACTGTGGGTATCTCCAGACTAGGCAGGAATGAATATGGGTAAGATGGAGGGGGAAGTGCTCTTGGCCAGGAAGTCCTGCAAGACAGGGAGTCAGGCAGGGGTGTCACAGGGTTTGGGGACTTGTATAAAGAAACAGATGTCCAAATATAATGTACCTTCTTCAGGCAGGGTTTGCCCAGGTGGTCAGGGACAGATAAAAGCATGGGACCTGGGGTCTGGTGCAGCAGTGAAATCGGGGCACACAGAGGAGTCTCCTAGCTCCTGCTCCTTTTGCCCTACCCTCCTTCCCTTGGCTTCCAAACTGGACCCTCTGAGGAAGCTGTTCTTACTGCGAATTCTGAGCAGGGCTTTCTCCCGGTCCTCCTTTGCACACCCACAACCTATGGTGATGGTTTTCATTGGGGCTCTAAGAGTTTGGTTCCCAAACAAAACAGTCCTTCTATGGCTTGGAGAATTGCAGTGAACACTTGTTATATTCCTGCTTATTCAGCTGTTCATCAGCTTCTTCCCGTCCAACCCCTCTGTTCACTTCTGGGATTGAAGATGTCTGCATCATTTTGAACTCTGTTCAAAATATGATGAAAATTTTATATTTAATTAGTCTGAGAAATATCTGGCATCTGCACTCTCGGAGGTTTTCTGCAAACATGGCCCTTTCTCACAACCTTAATTCTATTCTTGTTTCCCCTAGGTCCCAGAACTTTCTGGGATTCCCTTACTATTTATTAAGGTCACTGGCCTAATCTTCCTCATTATGGTGATGTTATTGCTGTACCCAATGTAATGTGAATTTTGATGTTTCCTTCCTGGCACCAACAGTTTTCATCATGGTATTGCCATTTTTAGCTGACCCAAGATTGGAGAAGGTGAATGTGCAACTGGAAGCAGGAGACCTGAGTCTGTGCCTGAGATCCAGGGGTTTACAGTAAGAGCAGCCTCCTCAGAGGGTTAATCCTGGAAACCAATGGAAGGAGGTAAGGGCAAAAGGAGCAGGAGCAGAAAGTTAACTGTATGTTCCCTGACTCCTCTGCTGCACCTGATCACAGGTCCCATGCTTTTATCTGCCTCAGTCCACCTGGCCAATCACTATCTGAGGCAGGTACATCGTACCCAGGCATATATGACTTTAGACTAGTCACCAAACAATATGATTCCCCTGCCTGACTCCTGTCTTGTATGCCTGCTGGCGAAGGCCACTTCCTCCTCTGTCTTACCAGTTCTCATTCCTGCCTAGTCTGGAGACACCCACAGTTTACAGGTGACTTCACTGGGAAGCAGCATTACAATGCCATTTGGGAACAGGTCAGCTCTCCAACACTGTGTCGCTAATTGTGTGAGATTGCCAAGTTCTGCCAATGCAAAATACCAGAAATAAGTTGGCTTTTACTGGAATTTATTAAGGTTAAAGCTTACAGTACTGAGGCTGTCAAAATGTCCAAATCAAGGCATCACCAAAAATGCTGTCTTAGCAAGGGTCAGCTGCTCCTGGACACCTGCCAAGGCAAATTGTTGGGTCTGCTTGTTTCCCTCTGCCTTCTCTTCCAAACTCACTTTCTCTCTGAGCGCAGCAGTGAGTCATCAGACACAATTGCTCACACCTCTCCCTTCTCCTCTGGCTTGGATATCTTCAGGTTCAAGCTGCACCATGACTATAACCTCTGGCCTCTCCCTCAGCCACTCATGTTTCTGTGTCTCTCCAAATGGAAGGCAAACATGGCAGCAATCTTTCTCTTTGTGTTTCTAGTATGTAAGTCTTCAACACAATGATTGGGGTCCATCCTGGTGCCTGAAATCTAATCAGAGGCCCTGAACTAGACTAAAGCAATCTAACAAAAAATGACCTAATCAATAGGTCCCTTATCTGAATCTAACCAAAATGTCCTACATATAAAAGGCTTACACACACAGAAATGGGTCAGTAAGACCACACTTTTCAAGACTCAATGAAGGCATTAACTCAAATGAGGGCATTAACCCAGGGCACAGGGATCAGGAGTGGTCTCCTAAGTCTGGGAGAAATGGGATGTCATGAAGCAGTGGCTGTTCTTGGGGTGTGGCCATCATTGAGCAAAATGGGGTGATGACCACCAATACACTGGTCCCTAGAATGGTCCCAAGATGCCTTCAATATCCTGTGCTTTCCCCACCAAATCTTAGCTGTGAAATCAGGTGTGTAACTTGAGAAGTGTGCCATTATTCCCATTCCCAGATCCAGAGCACACACATTTTGCCTGGGTTGTGGAGGGGCAATTGAAGGTGGTAAAACTGAAAGTCCCTAATTTCTTCTCCAAAGAACTGATTATATTACAACAGAATGGATTATTTCAACCCTAAGGGTGCTCTCAAAAGCAGCGGAGATTGTCGAGGGCCTGAGATTTAATTCATCTCAATCTTTCAGGAAGAAGTGAAATATATACTGTTACAGATGGGTAAAATCAAATAACGTTGTGACTTCTGGGAAGATGGCAGACTAGTAAGATGTGGGAATCTCTTTTCCAGAAACATAGCTAGAGAACAGGGTGACACCACCCCAAAATATATCTTCTAGAGTTTATGACAGCAGGGGCAGTCTCCATACCACCCAGAGGTGAGTGGGGCAAAACAGAGAAATCACAATGACAGAACCAGAACCATGAGTTGGAACCAGCAGCTGATGCTGGCACCCTCCCTGACACTCTTTAGAATAATGGGGCCTCTGGGCCTGCGACTACAGACAAAGGGGGCTCCAGGGATCTACCACTCCTGGAAAGGGGAGAGAGAGAGGGACACAGCCTTAAGCTGACTCAGGTTCTGACCTGCAAATTTGGGCTCTGGAGCCCCATGGACCCTTCCACATGGCAGTTTGCCCTGGGAACCTAGGAAGGACTGGAGAAATCCGACCCTCACCACCTCCCTCTCTTCTAGCCTGCCCTAATTGTTGAGGACTCCACAGGAGAGGGGAGAGAGAGCCTGGAGCTGACCCTGCTTTGACTAATAGGTTTGGTGTGCCCTGTCCTGAGAGCCCTTCCAGGACAATGGGGTTGCGCCATTGTTTGCCTTGGAGCCTGCAAGGGGCTAAAGGTATAGAAACCTCCCAATCTGCTCTGCTATTAACAGGGTCTGATTGTTGAGGATTCAGAAGGTAGAGTAAATAGCTCCTAGCTGGGAAAGAGTGGGGGCTACCAGAGAAGACTGGAGAACTGTCTCATAAAGTTTGAATTACAAGGCTCTTGGCCCCCAGACAGGAAGCTCTACCACATTGATCTGGTCTGTCTCACAAAAGTTACACGCTGACCAGGCATTGAATTGTGAGCTGCCAATGAGCACCATCTCCTGGCAGAACAAGGAAGTGCACATAAGAAAATTAATAAGTGTGAGAGGATTTTCCTGGCCTCTATAGCCTCCCTTCCCAAGGCCCTAGGAAACGAACTTACAACCAATAACTGGGTCCAGTGCCCAGTTTTGAGCAACCACCAGGACAATCCTGACCATCAAGTATGAGCAAAACTCAAAGGGTTGTGGTAACTCACAGCCTCCTGCCACTCAAACCTGATTAAAGAGAAAGAGATAGAGCATCTAAGTAAAATACAACCTAATCAGATGCCTAAACACCAGCAAAAATTATGAGACATAATAAGAAAATAGAAGACATGGCTCAAGAAAAGGAATACATCAAAGTACCAGAAGAGCTGCACAATTTGAGAGTACTAATTAGTGAAATGAGCACAAATTTCCAAAATCAAATTATTGAGATGAAAGAATATATAGTTAAATAGATAAATGACATCAAGACTACATTGAGTGAATGCAAAGAAGAATTTGAAATATGAACAGAAAAATAAAGGTGTTCGTGGGAATGAAAGACACAATAGGTGAAGTCAAAAACACATTTAAGGCATACAACGCAGACTCGAAATGATAGGAAAAAGAATAAGTGATACTGAAGACAGATCAGCTAAAATTGAAGAGAGACTAGAACAGAGAGAGAAAAGAATGGAAAAATTGAGCCGGGGCTCAGAGAGTTGAATGACAACATGAAACACAGCAACATATGTGTCATGGGAGTTCCAGAAGGGGAAGAGAAAGGAAAGCGGGCAGAAAGAGTATTAGAGGAAATAATAGCTGAAAATTTCCCAACTCTCACAAAAGAAATGAACTTACATATCGAAGAAGCATACCATACCCCAATGAGAATAAACCCAAATAGACCCATGCCAAGGCACATCCTATTCAGAATGTCAAATGTAAAAGATAAAGAGAAAATTCTCAAAAAGCAAGAGGGAAGCAAACGATCACGTACAAAGTACGTCCAGTAAGACAATGCAGATTTCACTTCAGATACCATGGAGGCAAGAAGGCAGTTGTATGATACAATAAGGAAACTAAAAGAGAAAAACTACAGGCCGATAATTCTTAAATGAGCAAAACTGTCCTTCAAATATGAAGGTGAGTATAACATATTCAAAAAGAATCAGAAACTAAAAGAGTTTACAAAAAGAATCCAAATTTACAGGAAATATTAAAGGAAGTCTTAGAATCTGAAAGAAAAAGACAGGAAAGAGAGGCTTGGAGGAGAGTATAGAAGAAAGAAAAGCAGAAAGGATAACCAAAAGAGTAAAAAGAGAAACAAAAACAAGATGGCATATGAAAACCAAACAATACAATGGGGAAAATAAATAGTGCATTTTCAGTAATATCATTGAATGTGAATGGATTAAATTCCCCAATCAAAAGATACAGGCTGACAAAATGGATAAAAAAAACATGAGCCATCCATATGCTGCTTACAAGAAACTCACCTCAGACCCAGGGATACAAACCGGCTGAAAGTACAAGGTTGGAAAAAGATACTCCACGTGAATAGTAAACAGAAAAGAGCAGGGGTAGCTATACTAACATCAGACAAAACAGGCTTTAAATACAAAAAAGTGATGAGATATGGAAGGCCATTATACATTAATAAAAGAGATGATCCTCCAGGAAGTTATGAGTCAGAAATATCTACACACCTAACTGGAGTGCCCCAAAATAAATGAGACAAACTCTGGCAAAACTGAACAATTGTCAGAGACTTCAACACCCCTCTCACATCATTAGATAAGACAACTAGACAGAAGATCAACACGGAAACAGATAACTTGAACAATGTGATAAACAAGTTAGACCTAACAGACATATATAGAACACTGCATCCAAACTCAGCAGGTTATACATTCTTCTCAAGTGCCCATGGATATTTTGCCAGGATAGACCACATGTTAGGTCACAATTCAGCTCTCAATAAATATAAAAACCTTGAAATTATACAAAGAACCTTCATAGATCATAATGGAATGAAACTAGAAATCAATAACAGAGAGGAAAGAAGTAAATTTGCATATGTGTGGAGATAGAAAAACACATTCTTAAATATTCGGTGGGTCAAAGAAGAAATTGCAAGTGAAATCAATAAATATATTGAGACAAAAGAAAATGAGAATGCAACGTATCAAAACTTATGGTACACAGCAAAGGCAGTCTTGAGAGGGAAATTTATAGCCCTAATTGCCTATATTAAAAAACAAGAAAGAGCTAAACTCAAAGATTTAACTGAACAACTAGAGAAACTAGAAAAAGAACAGCAAACCAATCCCAAAGGAAGCAGAAGGAAATAAATAATAAAGATTAGAACAGAAATAAATGAAATTGAGAACAGAAAAACAATAGAGAAAATCAACAAAACCAAAAGCTCGTTCTTTGGGAAGATCAATAAAATTGATAACACCCTCACTAAACTACCAAAGAAAAAAAGAGAGAAGATGCAAATAAACACAATCAGAAATGAAAGAGGTGAAATTACAAATGACCTCACAGAAATAAAAAGAATCAGAACAGGATATTATGAGAAACTGTATGCCAACAAACTAGAAAACCTAGATGAAGTGGATAAATTTCTAGAAACATATAACTACCTACACTGACACTCCAAGAAATACAAGAATTTAACAAACTAATAACAATTAAATTTTATCATTAAAAATCTCCCAGCAAAGAAAAGTCCAGGACCAGATGGCTTCACAGGTTTATTCTACCAAGCATTTCAAAAAGAATTAACACCAATCTTTTTTAAGCAATTCCAAAAAATTGAAGGTGAGGGAAATTTACCCAACACGTTTTATGAAGCCAATATCACCCTAATAGCAAAGCCAAATAAACATTCCACAAGAAAAGAAAATTACAGACCAGTCTATCTAATGAACATAGACACAAAATTCTCAACAAAGTACTTGTAAATTGAAACCAACAGCATATCAAAAGACTTATACTTCATGACCAAATGGGCTTTATTCCTGGTATGCAAAGGTGGTTCAACATAAGAAAATCAATCAATGTAATACACCACATTAACAAATTGAAGGATAAAAACACATTCGAATCTCAAAAGATGCAGAAAGTCATTTGACAAAATCCAACATCCTTTTTGGATAAAAATACTCAAAAGTTAGGAATAAAAGGAAAATTCCTCAATATGATAAAAGGCATATATAAAAAATCTACAGCCAACATCATAATCAACGGGGAAAGGATGAAAGCTTTCCCTTTAAGATGGGGAACAAGACAAGGATGCCCACCGTCACGATTGTTATTCAACATTATACTAGAAATTCTAGCTAGGGCTATTAGAAAAGACAAAATAAATTAAAGGGATCCAAATAGGAAAAGAGGAAATAAAACTCTCACTCTTTGTGCATGACATGATTCTGTACTTAGAAAATCCTGAAGTATCCATGACAAAGCTACTTGAACTAATAAATGAGATCAGCGAAGTGGCAGGATACAAGAAAAACATGGAAAATTTGGTAATTTTTTGTACACTACTACTGAACAACCTGAGGAGGAAATCAGGGGGAAAATTCCATTTTCAATAGCATCCAAAATACTCAAATACCTAGGAGATAATTTAACCAAAGAAGTACAGGACCTATATGCAGAAAACTACAAAACAGTGCTGAAAGAAATGACAGTTTTTGGGTAGGGAGGGGAAGAGCAGTTGAAATACAGGGGCTTCTTTGGGAGTTGGAGGTTGTCCTGAGTACTGTTGTGGCAATGGATGTAGGCCATTTTAAATCAGCACACATCACTCAGAACTGAGTGGGAGAGAGTGTGGTCTACAGTGTGAACTGTGGTCTATGGTTGGTGGCAAGGCTCCAGTATGTGTAAGTTCATTGAGGTTGGTGGGCCACACTGTGAGAGGTGTTTGTGTGGGATGTGGTGGGAGGTGTGGGAGGTGGGCAACATGGGAATCCCAGTGGGTTCCGTGTAATATTTTAGGTAATCTAAGCACCTCTTAAAATCTATGTATATATATATAAATAACATTTTTGTAAGCAAATACACATATATGCATATATATTTATATATCATTTTGCAAATGTTTGTATGTATTGTGAGAATTTTGATTTTTACCCATAATAAAAAATAAAAGAAAAGAAAAGAAAAGAAAAAAAAGAAAAAAAAAAAAAAGAAAAAAAGACCTAAACAAATGGAAAGACATTCTGTGTTCATGGATTGGAAGAATAAATATCGTGAAGATGTCAATTTTGCCCAAAGTGATTTACAGATTCCATGCAATACCAATCAAAATCCCAATAGCTTACTTTACAGAATTAGAGAAGGCAATTACCAAATTCATCTGGAAGGGTAAGTGCACCCGAATAGCCAAAAGCAATCTCAAAAAGAAGAGCAATGTGTGAGGAATTTCACTGCCTTACCTCGAAACATATTACAAAGCTACAGTAGTCAAAAAGGATGGTACTGGCATAAAGATAGACACATTGATCAGTGGAATAGAATTGAGAACCCAGAAATATGCCCTTACTTATACAGTCAACTGGTTTTTCACAAACCTACCAAGCCCACGCTAATGGGAAAAAAGTCTTTTCAACAAATGTTGTTGGGAGGACTGGATATCTATAACCAAAAGAATGAATGAGGACTCCTGTCTCACCCCCTATAAAAGAATCAACTCAAAATGGATCAAGGATCTAAATATAAGTGCCAGTACCATAAAACTACTAGAGGAAAATGTAGGGAAACATCTTCAAGACCTTGTAGTAGGTGGTGGCTTCTTGGACCTTACACCTAAGGCACGTTCAACAAAAGAAAAAATTGATAAATGGGTCCTCCTCAAAATTAAACACTTTTGTACCCCACAGGACTTTATCAGAAAGGTGAAAAGGCAGCCAACTCAATGATAAAAATATTTGAAAATCACATATCTGATAAGGGTTTAATTCCCAGGATATATATGAAGAGAGGTTGCAACTCAACAATAAAAACACAAATGACCCAAATAAAAATGGGGAAAAGACTTGAATAGACATTTCTCCTAAGAAGTAATACAAATGGCAAAAAAACATATGAAGAAATGCTCAGTATCACTCATGATTAGGGAAATGCAAATCAAAACTACAATGACATATCATTTTACAGCTATCAGATTGGCCACTATTAAAAGGACAGGGAACTACAAGTGTTGGAGAGGATGTGGAGAGTTAGGAACACTTCTTCACTGTTGGTGGGAATGCAGAATGATACACCTACTATGGAGGACTGTTGGGCAGTTCCCAAAGAAGTTGAATATAGACTTGCCACGTGACCCTGCAATACCACTACTGGGTATATACCCAGAAGAACTGAGAGCATTGACATGAACAAACATCTGCACACTCATGTTCATAGCAACATAATTCACCATTGCCAAAAGTTAGAAAAAACCCAGGTGTCCATCAACAGATGAATGGATAAACAAACTGTGGTATATTCACATGATGGAATATTATGCAGCTGTAAGAAGAAATGAAGTCATAAAACATTTGGCAACATGGATGAACCTGGAGGACATTATGTTGAGGGAAGCAAGCCAGACACAAAAGGACAAATAGTGCATGAATGCATTGGTACGATCCAAATATATTGTGTAACATCTTGAGTGATCCAAAATGAAAAAATTTATATGCATCCATTACTGTTAATTGAGAAATGTACATATTTATTCATCTGTGTTTTCTTTTTAGTTTTTAATTGTTTATATTTTCAATTATTAAATGTACAAATAAAGTTTCAAAAATATTAAAAAAATAAACAGATCTACAACAAAAATTAAACTAATAAGTTTGCCAGCATTAACACACTTTAAAAGAAATGTAAAAGAATATTTTCTGGCAAAAAGAAAATAATCTCAGAATGTTCAAGTTTCAGGATAGATTAAAGAACAATATCTATTAATTAAATACATATATCTAAATGACTATTGAATGGATAAAGTAATAATTATATCCATGGCCTAGGACATCAATAAAGTGTTAAAATACACCATAAAATATTACATAGCATAAGATGGGTAAATGGATACATTGCAGTTTGATATCATTATGAATTCCAAAAATAGATATTGGATAATGGTTCTAAACTGGTCTGTTAATCAGGGCATGATTAAATTATAAGGGCATAGACTGGGCCCCAATCGGTAGGGTTTTGAGCCCTGCCTTTGGAGGGTGGGTTCTCAAACATAAAAAGACATGGAAAGTACAGAACTGTAGTAGTTATGATGTTGAAATTCACAAGATGCACAAGGCAGGAGGCCCTAGGGAAAAGAGAAAAGCCATCCACCTGACAGTTCACAGATGGCCTTGCGGTGAGAGACAAAGCTTGAAGATCTTCATAGTCTACAGCTGACCTTGTGGAGGTCAGCACAGAGAGAAATGCAGCCCTGGGAAGAGAGGAACCCAAGAAGTCTGAAACCTGGCAAATGTTGGCAGCTGTCTTTCTCCAAGACAGGCTAACCGACTTTGGGGAAGGAAGAAACATATACTTTATGGTCTGGTAACTGTAAGCTTCTATACCAAATAAATACCCTTTAAAAAGACCCATAGATTTCTGGTATTTTACATAAGCACACCTTTGGCTGACTAATACAGGATATAAAATGTTTTAAAATATGTTATTTGGCCAGTCAATAAAAATAATAAGTGCAGATTTGGAAAGGCAAGGAAAAGAGTTATTATTTTCCTGGTAAATTTCAAAGAATATTAAATAGTGCATCTCATCCAAAAAAAAAAAAAAAAAAACAGAAGAAAAATAATTGAACAAAAATAATCAGTCCAAAACAAAGTGTTCAGGATTCCTGGATTGTCATGTTGGCCTATGTTCTGGGGCCACCTTACTCATGAAGCTTTGGAAGGTGCACCTTTCTTACCCTTTAGAAGCCTGAAGTTTCCAGGCTTGATTTATGTCCTGGGTTTTGTCCCCATTATAAATCAAGTGCTGTATCACTTCCCCATTTCCCAGTTATGAAGTCACCAAACTAGTTGGGATGCTCATTTGAAGCAAGAAGAACCATGAAAGATAGATCAAATAAATAGGAGATATTGTTGCGGTTCCCAAATTGGATGCTTATTTGATTGATATTGGATCTTTCCTCTCTTCTAATGAAAACATTCAATGCTATAAATTTCCCTCTAAGCACTCTTTTGCTACACCCCGCAAACTATGAAGAAGCATAGGACATTAAGAAGCATAGACAACCACATTACAAAAGGCTTGTGAATGAAGCTATATCCACTTCCACAATACTACAGACTTAAGATGAAGGCAGAGAATGTAAGAAAGTTTGGAAAATATTTTCTCTGACTGCAAGCATTGTTCCTCAATATAACATTTCTATGAATGTAACTTCACATCAAAGGAATATGCATCATGCTTACTTAAGCATGAGGGATTCTATGTAAGGAGAAAATAATGAGAGCAATGGGTTTTACCAGTTTGCACCACATGATAGTCCTCCCTTTTAAGTGTAATGAGTGTGAAGTTTCCTTGGAAATCCAACCTCAAGAGATACCTGAGAATTAATCCTTCAGAGAAACCATTTGGGATTTCATGAATTTGGGAAAGCTAGAGTCACATCAAAGAAATATACAGGAGTAAAACCCTGTGTATATAAGGAATACTGGAAATCCTTCAGCCAGACATTAAATCTCATTGAGCATGAAATATTCACACATTAGTTAGTATTGTTATGAACAGGTGAAAGCTTCCATCTGAAATAACACCTCCTGGAATACAGAAAATTCAAACTAGAGAGAAACCATATGAGTGTCCTGAATGTAGTCTGTTCTTTACAGTTATTTTTAACTCTTCATTTAAAAAACCATACAGGGGAACAAGCATAGAAATATAATACTTGTGGGAAAACTTTCAACCTGAATAAAACCTCGTTATTCATCAGAAAATTCTTACTGAAGAGATATCATATATATGTGGGAAAGATTTAATTCAAATGTCAAATCTGAGATACAAGAGATTTCCTACTGCAAAGAAACCTTATGCATATAAGGCATGTGAAAAGCATTTAGGTAAAAAACATATCTCACAGAACATGAAAATACGCATAGTCAGCAGGATCAAAATTAATGCAAAGAATGCGGAAAAGCCTTCTGCCAAAAGCAACAGTTCATTAGACATCAGAGCATTCATTCTGGAGAAAAACCCCATATATGCAATCAACGTGGAAAAACCTTCAACCAGAAAGAAAACCTCATTAACCATCTGAGAATACATACTGGGGAGAAATCCTATGAATGTGATGGATGTGGGAAAGCTTTAATTCAGAAATGAAGCCTCATCACACACCAGAGAAGACAAACTGGAAAGAAACCCTATATATGTAAGGAATGTAGAAAAGCCTTCAGTAGCAAATCAAATCTCACTGACCATGAGAAAATTCATAGTGGAGGGAAACCATATATATGTAAGGAATGTGGAACAGCCTTCAGCAAGAGGCAGTATCTCATTAAACATTACACCATTCTTACTGGAGAGAAACCTTGTGAATGTAATGAATGTGAATCACCAAAGTATCTCCACCTCGTCTGTGCAACTGGTTGCCCATTTTTTAAGGAAGCTGCTGTGACTGTGCAATTCAGGATGTCTTTCTCCTCTTGAAAAAGTGCACTTGCAGTTTGTTCTGAGATCTGCTACTCCCACATCTTCTTCCACACTCACCTGTGTTCAATTGTTACCACTAATTGATGCATCAGAAACCGAGATTTTTCCTAATTTATATAAAGATGGGCTTTCCACTTATTTCAAATTGTTCTGGTTATTTTCACTGATTCTTCAATCCATTACATTCTGTGTAAGCATTTAAAAAATTACCATTTTAAAAATAATGTTTCCCATTTTTTTAGCATTTTCTTATAAGGAAACCCAACAATTGATATTTTTCTGAGTTTTTTCACCTGATTCTTATGTGGAGTCATGTTTAACAGCCACTGAAGTACAGTGGCCTTCTTTCTTCTTAACTCCAATTTTCCTTGTAATTTTAAATCAGAAATGATCCTTTCAGAATTAGACAATATAGTTCTAATCAAAATTATTTTAAGAAGTTAGAAATTTTATTTATATTCTTAACCTGTACTCCAATATATTTCTCATATGTGATAGTGTGTGGGATTAATGAAACTAGAGAATGCATGTATTTACACATAGAAATGTGTACCCAAAAGAATATGTCAATGCAGATAATTCTGAAGAAGGAGGAATGGGGATTGAGGCTAGAGAAGGAATTTGACTGTGTGCCATAGGAGACATAAATAAATTTTTTACTCTTTGTACAAATAATTTTGCTATAATTTAAATGAAATTATGAAAATAGTATACAATGAAACCAAACAAAGTGGTTGGTTTGAATATATTGATTTGTATCTTCAACATTACTGGGGTGAGGGGAACCCTCACCCTTTGCTAATAGAGTCCTCTATAATGGAAAAGTACTCACTCCCCTCGACCCTCTCCCCCAGCTACCTGGACAGGTATATGCCTCCCACACCAAGAGTGAGCATGGAGTACGAGGAGCATGGACGTGAACATGTGAAGGCTACCTTCCTCTCTACACGTGTCCAGTAGGAGGGCTCTAAGCACCAAAGCAGAAGATGGACTTACTGCTGCTTTCTCCCCAGTGAAGACACGCTAGAGTGTCTCACATCATTAATGAGACTGTGAGTGCTGAGCAGGGCTTTCTCCCTTTTCTCCTTTGCAGATCAAGAACCTATGATGACGGTTTTCATTAGGGCTCTGTGAGTTTGGTTCACAAACAGGACATTCACTCTCTGGCTTCAGGGACCTGCAATGAACACGTGTCACAGTCTTGCTTCTTCAGTTGTTCATCAGTTTCTTCCCATCCAACCCTTCTGTTCTCTTCTGGGATGGAAGAAATCTGCATCATTTACAACACTGTTAAAAATGTGTTGAAAATTTAATATTAACTTAGAAATATCTGGCATCGGCACCCTCTGAGGTTTTCTGCAATCATTACACCCTCTCACAGCCTCACTTCAATTCTTGTCAGCCATATGTCCCAGGACATTCTGGGATTTCTGTAATATTTTTTTAGGGTCACTGGCCTAATGTTGCTCATTCTGGTGATGTTATTGGTGTAGCCAATACTCTAATGTGAATTTTGACATTTCCTTCCTGACACCAACATGGTTCATCTTGGCATTGATGTTTCTTTAGCTGCCCCAAGATTGGAGAAGTTGAATGTAGGACTGGAAACAGGGCACCTGAATGTGAGAACCAGATGTGGTACAGTAAGAACAGCCTCCTCAGAGGGTCAAAGTTGGATGCCAAGGGAATGAGGGAAGGGCAAAAGGAGCAGGAGCAGGAAGTCTCTTCTCTGTGCCCTGACTCATCTGCTGTACCAGACTCCAGGTCTCATGCTTTTATCTGCCACTTCCCATCGCCCAACCACTTCCTGAGCCAGGTGCATCATAGTGGGGTATCCTTGACTTTATACATTTCACAAAACAATGTGAAACCCCTGCCTGACACCTTGCAGGCCTTGCTGGCCAAGAGCACTTCACCCTCCATCTTACCGGTACACAATTCTGTTTAGTCTGGAGACACCCACAGTTTACAGGTGAATTCACTGGACAGCAGAATAACACTTGTCTTTTGATTACAGGGCAGCTCTCCAACCCTGTGTCCCTAGCTGTTTGAGTTTTCAAAGCACTGCCAATGCAAAATACCGGAAATACTTTGATTTTATTGGAATTTATTAGGGTTAAAGCTTACAGTTCTGAGGCTGTGAAAATGTCCAAATCAAGGTATCATAAAAAATGCTGTCTTAACAAGGGTCAGCTGCTGCTGGACTCCTCCCAAGGTAAAATATTCAGCCTACCTTTCTCTACCTTCTCCTTCAAACCCATTTTGTCTCTGAGCTCAGCAGTGCACCACCAGACACAATTGTTCACACCTCTCCCTTATCCTCTGGCCTGGATGTCTTCAGATTCAAGCTGCTCCATGACTCCAGCATCGGACCTCTCCCTCAGCCTCTCAGGGTTTCTGTGTCTCTCCACAGCTGTAGGAGAACCTGGAGCCCTCTCCCACATGGTAGCACTCTTTCTTTGTGTGTTCCTTGTATGTAGGACTTCTGCACAATGATTCATGTCCATCCTGGTGCCTGAAATCTAATCAGAGGCCTTTAACTAAACTAAAGCATTCTAACAAAATGTGAGCTAATTGAAAAGTCCCTTATATGAATCTTACCAAAATGTCCTACATAAAAAAGTCTTACACACCAAGCAATGGGTTAGTAGAACATACTTTTCCAGGGTCCACACAAGACTCAAAGGAGTGTTTTAACCATGGCAAAGGGATCAGGAGGGATCTCCTAAGTCTGGGAGAAATGGGAACTCATAAAGCAGTGGCTGTACTTTGGGTTTGGCAATCATTGAACAAAATGGTGTGCTAACCACTGTTGCACTGTGAAGTGGAACATTTCCTATAAATAACAATTCCCAGAAGAAAAATTTAATGGAACCTTTATTAACGGTTGGGGCATGCTCTTTAGTAAGAGTCATGCCTAAAATCTGGAGGCTGAAGCCTTTATAGACTTTCTTCCCTTGTGTGCCAAACTTTACCGAGCATGCCAAGAGACTGGTTTGGTATGTTTAAACATATACATTTCTATATAGGTTTCTGAGCAAAGCACGCAAGCAAAGTTACAAAAGTGGATATTTGCCATTAGCATCTCAACGGGGGGGTGGGGGAGGAGTGATTTAACTTTTCCCAGCATGAGTGGCGCCATTCCGGCATTAGACCTGCCATTTCCCCACTAGGCCCAGATGGGTGTCTGGGTTTTTAACGACCACACAAATTTTATAAGCTTGGGTTTCCTGCTGGGGAGAATTGGTGTGGTCTTGTTTCCTTTTCATTCCCTTCTCCTGTAATGGCATTAGTCAAACCATTGACTCTGCGTCAGTAGAAAGAGGCGTGTAGTGAGAGTGTAGCACCATTAGTTTTACTGCCTCTATTCTTTTTTTAATATAGCAAGCGAGACAGTTAATGAAAACAGGACCCACTAGAAATCCCAGCATAATGAGGACAAGTGCGACTGTAGCAGCAGTGATTAAGGTTGTTAGATATGGAGACCACGAATACAGGCATTCATACAAGTTTGTACTTTTTTTTTCTGAGTTCTTCTCATTCCTGTGGCCTATTTCTGACTAATGAGAAGAATTCCTTTATCACTCCTGAGTGCTTAGCGTAGAAACAGCAGGTTTCACCGAGGGCTATACATAGTCCTCCCTGTTTTAAGAATAATAGATCTAACCCACGCCTATTTTGCAGAACCATTTTGGCTAAAGAGGATAAGGAATTTTTGAGATGACTGAGTTTTCTAACTTTTTAGGTCTAAGTCAACTTGAGTGGATAAGGTGTTAAAATTTTCTTTACCAGTGATCATGGCTGCCGTTCCCAAACGCCCCCCATCCCAAGCCCAACCATAATGGGAACAAGAATAGGAATTTGTTTAAAGCAACTCATAGTTCTAAAATGCTCGTGATTCCTTCACCTGAATACCAGTATTCCTGTGTGATGATATGCACCAGGATGCAAATTATTGTGTCTTTTTCAGTCTTAGATTGTGACAAAGGGTGATTTCTTGGGTACAGGCAACCAGGTGTCATTGGGGTCTTTCCAATAATAGGATTCATCAGTTTCTTAAGAGAAAACAATGGATGAACAGTGGGGGCCTAGGAAGTTGGCATTGATTTTGCTTGAGGAGGGGACAAAACAGTTGCTGCAACCTTGTAAGTCCCCCAGAGTTTTTATTGGCTCATGACCCCACTTACATAACCTTTGGCTTTCATTTGCTGATATCTTTTTTTTTTTTTCACTGTACAGGACAACTGGACTTGTATTTTATTTTTAATTAATTTATTTTTTATTGTGGGTAAAAATCAAAATTTTCACAATAAAAAACAATATTGATAAAATGATATATAAATATATATGCATATATGTGCATTTGTTTACAAAAATGTTATATATATATATATATTTTTTAAGAGATCCTTAGATTACCTAAAATATTACTCAAGACCTACCGAGATTCCCATGTTCCCCACCTCCCACACCTCCCACCACATCCCACACAAACGTCTCCCACAAGTGTGGCCCATCACCTTCAATGGACTTACACAACCTGGGGTCTTGCCATCAACAATAGACCACAGTTCACATCGTAGACCACACCCTGTCCCACACAGTTCCGAATGGTGTGTGCTGATTGAAAATGACCTACATCCGTTGCCACAATGGCACTCAGGACAAACTCCAAATCCCAAAAAAGCCCATGTATTTCAACTGCACATCACCTCCCTGCCCCGAAAGTGTACAGTGGCCACTGGCTCCACCTCACTGTTATAATTTCTTCCATTGTTAGAATCACAATATGTGTACAACAGAATACCATGAAGTCCACTCTAGTCCATAGTTCTTCCCCCAATCCTGAAGGGAATGGGATGGTGATGTCCACTCTACCTCCAAGTGAGAGAGGGCTCATACCCCATGGATATGGTGGGCAGGATGATCCTGCCTGCAGATGGAGGCCCTCTCCATTCCCTGGGATGTCTGTTGCCAATCATTGTCTCCTCATCAGGTGACTTGGATGAGTCCATTGAGCTGTAGAGTAAGAGTTGCAGCTTCACCGAGATTCCACGGACACCTGGCACATAGGTAGGCCAAAGGCTCCAGTCTCTGGAAGTATACCTAAAAACTCCAGCATTACATATAGGTTTGAATAGAAGGGGCTGATGAACCATGTGCAGGGAGGACTTATTTGAGTCCAATTCTGTCACTTTCAAGAGCACAGATTCCAAAATAGATCCCACTGAAAAGGCATCTGTCTCTGGGGCTATCCCCCCTTATATAGGACCTGGGTGTCTCCAGAGCTCTCAGGAGCCCCTCTGTGTGTGATGATATGCACTTTGATGTTCTATGAGCTCCTACTGAGGTGTGCATAAGTCTTACCTCTGGAATGACCTCCCGAGTCTCTACAGATATCTTTTGAACATACAGTGATGTATTGAGGATAGTGCTTCCATCTTGTCCTAATCCAATGTAATACGGGGGTTAGGGGTTTAGGCAGAGCCAGCAATCATTGGTGGCATTTGGCTGGCTCTCGTTTAAGAAAGTGAAGACAGAGGACAACATTGACAACAAGAAGTTTCTGGGGGGGGTTTGCTTTAGGGACCGTAAGGGTCCTGGTTTTCTTTTGGGTGTAATTATCAGTTCTGGGTTAAGGAGAATGTCCCAGTTGGAGCCCAGCAGATTGGGTGGAAAGGGTTTTAGAGTACCCCATTGGATGGTAAACTCAGCACTGGAGTTTTGACCAACTACATATAGTCTGAGGCCCCATGTTTTGCCTCCTTCCCAGACATTGTTGAACCCATTATTAATATGGATGTGAATGAGGTTACTGGACCCTATGATTGGGTTCTGGGGCTGTGCTCCCCTGAAGAAGCTGATGGCAGTATCTCTGGAACTCCATGGGGCTAGGGTTTCACAAGCCCATTGAGCACAGTGATACTGCCCTCACATATGGCATTCTGGGGGACCATCTGCAGGGCAGGCATAGAGCTAGGCCTGGGTTAGTCCTCTTTCTAAATATTTGTCTCCATATCCATGACCTGCAGGAACGCCATCTGGCTCTATGTCTAGGTTGTTCCATTCTCCCCTAGGAGGGCACACAGTTCAAAAGAGAAGGTGGGATTTTTCCCAGTAGTTTGAGTGACATTTAGAACCTTTCTGTCCCTTGTCCTTATAATACTCCAGATATAGGAGGTTATTCAAAAACTATTGATGCAAATGCTAATGACCAACAAGGGCAGCAAACTCATTTGCCATGCTGTTGCCATATCCCTCCCTCTTCCCCACCCTTAGTCTTAACTTGTTCAGGGAATCTTGATCTTTATGGGTTCTTCTATTCTGGTTATCCACTTTTCTGCCTCTGAATCCACCATACCATTTCTGATGACTTTTAGCTCAGATGCATGTATCCATTGTCTATTCCCCATGACTTTTACTGCCATGGGCACTGTGAGGATCACCATATATGGGCTGGTCCATTATGTTTCAACTGTTCCAGCTTGGAGCTTTCATACCCAGACTAGATTTCCGGGCTGCACCTGAAATAAAGGAGGGTTGGAACATGGATGAAGGGGATGGGCTTCTTGGACAGTTTGATTGACCATTTTCTTAATCTGGTCCAGTTCCTTTAGAATAGAGAAAAGATATTGGTTGTCATATTCAGATATTTTTCCCAACCCCAACTTGGGGAACAGTGTTGGGGGTCTGCCAAATAATATTTCATAGGGCATAATGTCCTACACATAGGGGGTGCATCTGGCCTTAAGGAGGGCAAAGTGTAGGAGAATCATTCAGTTTTCACCAGACTCCAGAGCCAACATGGTTAGGGATTCTTTCAAGGCATGGTTCATCCTTTCAACCTTTCCTGAACTTTGGGGCTGAAATGCACAGTGCAGTTTTCAATTTATATGCAGAGCTTTAGCCAATTGTTGAGTCACCTGTGCTATGAAGCCTAGACTGTTACTGACACTATTCTAAGAAGAAGCCCGATTCTCAGAATGATTTGTGCTATCAGCTTCTTAACTACTACTGTGGCTCTTTCATTTTTAGTCGGGTATGGTTCCACCCATCCTGAAAATGTATCTACCAGCACCAGGAGATACCTATACCCATATTTCCCAACTTTATTTCAGTAAAGCCTATCACCCAGTGCGCCTCTGGTTCCATTACTTGGAAACTAGTTCCCACTGGAGCTTGAGCACCTCCTCTTTGATTTACTCTGGCAAAGACTTCACATCTTGATGTGATGTTTTTGCTGATTTTAGACAAACCTGGGAAATAAAAGTCTCTTTTTATTAGTTCTTTTAGTGCTGCCGGTATGTGTGGTGTCATGCAGCATTTTGACTAACTGCCTTCCCACTGCTTCAAGTAGATATGTCCTGCCATCAGGCAAGACTAAGCAACCTTCTGGGGAAATTTTAGCTCCTAGACCTTCCCCCTGCTTGACGTCTTCTGGGGAGAAGCATAGAACCGGGAGTTCCTGGCTAGGGTTGTTTGGGAGCATTTGGAAAGGGTTGAACAGTAGGAAGGTGGTGACCCATGTGACTTCATCTGCTATCCAGTTGCCTTCTGCCTGCGATGAGTTTCCCTTCTGGTGTCTGTTGAAGTGAACAATGGCAACTAGGTCAGAGAACCAAATGGCTTCTAATAATGCTAGGACTTCAGCTCCATTTTTAATTTCTTTTCCTCCAGATGTTAGGAATCCTCGATCTTGGTACAGTGCAATGTGCAGTGTGTACCCGGGCTGTAGCAAAAGCATAGCAACTGTCCGTGTAAATATAGACAGTTTGGTCTTTTCCCTATCTTAAAGCCTGAGTAAGGGCTATTAGTTCGGCCCATTGGGCGGAGGTACCATGGCTTAAAATTGATCCCAGATAGTTTTGGGTGGCTCTACTACAGCTTCTCCCATGTAACAGCTTCCATTCTAAACAAAACTGCTTCCATCTATGTAGAGATTATGGGAAGCCTCCTTCAACAGCACGTAGGTGAAGTCTGCGTGTAGCCTCATCAGGGTTTCCATCAAGTGTAAGGAGTCATGGGACACTGGGGGGGTACTAGATTCAGGGAGCAGGGTGGCCAGATTTAATGCCTGTTTTTGTGAATAACACACAGGGTAGTTTCAACATTAGTTTCATCTCATCATCCCAGATGGAGATGGTGGCCTTCAATTTTTGTAGAAAGTCTCATCCCAGCAGGGGGTAGGAACAGTTGGGCATAATGAGGAAAGAGTTGGTAATGGTCCCAGATCCAAGATTAATGGTCCGGGTGGTGGTCCAGCAATAACAGTGCATCTTCCCAGTGGCCCCTTGAACCAGAGTATGTTCAGCTTTAAAGGGACCAGAGTCCAATTTTAGGGCAGAGTGTGTAGCCCCCGTAATGACCAGGAAGTGGACAGGGCTGCCCCGAACTGTTAGTTTCAGCATGGGCTCCCAGGGACCTGGCAAACCCTGGCCCATCAGTCTAGGAACTGCAGGGCTGGGTCTGGGTCTGGTAGCATTGGGTGCATTTGTTTTTCCAGTGTCCCATTTCTTTGTAGTAATGCACTGGTCCCTTTGCCATCATGGTCTACCTGGCCTTGGCTTTCTCTGATTCCCAGAGAATCCATGGGAGGAAGAGGCCCTAGCACACTCTTACACCATTGTGCTTAGCAGGACCTTTTCCACCTTCTTGATTTTAGAGTATCATTATCCTCCCTATTATACACTTTCTATGACACCTCCATCAGTTTAGATAATAGCTTCCCTTTATCCCCTCTAACCTTTGCAATTTCTTTCGTATATCAGGAGCTGACTGTGATACAAATGCTATATTTATAGCCCTATGATTTTCAGGTGCCTCAGGGTTTATAGGGGTTTAATTTCTATAGGCCTCCATTAGACACTCAAGAAAGGCAGAGGGTGACTCCTTAGGGATTGGGTAGTTTCACTCACCTTAAAAATATCCGTTGGCTTTCTGGCAGCAGCTTGAAGGCCATGTAGGAGAGTCTGATGAAACCATTTGAGAGCCTCCTTACCTTGATCCTGGTTGTAATTCCAGTCTGGTCTGGTAAAGGGGAACACAGTTTCTATTTGGGTAGGTTCAGTAGTGGGTTCGCCGTCTCAACCCATGGCGGTGTTTACAGCCTCCCTCCAGATATGATCTCTCTCTGAAGTGAATATGACCTGTATCAGTTGCTGGCAGTCATCTCATGTCAGATTATGGGTGAAAAAGATAGATTCCAGGAGAGAAATTAAGCCATGGGGGGTGCTAGTTAGAAAGGTATCAGTGGGTGTGGGGAGTAGATTGTATAGGCTGTCTGTAGATGATTGGTTCAGAGAGAGAGGAGAAGGAGTGGATGTGTTTGGAGCAGTTGGAGGGGGATGAGAGGTAGATTGGGAGTTGGGTAGGTAAGGGGCTAGTTCATCAGGAGCATCTTGCAGGACGGAAGGACTGGGGTTCTTAACGGGAGCTTTCAATGGAAGTTGGGGCTTTGGCTGGGCTGGGTGCCTTTGTCCTGCAAGACAAATTTTCAGTCTCTTGGGAGTGTCTGTAAGAAAATCTATCCACACATCAATGTAAGGAATCTGGTCCGGGTGACTAGGTTTGCCATAGATGACCCGCCAGACATTGTAGACTCTTGGGATGCACATTGTTCCTTCAGATGGCCAGCCCACACCAAAGGTGGGCCACTCCAATTTGCAGAGGGTTCAGAGGGTCCCAGGGTTGAACTTGGCTCCATATCAAGCTGCTGCCTTCTTGAATTCCTGAAAGTTCTTTAGAAAACAGGCAAGGGGTGTGGTAGAACATGAGGAGGATTGACCCATAGTAACAATCAAAAGGAGCACAGAGCAGAAAGTGAGCAGAATTGTTATGGACAGACATCCACCTACACACACAGACACATGAACTTTGAGCCTATTCTGAGGCCCCAGGTGACGTCTCACCCAGTGGCCAGGCCATGGGAGTAGAGGCACATCTGGCAGCCCAATGGCCTCCTCTGGATCCAAACTTACCAAAACAGAACAGAACTGGCAGTTCCTTAGATTGAATTAATAATCTCCCTTGGAGTTTCTGGACAAACTGAGGACCTACCGTGGCTGAGGAACATTCCTCAGAGGCCTTCCCCTGAAGGCCTCAGTGTGGCTGGCTACAGTCTATCTCACTGGGACTCCAGAATGAAGTGGAACACTTCATATAAGTAACAACTCCCGGGAGAAAAATTTAATGGAACCTTTATTAACAGCCGAGGTGCACTCTTTAGTAAGAGTCACACCTAAATTCTGGAGGTTGCAGTCTTTATAGACTTTCTTCCCACATGCACCGAACTTTTCTGCATGTGCCAAGAGACAGGATGGTAGTTTTAAACATATATGTTTCTATATAGTGTTCTGAGCAAAGCAAGCAAGCAGAGTTACGAAAGCAGATATTTGCCATTAACATCTCAGCAGGGAGGGGGGAAATGATTGAACTTTTCCCAGCATGAGTGGCTCCATTCCCCCATTAGGCCTGCCATTCCCCCATTAGGGCCAGATGGGAGTCTGGGTTTTTAATGACCACACATATTTTATAAGCTTGAGGTTCCTGCTGGGGAGAATTGGTGTGGTCTTGTTTCCTTTCCAACTGCTCCTGAGAATGGTCCAAAGAAGAACTCAATATACCGTGCTTTCTCCTCCAAAGCTTAACTCCAAAACCAGGTGTGTAACTCCGAGAGGTGTTCCATTATTCCCATCTCCAGAGCCAGAGCACAGAGATTTGGCCTGGGGGTGGGGGGGCAGGAAGCAGGCTGTAAAACTGAAAGCCCCCATTTTCTTTTCCAAAGAACTGATTACATTTACAATGGAATGGAGAAATTCAACCCTTAGGGAGCTTTCAAATGCAGTGAAATCATAGAGATCTGAGACTTAATTCATTTCAATCCTTCAGGAAGAATTGAAATAAATACTTTTACAGATGAGTAAAAACTAATAAAATTTGTTGGCAACAATTCACTTTAAAAGAAATGTAAAAGAATATTCTTCAAGCAGAAAGAAAATAATCTCATAAGTTTCAAGATTCAGGATGGACTGAAGAACAATAGCTGTTAATTAAATTAATATATATGAATGACAATTGAATGGATAAAGGAATATTGATATCCGTGGCCTAGGACATCAATAAAGTGTTCAAATGCACCATAAAATAATATACAGCATAAGATGGGGAAATGGATATGTAGCAGTTTGTTATCATTATGAATTCCAAAAATAGATATGGGATTATGCTTGCAAATTGCCTGTTAATCTGGGCATGATTTAGTTATGATAAGGGAGTTGACTGAGCCAGAGTCGGTAGGGCTTTCAGCTACGTCCATTGGTAGGTGGGTTCTCAGACATTAAAAGACAGGGCAAAGGACAGAGTTGGTGTAGTTTTTGAGGTTGGATTTCTGATGAACAACAACAGAAGTACGTTGGGTAAAGAGAGAAGTGATTCAACTGACAGTTCACAGTTGGCCTTGTGGAGAGAGGCAAAGCTTAGAGAGCCCTATAGTCTACAGCTGACCTGTGGAGTAAACAGAGGAGATGAGCCCAGAGAGAAACTCAGCCATGAGAAGAGAGGAACTGAAGAAGCCTGAACCCAGACAAACATTGGCAGCTGTCTTGCTCCAAGTTGGAGTAACAGACTTTGGTGAAGGAAGAAACTTATGCTTTGTAGCCTGGTAACTGTAAGCTTCTACCCCAAATAAATACCCTTTATAAAGACCAACAGATTTATGGTATTTTGCATCAGCTCCCCTTTGGCTTACTAATACAGGATATAAAATGTTTAAAAATACGTTATTGACAAGTCAATAACAAATAATAAGTGCAGATTTGGCAAGGGAAGCAAAAGTGTTATAATTTCCTCGGTAAATTTTAAAGAATATTAAATAGTGCGTCTCATCCAAATAAATAGAAAAAAAATTGAGCAAATATACTCAGGCAAAACAAAGTGTTCAGGATTTCCATGTTTGCCATTTAGGCGTTTGTTCTGGGGCCACCTTATTCATGCCTATTTGGAATATGCACCTTTCTTATTCTTCAGAAGAATGAAGGTACCATGGTTGATTTATGGGGTGTTGTTTTGTCCCCATCATAAATCAAGTGCTGTAACACTGCCCAATTTCCAAGTTATGAACAAACTGGATGTGATGCTCATTTGAGGCAAGAGAAGCCATAATTGATAGAATTTTTAAAAAGGTGATATTGTTGCACTTCAAATATTGGATGCTTAGATGATTGATATTGGATCTTTCCTCTTTTCCAATGAATACTTTCAATGATATAAATTTCCCTCTAAGCACTGCTTTTGCTGCACACCACAACTATGAAGAAGCATAGGACATTAGAGAAGCAGAAAGAACCACATAACAAAAGGCATGTGAGTGAAGCTATATCCACCTCCACAACACTAGAGTCTTAAGAAGAAGGCAGAGAATGTAAGAAAGTTGGGAAATTATGTTCTTTGATGGCAAGCATTGTTTCCTCAAAATAATACTTCTATTAATGTAACTTCATTTTGAAGGAATTTGCATCATGCTTACCTAAGCATGAGGAAATCTATGTAAGGAAAAAAGAATGAAGACAATGAGTTTTGCCTGAAGTGTTCTTGGAAATTAAAACTCACGAGATACCTGAGAATTAATCTTTCAGAGAAAATATTTGGGTTTTCATGAATTTGGGAAAGCTAGGGATCCATCAAAGAAACATGAAAGAGTAAAACCCTATGTATGTAAGGAATATTGGAAATCCTTCAGTTATTCATTTAATCTCATTGAGCTTTAAATATTAATACATTAGATGTATTGTAATGAACATGGGAATGTTTCCATCTGAAACAGAATCTCATGGAATATGAGAAAATTCAAACTAGAGAGAAAGCATATGAGTTTCCTGAATGCAGTCTGCTCTTTACCATCATTATTTATTCCTCATTTAAAAAGCCATACAGGGGAACAATCATAGAAATATATATGTGGGAAAGTTTTCAGCCTGAGAGAAACCCTATTTATTCATAAGAAAATTCTTAATGAAGAGAAGTCATATATATGTGGGAAAGCTTTAATTCAAATGTCAAATTTCATATACAAGAGATTTCCTACTGCAAAGAAACCCTATAAATATAAGGCATGTGAAAAAGCCTTAAGGTACAAATCATTTCTCACAGAACATGTAAAAACTCTTAGTGGACAAAAACAAAATGAACATAAGGAATGCAGAAAAGCTTTCAGCCAATAGAAATATTTCCTTAAACATCAGAGCATTCATTCTGGAGAAAATCCCAATATATGCAATAAATGTGGGAAAGCCTTCAACCAGGAGGAAAACCTCATTAACCATTTGAGAATACATACAGGAGAGAAAGCCTAGGAATGTGATGGACGTGGGACAGCTTTCATTCAGAAATCAAGCCTCATTACACACCAGAGAAGACAGACTGGAGAGAAACCCTGTATATGTAAGGAATGTAGGAAAGTCTTCAGTAGCAAGTCAAATCTCATTGACCATGAGAAAATTTATAATGGAGGGATGTGGAATAGCCTTCAGCTAGAAGCAGTATCTCATTAAACACTTCAACATTCATTAGGAGAGAAACCCTGTGAATGTAATGAATATGAATCTCCAAAGAATCTCCACCTCCAGTCTGTGAAACTTCTTGCCAATTTTTTAAGGAAGTGGCTGTGACTGTGAAATTCAGGATGTCTTTCTCCTCTAGGAAAAGTGCACTTGCATTTTTTTCTGAGAGCTGCTCTTCCCACACCTTATTCCACACCCATGTGTGTTCAATTTGTTAACACAGATTCATGCATCAGAAATCGAAATTTCTCTTAATTTGTGTAAAGATTGGCTTTCCACGTATTTCAAATTATCCTGGTTGTTTTCACTGGTTCTTCAATCCATTACATTCTGGATAAGCATTTAAAAAATTACCATTTTACTAATAATGCTGCCCATTATTGTAGCATTTTCTTTCTTTTTTTAATTGTAAGTAAAAATGAAATATTTCACAATACATAATAATATTTGTAAAGTGATATATAAAAATATATATGCACATATGTGCATTTACTTTCATAAATGGTATATATATTTATTTAAATTTGCTTAGATTACTTAAATATTACACAGAAATTACAGGGAATCCCATGTTCCCAACCTTCATCTCCTTCCACTTCATTCAACCCAAGCATCCTTCATCAGTGTGGCACATCACCCACAATGGAAATACATATCCTGGAGCCTTGTCAACAAGCAAAGATCACAGTTCACGTCATAGACCACACTCTCTCCCACACAGTACTGCATGGTATATGCTGATGTAAAATGGCCTACATCTGTTGACAGAACACCACTCAGGACAATCCACAAGTCCTGAATAAGACCCTGTATTTCAACTGCCATTTCTCTCCCTGCCCAAAAAGCATCCAGCAGCCACTGGCTCTACCTCACTCTTATAATTTCTTCCATTCCTTGAATCACGGTATGTCTACAAAAGAATACCATTAAGTCCATTCTAGTCCATAGGTCTTCCCCCAATCCTGAGGGTCCTGGGATCGTGATTTCCACTCCATCTCCCAGTGACAGAGGGCTTATATCCCATGGGTACAATGGATGGGATTTTCCTGCCTGCAGTTGCAGGACCTCTCCATTCCCTGGGATGGCCATTGCCCATCATCTCCTCACCAGATGACTTGGATGTGTCCTTTGAGCTGTAGGGTAGGAGTTGCAGCTCCACTGAGATTCCAGGCACAGCTGACACATAGGTAGGTCAAGCGATCCAGTCTCTTGGAGTACACTTGAAAACTCCAGCATCATATATAGGTTTGAATAGAAGGGACTGATGGACCATGTGCAGGTAGGACTTATTTGAGTCCAACTCTATCACTCACAGGAGCACAGATTCCAAAGTAGAGCTCACTAATAAGGCATCAATCTCTGGGGCTATCCCCACTTAGGTAGGACCTTGGTGTCTCCAGAGCCCTCAGGATTCCCTCTGTGTGGAGTGTTATCCACTTTGGTATTCTATGAGATCCTACTGAGGTGTGCGTAAGTGTTACCTCTGGGATGACCTCCTGACACTCTTTGACGTCTCTTAGCCACATGAGCCCATTTCTCTTTACCTTTTCCCCATTTATTCAAGGTCTTTTTCTGATCACGTTGTTAGTTCTCACTTGGTATTTATCCCTCATTTTCAGAGAGGCTCATCCCCAGGATTCATGTCCCATGTTTGCGGGAAGGTAATGCATTCATATGCTGAGTTTGGCTTAGAGAGAGGCCGTATTTGAGCAACAAAGAACCTCTGAGTTTGCAACCCTTAAGTACCCCATAACAGTAGGCTAAGTTTGAATTACAAGAGCAAAGACTCATGAGGTTAGTCATCAATAACAAGAACCCATCAGTGGGCCATCCTTTTTTGCCAGACACTGCTCCTGCACTCAGGGGACTGTTGTTGCTCCCTTGGAAAATGTGGCAGAGCTCTCCAGGTTGGGAATTCAGATTCCCTCATTTATTGAGTGATTGTCTACGCACCGTGAACATGCCCCATGCCTTCATCATTTGAACAATTTTATAAATCTTTCATGTATATTCAGATGAACTTACTCCAATAATTTCCCCATTCCAGACACCCACCACCAATGATCCTCTGCCACCCCCATTGTAACCCTTCTGTGATCTAAACCTTCCTAGGACACGAAGCCCATATAATAACCAAATACAATTAATTGGAGAAAGTAATAATAATTATAAGCTTAAATGCAAAGGTTAAGTACAAGGAAACTCAGAAGAAAAAAGCACTAAACTTAAAATAAAATATAATTAGCAGATTGGGCCATTCAAAAAAATGGGAAAAAAACAAAAATTCCTTTTAAAAAATTGTTCTTTTTTCTTTTTATCATGGTGTTATCAGATGTCTAGGGTAATGTAACACCTTTTCCCTCTCATTCACCTGTGTCTCCCAAATTTTCATTTAATTTTCAAAGAAGTTTTAGGTAACAGCAAAGTCACACATGGAATACTATTGACTCCCCATACCCAACCTCCCTCCCCCTCCCCCACCCCATATTAAAACCTTTTTTTATGGATGTTAGAATTGTTTTAACTGTTATACAGATAGTAAAATATAGGAACTAAACATTGTCAGGGGTTTACAGTATAGTTTACAATTTAGACTGTACAGTTTAATTATTTTTGATGATATTTACCATGTCCTATGCCCATTATTGTAAGGTAATGAAAACCCTTTCCCATGACCACTAAATACCCCATTTGATCTTAACTGTTCCTTCCTCCCAGTCTCTCTGGAGCCTATGACACTACCCTGTCTTGACTCATGGAATGACAAGATTCATAGTTACATGCCCTTGTTATTCCAACCTGACCTTCTTAATCTACCCACGTGTGAAACCTGCACCATGAAATCGAGTAATGTCACTACCCATCTGTCCTATCCTTTAATATGCAACTATACTCTATCCTTTTACCATAGATTATGTCCATATGGGAGATGGCTCACAGCCTACTCTTCCCTTTCTCTCCCTTGTTAACCTATCTTTCAGACAATGGTTCACAGAGACTTCTCACTTTCCTCAGTTCAAAATCAGTGAGGTGATATAATGTTCGTCCTTCAAAGCCTAGCTTGCTTCACTCAACATATGGTCTTCAAGATTCATCCACGTTATTCCGTGTGTTAGCACTTTATTCCTTCTTACAGCTTTGTAATATTCCATTGTATGTATGTACCACATTTTGCTTATCCATTCATCTGTTTATGGGCACTGGGGTTGATTCCAACTTTTGGCAATGATGAACACTGTGGCTATGAACTTTGGTGTGCATATATCTGTTCGTGTCTTTGCTTTCAGTTCTTCTGGGTATATACCTAGCAGTGGAATTGCTGGATCATATGGAAGATATATTGTTAGTTTTCTGAGGAACCACGAAACTTTCCTCCACATTGGCTGGGTCATTCCACAATCTCACAGGCAGTGGATGAGGGTTTCTATTCCTCCACATCCTCTCTGACACTTAAAGTCTGCTGTTTTTTTTAATACCTGCCATTCTGATGGGTGTACAATGCTATCTCATTGTAGTTTTGATTTGCATTTCCATGACAGCAAGCGATATTGAGCATACCTTCATATGTGTTTTAGCCCTTTGTGTTTATCCCTTGGATGTTGGAAAAGATGCTTGCTGGCAGGGAAACATTAGCAAAGGTCTCCAAACACACTGCATACTGCAGACATCATTGGAAGGAGGCATAACGGAATGAACACACCACTAAGATGTTATTGTCTGAATTCCCAAGAAAGATTGTCTGGGAACACAGAAACAGGCAGTGCTCTCACGTACCAAGCTGAGGAACTAGTGAAAGATGCCATAATTTTGTTATCAGCTTTTTAATATAAAAAGCAGGTTCAACCTAAATAAACTTGACTGCATTCCACATGGAGTGAGATCAACTGTTCCCACTCTTTCTTTGGATCACTCTCAGCACTGTCTATCTCAGATGGCCACTTACATGGTGCATGACAGGTCTGTTCTCTGAATCAGTGCTGTGGAAACAAGGACTGCTGGGTCGTACAGTCCTTGCATTCTGTTGGTGAGTCAAATATTCTTGATCATCAGGGTAATTGGTAATCAGTCAACTCGGATAGAGGAATATTCCCAAGTTTAGAAGACCCTATTAAAGAATACAGGTGTATCTGTGAGGACCCTAGAGTAACTAAAACTCTTTTCTCTTCTACAGAAACATTGTTATGTATGGTCTTTGTATAGTCTTATTTCTGTTGCTCTTGAACCATTAAAATCAGAAGAAAATGAAGATATTAAAATGGATACTGCTATTGTTAACACTGTAGCAGAACAAGCTAATGATGATATTAATGAAAACATATATGAAAATTTAATGAACAGGCAAAAACAGATTAACTCATGCCTAATAAAAAGAAAAAAAAACAAAGAAAAAGGGAGTTTATGAAACTTTTCCAGTGCTCATTAAGCTGTCAGCTCCAAAAGATGATTTATTGTCTTTTGAACCAATGTCTGCACCTCCAAAGGTCTATACTGATCCAGTTTTTTAAAACATTTGATGACCCTCCAACAGTTTCTGCTTTTCTACCAACACCATCCTCTTCAATCATGAAAAGTATAGTACAAGGAAGTAGAGAAAGAAATTCAGACTCTATGCAATTTTTTTTTTTACTTTTCCAGTAACAGTTACTCAAATTCCAGTAGATGGTAACAATCCCCAAGAGGGTGTACAATATGAGCATGCTCCTATTCCTTCTAACACTATCAAAGAATTAAAACAAACATGCATTCAATATGATGTAAATTCTCCTTTTACTCAAGAATTGGTGCAAGAAATAGCACAAGCAAACAGATTAATAAACTGGGACTGGGATTTGTAAGCTTAAGCTGTTCTTAATTCAGCAGAATTTTTACAATTTAAAACTTGGTGGGCTGCTGAAGCTAATATTGTAGCACGACAAAATCAACAGCAAAATCCACCAGTGCCTATCACTGCTGAACAAATATTAGAAACAGGTCAATGGACTGGGATTCCTCGCCAAGCTCAATATGATGATATTGCCATTGTACAAGAGCGATTGTGCTGCCAAGCTCCCTGGTGATAAATCTCCATCCCTGGATAGGCTTTACAATTATTTTCAAAAATTGTTCAGGGAAATACTGAACCCTATTTTGAATTTGGAGCAAGGCTGGCAGATGTAGTCAACAAGACAGTAACTCAATCTGATCTTAAAGAAACGCTTATTCTAATGTTGGCTTTTGATAATGCTAATGGTGAGTGTAAAAAGGCCTTATGTCTGATAAAGGCAAATGGAAGAAATTTACAGGATTATATAAAAATATGCCAAAACTGTGGGGCTAATACATATAAAATGAACCTTCTTGCAGGTGCTCTAAAGGGATGTAGTCCTATGATTACTAATTTAAATTGCTTTAAATGTGGTAAACTAGGAGATATGAAAAAAGATTGCCAAGCCAAAACTAGTGAAAGTGCTCTATTTAGTGGCAATAATAATTCATTACCAAGTTGTGTGTGTCTGAAATGCCAAAAAGGGTTACACTGTGCCAAGGGATCCATTCTAAATATCATAAAAATGGTAGTCTCATTAATAAGTCGGGAAACTTCCAAGCAGGCCTTGCTGAAGGCCCTCAGACAAACAATATGAGTGAATTTCCCAGCCTTGCTCAAATTTACCTAGTCAGCAACAGAGCAGTTCACTACAGCCTGTAACAGATCTTAAGGCGGTTACCAAAAGCTGTACAGCTTTCGATCGTTCCTCCCTGAAACTAAGTTTATTAGTCATTTACTGAGTATACCCAATATTAAGAACAGGAATTAAAAGGCTTACCACTGTAATATGAACTTTTAGCATAAGTGTATTCCTAAAGAGTAATAATCCAAAATATACATGTTAAATATCTATATAAAATGCTAAATTAGAGCTTAACTGTATTCAGGCTGTTTAAGTTGTCCTGACTCATTGCTGATTATGAACAAAAGTGATTCAAAGAACAAGCTTATATATTACAGATAACACAGATTCCAGAAAAAAATCTTAAAAACAGTAAAATCAAAGATGTGAAATGATGGAGGGCTTTAAGACAGCCTTACCAAAGGAGTGAAAATTATGGGTCAAATTAGTAAGGTTTATGTTTCTGTTAGTGTGTCATAATTCTTTTGTATTTGTCTGTTCAGTGTCAGTGTATATTTTGATACCTCTGGAAGGTAATATTAAATTGTTAAATGAAGATTATTATGAGAGCTCTATTCAAAAGGCCATAAGTTAAATAAGTGCTTATATTCATAAATAAATATGGAAATTAGTTTAAAATAATAAAAATTTTTATACTCAAATTAAATCAATATTCTAACAAGTTTGTTTAATGTTGATGATAATTATATGTTGTCAGAAGTTTGCTTGGAAGTAGTTTCCAAAATCATTGTGGTAATTTAAATATGGAAGGTATATAGAATGTGACTTTTTATTAAAGAAAATAAAGTTATTTTATCCTAAGATAAAATAACTAGTTATTAAAACAAAGTAAAATGTGGGACAAAACATGAATAAATATAAAAGTGCAAAAGGCTGTGCAAAAGGAATTTTTATTGTCAAAGCTAAGTAAAATTTAAGCTGTCTATCTATAAAAATTTAAAAGGTTTAATGTCAAACAATGTAATAAAAGAAATTTAAAGTGTTATTCTTTCTCAAAGTTTATCAAGTCAGTAGTCTGTTTTAGTAAAACTTTACAAAGTTTTTCTCCTCAAAAATCAGTATGCAGTAAAGAAAGTCTGTTTCATCAAAATGGCTTCTTATACTTTAAGCTTATCCTTTCCATGAAGAAACAGGTCTTAACACTTTAAAAAAAAAAAACCACAATGTTTGAACTTGCTTTCTCAAAGTCAAATCCTGAAAGATAGCTTTTATTTCAAATAGTCATAAATAACTTGGTCTTTTACCTAAAGGAAGTAAAATACTAAAAATAGTTAAGTTCATGTGATGTCAGGTGAATGAAGTATTTAAAAATATTGTATAATTAAAATAAATTTTCTAATTTTATAAAAAAGTTATATGAACAAAATATTCATATGAATACTTTAAAAGTGTATAAAATTCCTGAAAATATACTAATGTTTTAATATAGCAGTAAATAAAATATAACGTTATTAATCATAATTTTTAGTTATAACTACATGAAGAAAACAGCCATTAAAGACAGCCAGGGTAGTGCATAACAGTAAATTATAGTAAAATAAAATAACACCAATGCAGCATGCAATGGTCCCAAATATTGCTAGTTGGCTGCAAAAAAATAATATCCAGTTATGTCACTATCACTTTGTTTTAAAACTTGCTTAAGGTTTCTTTAACATTTTCTTAAACAAGTCAAGCCATTCCACATTCCCCTTCTTGTAAAATAGCTAACAATAAATCAAGTTTATATTCAACACTGTAGTCAACAGCCCCAATTCTAATTATAATGGTAACAACAAAACCAATGCAAGTATTAAAATTACAAGTTAATATATTACCCCAAGCCCAAAAAGGAAATACCAATTTGTTTTTACCTATGCCTCAAACTATATAAAATTAAGAAATTGAGGTCACTCTAATCATGCTACCAAGAATCTTAAATTCTTAAGAAATAAAAGTTTATTCATTGCATGTCAGTTGTTGTATAATCTACTGTAGTTATGAATTATGTATAATATACTGAAATACTAATCAAAACTTCAATACAATACATTGCATATATAAATAATTTAATCACTTGTTTGTTACACATAAAAGTATTTTATTAAGTATATATATAAATCTTTTGTTTTAAATTTGAACAGTCCTGAAACTAAATATCTTTTTTAAAAAAATAGGTTTAGTAAGTATTGTTCAAGATTAAATGTAAAACATCTTTGTTAATCAACAAACCAACGTCTTGCCAGTTAACAATTTTCACATTTCAGGAAAAATATTGGAAATTAATATAGTAAGCACATCAAGGACGTTTTGTAACAAAATAAAAAAAATAAGGTGCATTTCAACAGGTGTTGTATTCCTCCCTCGAGGAGCTGACCACTCTCCCAGGGATTGATGAATAAACCTTAAAATATACTGCCCAGGGAGTGTTGTGTTCCTTCCTGAGGAGGCTGGCCTCTTCTTTGGGAATTAGCAAAATACTCACAAATTGACCTCTATAGTATCAAATTCATTAATACTAAACACAGTGTACCAAAACTTTAGTATCAGATGCTACATCAACACTACCCAGCTAAAAGCTAAATATTGGTAATATATTTATAAAACTGCTCTGTCATTCTGTAACTTTGTTCAATATTCACTTAATCTTTTAATTAATTATGTTATTTGTTTCTCACCCTAATTGCCGATATGTTTATTAAATTAAATATGTATTAACATTTAGCTTGTATCTATCCAGGACTCTAGGCAAAAATAAGCCAAGTATTTCAGTGTATCTGCTGATTTAGTAAGCCTGTGAATGTATGTATAATTATCATAAAAAAATTAAAAGTTAAATCTTTATAAATGCTTCAAAAACAAAAAAGGTGTAAATGGATAGGTGTGAGAACAATTATATCAAGCACTATTTACAATAAATTTTTTAAGCCAAAGGTCAGAATCATATACATCAGCAGCAGAGCATTTCTGGAAAAAATCAGGGAGTAGTACAGAAACAAATATTGTACAACTAGTTCACTGAAAGCATAAAAATAATAATCAATGGGATAAGGCCAAAGTTAAGTTAGGAAATAGGGTCAAGGTTTTGCTCTTATGATTACAGATAAAGGACAGCAGCTTTGGGTCCTGTCCAGACATCTGAAACCTAGACATAAACAAGCCAAGGAAGCTAACACAAAAAGCAGAAAAGAAGGTAACTTCTAAAAGGCAGAATCTCACACTAAGACAGTTATTCCTTGCTATGCTTACCTTGAGAACCACAGCAGTAAGAAGTTCACTTTCACATAATTATACATATTGGGCTTATATTACTAATTCACCTCTCTTAGAACTGTTGACTTGGGGGGACAAATCCTACCGTGTTTATATTAATCAGTCTTTTCATTTTCCTTGGCCTGTTGACTCTTGCTTCATCTAAAACTTGATGAGGAAGGGAAATTTATTGAAAATTTCCTTTTCTTGAATGACCTAACTGCATAGGATCCATTGATCCATCTATACAGCCCCAAAATCATAGTACAAAATGATAAATGGCATACATACCATGTTTCATCTGAGGTTGTGCTCTTTAAGAATTCCTAAGGAATTGTAAAGTATCAGACCCTTATAGGGATACTGAAACCTAATGTAAACACAACAATAAGTAGAAAAATTAGTAATTCAACAAAAACAACTAAAGAATGCTATCATTATTTTTAGTATATTGGGGATGTCATAAATATAAATATGTCACTAAATTGGACTCATCAGGGAAGATTTATCCCATAACTATGGGATGCTAAACAAAACTAAAAATTATTTCTCGAAATTATTTTTGGGAACTAGCCCAATTTTTGAATGGCAAGACAATAAAACTAATATTACCAGTTTAAAAAGCAAATCCACTTAATTTCTTAAAGTATGTGTACAGTTTCCCATTGTTTTTATAGTAGGAACCACGAGCATTGCACAAACATAGTTTTTCTGCAGTAATTACTCCCTTTACACTTGTGTATCAAAGTCTGTTTTACAGGACAGTTCTACTGCAGTTCAAATAGGATGTCGGTGTCATGGAATATGGGTCTGGATTCACTTGAATCACTGCTGGCAGTCTTCCCATGAGAACCTTATCCTTTGGCGCTTTCTAAATCATTACTTGAAAAGAACCAAACATTTAATTGGATTAATTATAGCTGCTGTTTTAGGGCTTATAGGAATTATTACAGCTGCTACTGTGACAGGAACTGCCCTACATGAGAATATCCAAACATAACAATATGTTAGAAATTGGCATGAAAATGCTAGTGAGTTATGGCATGGTCAGGCATATATTGAGAGCAGATTAACAATAGACTTAATGACTTAGAGATGGCTGTTACACAAGTGGGAGATAAGATATATAATCTAAATTTAAAACAAGGTTCAATGTGTGATTGGATTGAAAGTGCTTTTTGTATCACTCCTCTCCCAAGCAATGATTCCCATTATGAATGATAAAAAATTAAAAATCGTTTAATAGGTCATCACACAAATTTATCTATAGAAAATACAGATTTGCAAAAGAAGATTTTGAGCATGTCTGAGAATCAACTTACTACACTTCCATGTAGCAAATTTTAGCAATTAGTAACAGATCAATTAAATAAAATAAACCCCCTACATTGGTGGAAATCAACCTCTGTATTTGCTAACGTCATTTTGGTGACCATGGGTGCTCTGCTACTCTTAACTGTATTATAAGGCATTCACAAAACGCTGCTGTCCTGCATTAATAGGGCTGAAAAGCCTGTCATGCCAGTAACTTTATTCTGCTGAAAACCCTTAACTCTCAAACCCCTGTCCATGGAGCTTGGCTGGTGGCCAGTGATGGGTAAGACGTTCAGAGGAGGGCAACATAACACAGGCACAGTCACCCTGGACCAAAAACAAAAAAGGGGAAATTTCAGAAAAGATTCTGAGAGCCAGAGCATAAAGGCTTAAGCATTTTAAAAGTATGCTTGCTGGCAGAGAAGCATTAGTAAATGTCTCCAAGGACACTATATACTACAAACATCAGTAGGAGGAGGCAGAACACAATGAACACACCACAAAAATGTTATTGTCTGAATTCACAAGAAAAATTGGGAACGCAAAAAGAGGCAGCACTCTCACATACCAAGCAGAGGAACTAGTGAAGGAAGCCCTACTTTTATTATCAGCTTTGTAGTATAAAAAGGAGCTTCAGCCTAAATAAACATGCCTGCATTCCACATTGAGTGAAGTTCCCCTGGTACCTAACTTTCTTTGTATCATTCCAGGCACGATCTACTTCCACGTGAAATTACAACAGCCTCCTTTCTAATTTGCTCCAATTTTTCTTAGTATTTTAAATCAGAAATGATCCTTTCATAATTAGATGATATACTTCTAATCTCAAGTATTTTAAGAAGTTAAAAAATTTATTCATATTCTTAAGTTGTACTCCAAAATTTTTCTCATATTTGATAGGGTGTGCAATGGATGAAAATAGAGAATGCATGTATTTACAAACAGAAAAGTGTTTGTAACAAAAGGCTTGTGAGTGAAGCTATATCCACTTTCACAACAGTACAGACTTAAGATGAATGCAGAGAATGTAAGAAGTTGGGAAAATATGTTCTCTGACTGCAAGCATTGTTTCCTCAAAATAAAACTTATATGAATGTAACTTAATTTTGAAGGAATTTGCATCACACTTACCTAAACATGAGGGAATCTATGTAAGGTAAAAAATGGAGACAATGTATTTTGCCAGTTTGACCCATATGGTGGTCCTGACCTTTAAGTGTAATGAGTTTGAGATTATTTGGAAATTCAACCTCATGAGATACCAAAGAATGATTCCTTCAGAGAAACTATTCAGGATTTCATTCATTTGGGAAAACTAGAGTCACATGAAAGAAACATGCAAGAGTAAAACATTGTGTATGTAAGAAATATTAGAAATCCTTCTTCCAGGCATTAATTCTCACTGAGCATGAAATATTCATACATTAGTTAGTATTGTAATGAACATGGGAATGTTTCCATCTGAAACAAAACCTCATGGAATATGAGAAAATTCAAACTAGAGAGAACCCATATGTGTCCTGAATGTAGTCTGTTCTTTACCATCATTTTTTTTATTTTGGGTAAAAATCAAAATTTTCACAATACATACCAACATTTGCAAAATGATATATAAATATATATGCATATATGTGCATTTGCTTACAAAAATGTTATTTATGTATATTTATAAATATATTTTAAGAGGTGCCTAGATACCCAAAATATTACACGAACCCACTGGGATTCCCATGTTGCCCAAATCCCATATGTGAACAACAGAATACCATCAAGTCCACTCTAGTCTATAGTTCTTCCCCCAATCCTGAGGGGACTGGGATGGTGATGTCCACTCCACTTCCAAGTGAGAGATTTACCGTCATTTTTACTCCTCATTTTAAAAGCCATACAGGGGAACAAGCATAGAACTGTTATACCAGCGGGAAAATTTTCAAGTTAACAGAAAATCTCTTTATTCATCAGAAAATTCTTACTGAAGAGGAATGACATATATATGGGAAAGCTTTAATTCAAATGTCTAATCTCAGGTCTGAGAGGTTTCCTAGTGCAAAGAAACCCTATGCACTTAAGGCATGAGAAAAAGCCTTTAGGTACAAATCATATCTCAGAGAACATGAAAAACTCACAGTGGATAGAAACAAAATGAATGTAAATAATGCAGAAAAGCCTTCAGCCAAAAGCAATTGTTCATGAAACATGGGAGTATTCATTCTGGAGAAAAACCCATATATGCAATGAATGTGGAAAAGCCTTCAACCAGAAGGAAAACCTCATTAACCGTCCAAGAATACATACTGGAGAGAAAAACTCTGAATGTGATGGATGTGCAAAAGCTTTCATTCAGAAATCAAACCTTATTACACACCAGAGAAGACAAACTGTACAGAAACCCTATATATGTAAGGAATTTAGGAAAGCCTTCAGTAGCAAATCTTATCTCACGGACCATGAGAAAATTCATAGTGGAGGGAAACCATATATATGTAAGGAATGTGGAATAGCCTTCAGCCAGAGGCAGTATCTCATTAAACATTACAATATTCATACTGGAGAGAAACCCTGTGAATATAATGAATGTGAATCTCCAAAAAATCTCCACCTCCAGTCTGTGCAACTTGTTGCCAATCTTTTAAGGAAGCAGCTGTGACTGTGCAATTCAGGATGACTTTCTCCTCTTGGAAAAGTGCACTTGCAGTTTGTTCTGAGATCTGCCACTCCCACATCTTTCTCCACACTCATCTGTGTTCAATTTGTTACAAATAAGTTATGCATCAGAACTCGATATTTCTCTTAGTTTATGTAAAGATGGGCTTTCCACTTATTCCAAATTATCCTGGTTGTTTTCATGGGTTCTTCAATCCATTACATTCTTGGTAAGCATTTAAGAAATTACCATTTTTAAAATAATGTTGCCTATTATTTTAGCATTTTCTTATAAAGCACCCCAACCATTGATATTTTTCCAGTTTCTTCACCTCATTCTGATGAGGATTCATGTTTAACAGCCACTGAATTACAGTGGCATGTTTTACTTAACTCCAATTTTCTTTGTTATTTCAAATCAGAAATGATTCTTTCATAATTAGATGATATATTCCTAATCTCAAGTATTTTAAGAAATTAAAAAACTTATTTATATTCTTAAATAGTACTCCAATATTTTTCTCAAATGAGATAGGGTGTGGGATAGATGAAACTAGAGAATGCATATATTTTCAAACAGAAATGTGTATGCAAAAGAATCTGCCAATTCAGATAATTCTGAGGAAGGAAGAATGCTGATTGAGCCTAGAGAAGGAATTTGACTGTTTGTCCTGACAGATATAAATTATTTTTTTACTCTTTGCATGGATAATTTGGTTAAAATTTAAAAGAAATTATGAAAATAGTACACAATGAAATCATACATATTGGTTCATTTCAAGATATTGATTTGTATCTGCAACATTCCTGGGGGGCATTTCCCCTCATCCTTTCCAAATAAAGTCACCCATAAAGAAAAAGTGCTCACTACCCTCATCACGCTCCCCAGCTGCCTAGAAGGGGGAGGCCTCCCTCAGCAAGATGGAGCACACAGCATGAGGACCATGGACGCGACCATATGAAGGCCACAATGCTCTCAACACATGTCCTGTTAGAGGGCCGTTAACACCAAAGTAGAAGACGACTTCCTGCTGCTTCCTCCCCAGTGAAGACCTGCTAGAGTGACTCACATCACTAACTGAGACTGTGATTTTTGAGCAGGACTTTCTCCCTGTTCCTCTTTGAGGATCGAGAAACTATGATGATGGATTTCATTGGGGCTCTGAGAGTTTGGTTCCCAAACAAGACATTACATCTCTGGTTTGGGGGAGCTGTAGTGAACACGTGTTACATTCCAGGTTCTTCAGGTGTTCATCAGCTTCTTCACATCCAAACCCTCCATTCTCTTCTGGGATTGAAGAGGTCTGCATTATTTTCAACTCTGTTCAATATGTGTTGAAAATTTTATATTTAATTAGTCTGAGAAATATCTGGCATCTGCACCCTCTGAGGTTTTCTGCAAACATGGCAATATCTCACAACCTCACTTCTATTCTTGTCAGTCCAATGCCCCAGGACTTTCTGAGATTCCCGTACTATTCATTAGGGTCACTGGCCTAATCTTGCTCATTCTGGTGATGTTGTTGCTGTAGCCAATGCTGTAATGTGAATTTGGACATTTCCTTCTTGACACCAACAGGTTTCATCTTGGCTTTGCACTTTCTTTAGCTGCCCCAAGATTGGAGAAGATGAATGTATATCTGGAAGCAGGAGACCTGAGTCTGTGTCTGAGACCCAGGAGGGATAGAGTAAGAGCAGCCTCCACAGAGGGTCAATGTTGGAGAGCAAGGGAGGGAAGGAAGGGCAAAAGGAGCAGGAGCAGGTAGTCTCATCTGTGTGCCCTACTCCTCTGCTGCCCCCGACCACAGAACTCTTTCTTTTATCTGCCCCTACCCAACTGGCCAAACCCTGACTGAAGCAGGAACATCATATTGGGGCATCTGTTACTTAAGACTACTCCCCAAAACGTGTGATGCCCATGCCTGACTCCCTGTCTTGCAGGCCTTGCTAGCCAAACCCTTCCACCTCCATCTTTCCAGTACTCATTCCCACCTAGTCTGGAGATACCCACAGTTTACAGGTGAATTCACTGAGCAGCAACATCACTGCCATTTGTGAAGAGGGCACCTCTTCAACACTGTGTGCCCAGCTATTTGAGTTTGCCAAGCATTTCCATAGCAAAATACCAGAAATAGGTTGGCTTTTATTGGAATTTATTAGGGTTTAAGCTTACAGTTCTGAGGGTGTGAAAATGTCCAAATCAAGGCATCATCAAAAATGCTGTCTTACCATAGGTCTGCTGCTCCTGTATTCCAGCCAAGACAAAATATTGGGCGTGCCTGTCTCTCTCTGCCTTCTTCTCCAAACTCATTTTCTCCCTGAGCTCAGCAGTGGGCCATCAGCACAATTGCTCACACAGCCCTCTTCTCCTCTTTTCTGGATATCTTCAGCTTCAAGCTACTCCATGACTCCATCCTCTGGCATCTCCCTCAGCCTCTCAGGGTTTCTGTGTCTCTCCATAGCTCTGGGGGATCCTTGAACCCTCTCCCATATGGCAGGATAAACATGGCAGCACTCTTTCTCTGTGTGTTCCATGTATGTAGGACTTCAGCACAATGATTGTGGTCCATCCTGGTCCCTGAAATCTAATAAGAGACCTTATCTAAATTAAAACAATCTAACAAAAAGTGACGTAATTGAAAGTCCCTCATCTGAATCTTACCAAAATGTCCTACATACAAAGGCTTACACACAACAATGGGTTAATAATAATACACATTCCAGGGTCCACACAAGATACAAATGAGGGCATTAACCAAGGGAACAGGGATCAGTAGGGGTCTCTTAAGTCTGGGAGAAATGGGAACTCATGATGCAGTGACTGTATTTTTGGTGTGGCAATCATTGAGCAAAATGGGGTGCTGACCACCATTGCACTGGCCCCTAGAATGGGCCCAAGAAGAATTCAGTATACTGTGCTTTCTCCGCCAAATCTTAGCTTGAAAATCAGGTGTGTAACTCAGAGAGGTGTGCTTTTATTCCCATCCCCAGAGCCAGAGTGCACAGATTTTGCCTGGGGGGGGGGTGGAGTGGCAGGAAGCATGCTGTAATACTGAAAGTCCCTAATTTCTTTTCCAAAGAACTGATTACATTTAAAACAGAATGAAGAATTTAAACCCTAAGTGTGCTTTGAATAGCAGTGGAAATCATAGCGGGCCTGAGATATAATTAAACTCAATCCTTCAGAAAGATGTGAAATAAATACTTTTACAGTTGAGTAAACATGATTAAAGTTTGCTAGAAGCAACTCACCTTAAAAGAAATGTAAAAGAATATTCTTCAGGCAGAAAGAAAATAATCTCAGAAGTTTCAAGTTTCAGGATGAATGGAAAAACAATATCTGTTAATTAAATACATATATCTAAATTACTTTTGAGTGGATAAAATAATAATGATATTTGTGGCCTAGGAAATAAATAAAGTGTTAAAATAGACCATAAAATAATATATAGCATAAGATGGGTAAATGGATATGTAGTAGGTGGATATTGTTATGAATTCCAAAAATAGATAATGGATTATGCTTGTAAACTGGTTTGTTATTCTGGGTATGATTTTGTTTTGATAAAGGGATTGACTGGGCCATAGTCAGTTGGGCGTTCTGTCCCACCCCTTTGTGGCTGGGCTATCAAACATAAAAGACATGGCAAAGGACAGAACTAGATTAGTTTTTATTGTTGGAGTTCTGATGAGCAAGGAGAGAAGGCCTCAGGGATAAGAGACAAGCCATTCACTTGACAGTTCACAGCTGGACTTGTGGTGAGAGGCAAAGCTTAGAGAACCTCATAGTCTACACCTGACCTGGAGGAAACAGAAGAGCTGAGCCCTGAGAGAAATGCAGCCCTGCAAAGAGAGGAATCCAAGAAGCCTGAATACTGGGAAATGTCAGCAGCTCTCTTGCTGCAAGACGGGGTAATAGACTTTGGGGAAGGAAGAAACTTATTCTTTATTGTCTGGTAGTGTAAGCTTCTACCCCAAATAAAGACCCTTTATAAAGACCCACAGATTTCTGACATTTTGCATCAGCACCCCTTTGGTTGACTAATACAGGGTATAAAATGTTTCAAAATACATTATTTGGCAAGTCAATTACAAATAATATGTGCAGATTTGGAAAGGCAAGCAAAAGTGTTAAAATTTCCCCAGGAAACTTTAAAGAGTATTAAATAGTGCATCTCATCCAAATAAATAGAAGAAAAAGAAATTGAACAAAAATAGTCAGTTCAAAATAAATAATTCAGGATTTCCATGTTTGCCATTTAGGCCTTTGTTCTGGGGTCACCTTACTCATGCATTTTTGGAAGCTGCACCTTTCTTATCCTTCAGAAGTCTGAAGGTTCCAGGGTTGATTTATGGGGCGCTGTTTGTCCCCTTCATGAATCAAGTGCTGTATCACTTCCCCATTTCCTAGTTAGGAAGTCACCAACCTGGATGTGATACTCATTTGAAGCAAGAAGAGACATTAATGATAGAACTAAAAAAAAGGAGATATTTTTACGCTTCCCAAATTGGATGATTAGATGACTGATATTGGATCTTTCCTCTTTTCTAATGAGTGCATTCAATGCTATAAATTGTCCTCTAAGCACTGCTTTTTCTGCACTCCACAAATTATGAAGAAGCATAGATAATTAAAAAGCAGAAAGAACCACATGACAAAAGGCTTGTAAGTGAAGCTATATCCATTTCCACAAGAGTCCAGACAAGATGAAGGCAGAGAATGTATGAAACTTGGGAAAATATGTTCTCTGATGGCAAGCATTGTTTCCTCAAAATAACACTTCTATGAATATAACTTCACTCTGAAGAAATTTGCATCATACTTACATAAGCATGAGGGAATTTTTGTAAGGAAAAAAGAATGAAGATGATGAGTTTTGCCAGTTTGCCACACACGGTAGTCCTCCTGTTAAAGTGTAATTAGTGTGACGTTTTCTTGGAAATTCAACCTTATGAGATCCCTGAGATCCCTTGAGAGAAACCATTTGGGATTTCATGAGTTTGGGACAGCTAAAGTCCCATCAAGGAACCATGCAGGAGTAAAACCCTGTTTATGTAAGGAACATTCGAAATCCTTCAGCCAGGTATTAAATCTTATAGAGCATGAAAAATTCATACAAAAGTTAGTATTGTAATGAACATGGGAATGCTTCCATCTGAAACAAAACTTCATGGAATATGATAAAATTAACACTAGAGAGGAACAATAAGAGTGTCCTGAATGTAGTCTGCTCTTTACAGTCATTTTTTTACTCCTCATTTTAAAAGCCATACCGGGGAACAAGCATAGAAATGTAATATATATGGGAAATTTTTCAACCTGACAGAAAACCTCTTTATTTTTATTTTTTTTATTTTTTTAAAGATTTTATTTATTTATTCATTTATCCCCCCCCTTGCCGCTCGTGCTCACTGGGTCAGCCAACCACGCCACACGGGCGGGCCTGCCCTCACCAGGAGGCCCCAGGAACCGAACCTGGGGCCTCCCATATGGTAAACGGGAGCCCCACTGATTGAGCCACAGCCGCTTCCCAGAAAACCTCTTTATTCATCAGAAAATTCTTACTGAAGAGACATCATATATATGTGGGAAAGCTTGAATTAAAATGTCAAATCTCAGATACAAGATATTTCCTACTGCAAAGAAACCATATGCATATAAGTCATGTGAAAAAGCCTTTAGGTACAAATCATATCTCAGAGAACATGAAAACACTCAAAGTGGACAGAAAAAAAATGAATGTAAAGAATGTAGAAAAGCCTTCAGCCAAAAGCAAGAGTTTATTAAACATTAGAGCATTCATTCTGGAGAAAAACCCTCTATATGCAATGAATGTGGAAAAGCCTTCAACCAGAAGGAAAACCTCATTAACTATCTGAGAATACATACTGGAGGGAAACCCTATGAATGTGATGGATGTGGGAAAGCTTTCATTCAGAAATCAAGCCTCATTACACACCAGATGTAACCATTGGGGAGTTTGATGTAATTATGAACTCCATAAATATAATTGAATCATCCTTTTAAACTGATCTACTAATCTGGGCATGACTGGGGCGTTGACTGGGCCATGTCAGTAAGGTGTTGAGCCCAACCCATTAGTGGGTGGGGGATTTTAATATAGAAGGCATGGCAAAGGACAGATGATACAGTTTTTTTTTGAGAAGCATTTTTTTTTTTATTATGGGTAAAATTCAAAATTCTCACAATACATACAAACATTTGCAAAATGATATATAAATAAGTTCATTGAGGTTGGTGGGCCACACTGTGGGAGATGTTTGTGTGGGATGTGGTGAGAAGCAGTTTTGATGTTGTAGAAAAGGCTTCAGAAGAAGAGAAGTGAGCCATTTGCCTGATAGTCTACAGCTGGCCTTGTGGAGGAAACAGAAGAGCTAAGCCCAGAGAGAAATGCAGCCCCAGGAAGAGAAGAACAAAAGAAGCCTGAACCCTGGCAAATATCGGCAGCTCTCTTACTCCAACACGTTACAATGAACTTTGGTGAGAAGAAATCTAATGCTTTATGACCTGGTATCTGTGCACTTCTACCCCAAATAAATACCCTTTATAAAGACTAACCCATTTTTGGTATTTCACATTAGCACCCCTTTGGCTGACTAATATAGAATTTGGTACCAAGGAGTGGGGAAGTGCATTTGCATATACCAAAATGTTGGAACGGTTTTATAAATGGGTGTTATCCTTTGGAGGAAATGTGAAATGCTTGATGGAAAAGGCCTAGATCACTTTCAAGAGTCTGTTGAAAGTCAAATGGATGCTAAAGAGACTTTCTATGATGCCTTAGAAATAAATGATGAGACTATTATTGGAAACTGGAAGAAAGGTGATCCATGTTTTCAAGTTGCAGAGAACGTTGCAAGATTAACTCCTGGTGTTATAAAGAAGACAGAATTTGAGAATGGCGAACCAGAGCATTTAGCTGAAGAACCTTCCAAGATAAACTCAGAGAATGTGGTTTGGCTTCTCCTTGCAGCTTATAGAAAATACTAGTGAGCCAAATACAGTAAGTAATGAACTTTTGGGCACAAAGAAAACAGAAGCTGATTCTGGAACTTCCAAGTTTCTGGAAATCAATTTCCCAGATAAAAATGCCCCATTTGAACACATTACTAAGCTTGGAACATGTAAATCAGAATTGAAGATCCAGTTATCTAGGAAAGACTTGTTGAAAGTCTTACTGACTGCTGGCTTGGACCCGTGCTTCCTGCATGCTAAACCAACAAAATTTTTGAGAGAGCTGGATGAACAAAACCACTGTCAGCTTGGACAAAAGAGAACATGGAAAGGAGAGATTGAAGGAGAATCACCTTTAAGAAGAAAATCATAGAAGTAGAGATCTGGACTTAAGACATCCCCTTGGGCCAAGAGAGGAGCCCCACCCATGTGTACAGAGAGGGTGAATTTGCCCCTGCAGTTGAAGAGGGTGGATGCTCCTACCCAATGTTCAGAGAGTTTTGATGTCCCATGTTGCAGAGAGTGTGAGTTGTCCCCAGCACTTGGAGTCGTTGGGTGTCCCCACCCAATATTCTGGGAGAGTTTTGCCATCCCAGGTTGCAGAAAGGCTGGAGCACATTCCACAAAGGTTAGGGCAGTTAAGGTCAACACCCAATAGGTCTGAGATGGGTGTACATGTACCCCATGGATTAGAGAAGGCCAGGTTGTCAACTCATTGTTCTGAGAGTGTTTAACCTGTATGTCAAAGGTTAGGGAAGGCCATGTGGTCAACTCATTGCTCTGAGAGGGTTGAGCCTTTTTGCCAAATGTTAAGGGGAATGTTATCTTCACCTCACTGTACTAGGGGGGATAAGACTCTAACCCAAAGTTTGGATAAGGAGTTACAATCACCCCAACATGCTTTGGAGGTGAGATCTGAAGCTTTACGACACCAAGATGCTTGATGAGGGTGGAACCAAGAAAGTGGCTGTTGGGCAAGCCTGTGGCAATGGTGGGTCCACATGTGGTCCCAAGAAGATAAAACGTCCATCTTAAAAATGGGGATAGACCCAGAGACTGATGCCTTATCGGTGGGCTCTATTTTGGAATCTGTGCTCCTGAGAGTGACAGAATTGGACTCAAATAAGTCCTCCCTGCACATGGTTCATCAGTCACTTCTATTCAAACCTATATGTGATGCTGAAGTTTTTAGGTATACTTCCAGAGACTGGAGCCTCTGGCCTACCTATGTGCCAGGTGTGCATGGAATCTCGGTGGAGCTGCAACTCCTACCCTACAGCTCAATGGACTCATCCAAGTCTTCTGGTGAGGAGACAATGATGGGCAATGGCCATCCCAGGGAATGGAGAGGGACTGCATTTGCAGGCAGGATCATCCCACCCATCATATCCATGGGATATAAGCCCTCTCTCACTTGGAGGTAGAGTGGACATCACCATCCTAGTCCCCTCAGGATTGGGGGAAGAACTATGGAGTAGATTGTACTTGATGGTATACTGTTGTTCACATATGGTGATTCTAGCAATGGAAGAAATTATAACAATAAGGTGGAGCCAGTGGCCACTAGACACTATTGGGGCAGGGAGGGGACGAGCAGTTGAAATACAGGGACTTCTTTGGGAATTGGAGGTTGTCCTGTGTACCTTTGTGGCAATGGATGTAGGCCATTTTAAATCAGCACACACCACTCAGAACTGCGTGGAAGAGAGTGTGGTTTACGGTGTGAACTCTGGTCTATGGTTGGTGGAAAGGCCCCAGGATGTGTAAGTCCATTGATGGTGGTGGACCACACTTGTGGGAGATGTTTGTGTGGGATGTGGTGGGAGGTGTGGGAGGTGGGCAACTTGGGAATCCCCGTGGGTTCCGTGTAATATTTTGGGTATCCAAGCACCTCTTAAAATATATTGATATATATACATAAATAACATTTTTGTAAGCAAATGCACATATATGCATATGTATTTATATATCATTTTGCAAATGTTGGTATGTATTGTGAAAATTTTTATTTTTACCCACAATAAAAAAAAAATGACTCACACTTTGAAACCGATTGAGGGATGCAGTGCAGGTTTACTGAACTGTAGGTGATCCATGACTCATGTTTACCATACCAATTTCTCCTTATGATATTGAAAATATTTATCTTTTGTATTTCCATTTGTGTATTAGAAGCAGTTAAATGGCTTTGTAAGTTTCAGAAGTTGATAGCAGACGGGACTTTGCCTCAAGATGAACTGAATTTCTTTAAAATGCCTATGATATGATTTTGTACTTGAATTGTTACTGATTTAAGTTTTTTTGGAGAAGTGTAATGTATTTTTGGAATTCAGAGGGTGGAATGTAACCATTGGGGAATTTGATGTAATTATGAATTCCAAAAATATATTTGGATCATGCTTGTAAACTGATCTGTTAATCTGGGAGTGATTAGGAAATTGACTGGGCCATGTCAGTAGGGCATTGAGCCCCGCCCCTTAGTGGGTGGTGGACTCGAATATAAAAGGCATGACAAAGGATTTATTTGAAGCAGTTTTTTTTGAGAAGCAGTTTTGATGTTGGAGAAAAGGACCCAGAAGAAGAGAAGTGAGCCATTTGACTGATAGTCTACAGCTGACCTTATGGAGAAAATAGAAGCGCTAAGCCCAGAGAGAAATGCAGCCTTGGGAAGAGAGGAACAGAAGAAGCCTGAACCCTGGCAAACCTCCGCAGCTCTCTTCCTCCAACACGTGGCAATGAAGTTTGGTGAGAAGTTTCTTATGCTTTATGGCTTGGTATCTGTGGAATTCTACCCCAAATAAATGCCCTTTATAAAGACTAACCTATTTTTGTTACTTCACATTAGCACCCCTTTGGCTGACTAATACACCAGGGAAGACAAACTGGGGAGAAACCCTACATTTGTAAGGTGTGTTGGAAAGCTTTCAGTAGCAAATCAAATCTCACTGACCATGAGAAAATTCATAGTGGAGGGAAACCCTATACATGTAAGGAATGTGGAATAACCTTCAGCCAGAGGCAGTATCTCATTAAACATTACAACATTCATACTGGAGTGAATCTCTGTGAATGTAATGAATGAGAATCTCCAAAGAATGTCCACATCCAGTCTGTGCAACTTGTTGCCAAACTTTTAAGGAAGCGGCTGTGACTGTGCAAATCATGATGTCTTTCTCCTCAGGAAAAGTACACTTGCACTTTGTTCTGAGATCTGCTCCTCCCACATGTTCTTACACACTCATCTGTGCTAAATTTGTTGCCACTAATTTATGCATCGGAACTCGAAATTTCTCTTAGTTTATGTAAAGATAAGCTTTTCACTTATTTCAAATTGTTCTGGTTGTTTTCACTGGTTCTTCAGTCAATTATAATCTGGGTAAGCATTTAAAAAAATTATCATTTTAAAAATAATGCTGCCCACTATTGTAGCATTTTTTTCTAAGGCACCCCAACCATTTATATTTTTTTGGTTTCTTCAGCTGATTCTGATGTCGATTCAAGTTTAACACCCACAGGACTACAGTGGCCTGCTTTATACTTAACTCCAATTTTCCTTTTGATTTTAACTCAGAAATGATCCTCTCTTAATTAGACAATATACTTCTAATCTCAAGTATTTTAAGAAGTTGGAAAATTTATTTATATCCTTAAGTTGCATTCCAATATTTTTCTCATATGTGATAGGATGTGGGATGGATGAATCTAGAGAATGCATGTATTTACAAACAGAAATCTGTACCCAAAAATATCTGCCAATGCAGATAATTTTGAAGAAGGAGGAATGGGTGTTGATTCTATAGAAGGAAGTTTTACTGTTTGCCATAACAGGCATAAATTATTTATATAACCTTTGCATGGATTATTTAGTTATAATTTAAAAGAAATTATGAAAATACTACAAACTGAAATCATTCATAGCATTTCATTTGAAGATATTGATTTGTATCTGCAACAGTACTGGGGGGGGCACTTTCACTCACCCTTTGCAAATACAGTCACACTTAAAGGAAAAGTGCTCAATCACCTTGGTCCCCTCCTCAGCTGCCTGGATGGGTGGAGGCCTCCCACAGCAGGAGTGAGCAAGGACCACAAGGAACATGTTCCCTTACCATGTGAAGGTGACACGCTCACTACACGAGTCCAGTTAGAGGGCTGTTAGCACCACAGGAGAAGATGGACATCCTATGGCTTACTCCACATTGGAGACCTGCTAGAGTGACTCATATCACTAACTGAGGTTGTGAGTTCTGAGCAGGGCTTTCTCCTGAAACTCCTTTGTGCATCCACAACCTATGATGATGGTTTTCACTGGGGCTTTAAGAATTTGGTTCCCAAACAGAACAGTCCTTCTCTGGCTTGGGGAACTGCAGTGAACACTTGTTACATTCTTACTTCTTCAGCTGTTCATCAGCTTCTTCCTATCCAAACCCTCCGTTCTCTTCTGGGATTGAAGAGGTCTGCATTATTTTCAACTCCGTTCAAAATGTGTTGAAAATTTTATATTTAATTAGTCTGAGAAATATCTAGCCTCTACACCCTCTGAGGTTTTCTACAAACATGGCACTATTTCACAACCTTACTTCTATTCTTGTCTGCCCTAGGTTCCAGGGCTTTCTGGGATTATGTTACCATTTATTAGGGTCACTGGCCTAATCTTGCTCATTCTGGTGATATTACTGCTGTACCCAATGCTCTAATGTGAATTTTGACATTTCTTTCCTGACACCAACAGTTTTCATCTTGGTATTGCTTTTCTTTAGCTGCCCCAAGATTGGAGAATGTGAATGTAGTACTGGAAGCAGGAGATCTGAGTATGTGCCTGATACCCAGGAGGGATACAGTAAAAGCAGAATGCTAAGAGGGTCAACATTGGAGGCCAAGGGAAGGAGGGAAGGCAAAGGAGCAGGAGCAGGAAATATGCTATCTGTGCCCTGACTCCTCTGCTGCACCATATCCCAGGACCCATGCTTTTATCTACCCCTGCATAGCTAGCCAACCACTATCTGAGGTAGTTGCATAATACTGAGGCATCTGTGACTTTAGATTACTCCTCAAACCATGTGACTCCCCTGCCTGTCTCCCAGTCTTGTAGGACTTGCTGGCCAAGACCACTTCGTCCTTCATCTTACCAGTACTCATTCCAGCCTAGTCTGGAGACACCCACAGTTTACAGGTGAATTCACTGGGCAGCAGCCTCACACTGTCATTTGGGAACAGAGTATCTCTCCAACACTGTGTCCCTAACTGTTTGAGTTTGCCAATTGTTGCCAATGCAACATACCAGAAATAGATAGGCTTTTATTGGAATTTATTGGGGTTAAAGCTTACAGATCTGAGGCTGTCAAAATGTCCAAATCAAGGCATCATCAAAAATTCTGTTTTAGCAAGGGTCAGCTGCTACTGGACTCTTGTCAAGACAAAATGTTGGCCTGCCTGTCTCCCTCTGCCTTCTCTTCCAAACTCACTTTCTCTTTGAGCTAAGCAGTTGGCCATCAGACACTATTGATCACTCCTCTCCCTTCTCTTCTGCCTGGATGTCTTCAGGTTCAAGCTGCTCCATGACTGTAGCCTCAGGCTTCTCCCTCAGCCACTCAGGGATTCTGTGTCTCTCCACAGCTGTAGGAGATCATTTAGCCCTCTCCCACATGGCAGGGTAAACATGGCAGAAATCTTTCTCTTTGTGTTCCCTGTATGTATGACTTCAACACAATGATGGGGGTCCTACCTGATGCCTGAAATCTAATCAGAGACCCTTAACTAAACTAAAGCAATCTAACAAAAAATGACCTAATCAAAAGTTCCCTTATCTGAATCTAACCAATATGTCCTACATACAAAAGGCTTACACACACAGCAATGGATCATTAAGAGCATACATTTCCTGGGTCTACACAAGACACAAACGAGGGCATTAACCCAGGGAACAGGGATCAGGAGGGTTCTCCTAAGTCCAGGAGAAATGGGAACTCATGAAGCAGTGCCTATAATTTTGGTGTGGCCACCATTGATCAAAGAGGTGTGCTGACCACCATTACACTGGACCCTAGAAGGGTGCCAAGAAGAACTCAATATACTGTGCTTTCTCCACCAAATCTTAGGTCCAAAATCAGGTGTGTAACTTGAGAAGTGTGCCATTATTCCTGTCCCCAGGGACAGAGTGAACAGATTTTGCCTGTGTGGTATTGGAGCAGGAAGCAGTCTGTAAAACTGAAAGCCCCTAATTTCTTCTCTAAAGAACTGATTATATTTACAACAGAATGGAGAAATTTAACCCTAAGTGTGCTCTCAAAAGCAGTGGAGATCATTGAAGGCCTGAGATTTAATTCATCTCAATTGTTCAGGAAGAAGTGAAATACATACTTTTTTTTTTCTTTTTTTTTTTATTATGGGTAAAAATCAAAATTCTCACAATACATACAAACATTTGCAAAATGATATATAAATATATATGCATATATGTGTATTTGCTTACAAAAATGTTGTTTATATATATATATATATACATATATTTTAAGAGGTGCTTAGATTACCCAAAATATTACACGGAACCCACTGGGATTCCAATGTTGCCCACCTCCCACACCTCCCATCACATCCCACACAAACATCTCCCACAGTGTGGCCCACCACCCTCAATGAACTTACACATCCTGGAGCCTTGCCATCAACCATAGACCACCGTTCACACTGTAGACCACACTCTCTCCCACTCAGTTCCGAGTGATGTGTGCTGATTTAAAATGGCCTACATCCGTTGCCACAACAGTAATCAGGACAACCTCCAACTCCCAAAGAAGCCACTGTATTTCAACTGCTCGTCCCCTCCCTACCGCAAAAGTGTCAAGGGGCTTTACTGGCTCCACCTCATTGTTATAATTTCTTGCATTGCTAGAATCACCATATGTGAACAAGAGAATAACATCAAGTCCACTCTAGCCCATAGTTCTTTCCCCAATCCTGAGGGGACTGGGATGGTGATGTCCACTCCAACTCCAAGTGAGAGAGGGTTTATATCCCATTGATATGGTGGGTGGGATGATTCTGCCTGCAGATGCAGACCCTCTCCATTCCCTGGGATGGCCATTGCCCATCGTTGTCTCCTCACAAGGTGACTTGGATGAGTCCATTGAGCTGTAGGGTAGGAGTTGCAGCTCCACCTAGATTTCATGCACACCTGGCACATAGGTAGGCGGGAGGCTCCAGTCTCTGGAAGTATACCTAAAAACCCCAGCATCACATATAGGTTTGAAAAGAAGGGACTGGTGAACCATGTGCAGGGAGGACTTATTTGAGTCTAATTCTGTCACTCTCAGGAGCGCAGATTCCAAAATAGAACCCACTGATAAGGCATCAGTCTCTGGGGCTATCCCCACTTTTATAGGACCAGGGTGTGTCTGGAGCTCTCAGGAACCCCACTGAGTGGGGTGATAGGCACTTAGATGTTCTATGAGCTCCTACTGAGGTGTGCATAAGAGTTACCTCTGGGATGACCTCCCGACTCTCTTTGAAGTCTCTTAGCCACTTGAACTCATTTGTCTTTACCATTTCCCCCTTTCATTCAAGGTCTTTTTCCAGTTGTGTTGCCAGTTGGCACTTGGGAAAAGTTTTCAATTAGCAATAATCGTGCATCGGATAAACCTCATTGGCTACGATACTGCCACTGTGCAAAGCTGCCAGTTGGCACTTGATATTAATCCCTCGTTGCCAGGGAGGCTCATCCCCAGGAGTCATGTCCCACGTTGTGGGGAAGGTAATGCAATCATATGCTGAGTTTGGCTTAGAGAGAGGCCACATTTGAGCAACAAGGAGGCTCTCAGGTGGCAACCCTTAGGCACCCCACAACTGCAGGCTAAGTCTCATTTACAAGAGCAAAGACTCACAAGGATAGTCATCAATAAAAAAAAACAAAACAAAACAAAAAACAAACAAACAAACAAAAAACATCATTGGGTCATTCTATTTTGACAGGCACTGTCCCTACACTCAGAGGACTAATGTTGCTGCCTTGGAGACTGTGGCAGAGCTCTCCAGGCTAGGAATTCAGATTCCCTCATTTATTGTGTGATTATCCACCAATCGTGACCATGCCACATCCCCCGATCCTTTGAATGATTTTGTATATATTTCATGTATATTCGGATGAACCAATCCCCACGAAACCCCCCCCAGACACCACAGATGAGTAAAATCTAATAAAGTCACAACTCCTGGGAAGATGGCAGACTAATAAGACACAGGAATCCCTTCTCCAGAAAAACAGCTAGAGAACAGGGTGACACCACACTGAAATAGATGTTCTAGGGTTTATGACAGCAGGTGAACTCTGCACACCACCCAGAGGTCAGTGGGAAAAATCAGGGAAATTCCAATGACAGAGGAAGGACTGTGAGTTAGAACCAGCAGTGGCTTCAGCTGCCGGCACCCTCCCCCACCCTCTTTAGAATTCTCAGGCCTCTGGGCCTGTGACTTTACAGAAAGGGGGCTCAAGGTATCTACCCTCCCAGATAGGGGAGAGAGAGGGACACAGCCTTAGGCTGACTCAGTTTCTGACCCAAAAATTTGGGCTGCAAAGACCCATGGACCCTTTCACACAATGGTTTGACCTGGGAGCCTAGGACGGACAGGAGAAATCTGACCCTCACAAAGTCCCTCTCTTCTATCCTGGACTAATTTTTGTGGATGCCACAGGAGAGCGGAGAGAGAGGCTGGGGCTGACCCTGCTTTTGACTTGCATGATTGGTCTTCCCTGTCCTGAAAGCCCTTCCAGGCTGGGTGGGGATGCATCATTTTTTGCCTTGGGGCCTGCAAGGGGCTAAAGATATACATATCTCCCAATCTCCTCTGCTACTAACAGGGAATGATTGTTGAGGATTCAGAGGGGATGGCAAATATTTCCTAGCTGGGAAAAGGGAGGGGGCTACCAGAGAAGACTGGAGAACTCTCTCATAAAATTTGAATTACAAGGATCTTAGCCCCCAGAGAGGAAGCGTTACCACATTGATCTAGTCTGTGCCACAAGAAATAAACTCCGACCAGGCAATGAATTGAGAGCTGCCAAAGAGTGCCATCTCCTGGCAGACGCAGGAAGTGCACATAAGAAAAATAATAAGTAGGAGAGGATTTTCCTGG
>JAKSZT010054075.1:2401483-2419336 GCA_026826555.1 Tolypeutes matacus
ACCATAGACCACAGTTCACACTGTAGACCACACTCTCTCACACTCAGTTCTGAGTGGTGTGTGCTGATTTAAAATGGCCTACATCTGTTGCCACAATGGTACTCAGGACAACCTCTAACTCCCAAAGAAACCCCTGTATTTCAACTGCTCATCCCCTCCCTACCCCAAAAGTGTCAAGTGGCCACTGGCTCCACCTCATTGTTATAATTTCTTCCATAATGTAATAAGTTTTAAAATCAGGTAATGTGATATGTTCAACATCATTTTTCTTTTTCAATATGTCTTTGGCAGTTCAGGGCCTCTTACCTTTCCAAATATATTTTGTGGTAGTTTTTCCAGTTCCTTGAAAAATATAGTGTTGATTTTTATTGGGATTTCATTAAATCTGTAGAGTAGTTTGGGTAGGATAGACATCTTGATGATGTTTATTATTCCTATCGATGAACAGGGAATATTTTTCCATTGATTTAACTCTTCTTTGATTTCCCTTAACAGTGTTGTGTAGTTTTCTGTATATAAGTCATTAACATCTTTAGTTAAAATTATTCCTAATGTATTAGTCAGCTAAAGGGGTGCTAATGTGAAATACCAAAAATGGGTTGGTTTTTATAAAGGGTATTTATTTGGGGTAGAAGTCCACATATACCAGCCCATAAAGCGTTAAGTTTCTTCTCTCAACACAGTCCATCGCCACGTGTTAGAGCAAGACAGTTGCCAGCATTTGCCAGGGTTCAGGCTTCTGGGGTTCCTCTCTTACCGGGGCTGCATTTCTCTCCGGGCTTAACTCCTGTTTCTTCCACAAGTTCAGCTGGCTCCCGTTTCCTCCACAAGGTCAGCTGTAGACGATCAGGCAAATGGCTTGCTTCTCTTCTCCTGGGGCCTTCTTTCCAATATCAAAACTGCTTCTCAAAAGACTGCTTCAAATCTGTTCTCTGCCTTGCCTTTTATATTCAATTCCCCACTCACCAAGGGGTGGGGCTCAACGCCCTAATCCTAACCTAATCATGTCCAGATTAACAGATTAGTTTACAAGCATGATTTAATTATATTTTTGGAATTCATAATTACATCAAACTGGCTCATTCCACCCTCTGAATTCCAAAAATACATTACAATATTTTTTAAAAAATCTTAAATCAGTAATAATCCAAGTACAAAATCATATCAAAATCATTTTAAAGAAATATAGTTTGTCTTCAGGCAAAGTCCCATCTGCTATAGACCTCTTAATCTTACAAAACCATTTAACTGCTTCCAATACACAAATGGAAAGACAAAAGATAAACATTTTCAACATTATAAGGAGAAATTGGTGTGTTAAACATGAGTCATGGATCCTCTACAGTTCAGTAAACCTGCAGGGCACCCTCCATTCAATTTCAAAGTCTGAGAGTCATTCTTAAGATGATGGTTTCTTCTCCTTGGGGCCACATGGGAACCCACCCTTTCCACAGGCTTGCCCAATGGCCATTTTCTTGGTTCCACCCTCATCAAGCACCTGTGTGTCGACCAATCTCCAGACGTCACCCTCCAAGAGTGTGGGGGTGATTGCCACAACTTACCCAATCTTTGGGTTAGAGTCTTAGCCCCCCTAGTACAGTAAGGTGAAGATAGCATTCCCCCTAACCTTTGGCATACATGCTCAACCCTCTCAGAGCAATGGGTTGACCACCTGGCTTTCTTTAATCTATGGGGGACAGGTACACCCCTCTCAGACCAATTGGGTGTTGACCTTAACCGCCCTAATCTTTGAGGAATGTACTCCAACCACTCTGCACCCTGGGGTGGCAAATCTCTTCCTGAAAGTTGGGTGGGGACATCCACCTTCTTCAACTGCAGGGGAGAACTCACCCTTTCTGCACCACGCGGCATCAAAACTTTCCCAGAACATCGGGTAGCAACATCCACCCTCTTCAACTGCAGGGGCAAACTCACCCTCTCTGTACACATGGGTGGGGCTCCTCTCTTGGCCCAAGGTGATGTCTTAAGTCCAGATCTCTGCTTCCACGGTTTTCTTCTTAAAGCTGATTCTCCTTCAATCGCTCCTTTCCATGTCCTCTTTTGTCCAAGCTGGCAGTGGTTTTGTTCATACAGCACTCTCAAAAACTTTGTTGGTTTAGCCTGCAGGAAGCAGGGGTCCAAGCCATCACACAGTAAGACTTTCCACAAGTCTTTCGTAGATAACTGCATCTTCAATTCTGAGTTACGAGTTCCAAGTTTAGTAAAGTCTTCAAATAGGGCATTTTCATCTGGGAATTTGATTTCCACAAATTGGAAGTTCCAGAATCAGTTTCTGTTTTCTTTGTGCCCAAAAGTTCAATCCTTAGTATATTTCTCTCATCTAGCATTTTGCTATAAGCTGCAAGAAGCCAAGCCACATTCTCCGAGTTTACCTTTGAATGTTCTTTAGCTAAATGCACTGGTTCACCATTTTTAAATTCTGTCTTCCATATAACACCAGGAGTTAATCTTGTTAAGTTCTCTGCAACTTAAAACATGGATCACCTTTCCTCCAGTTTCCAATAAAAGTTTCATCATTTACTTCTAAGGCATCATAGAAAGTCTCTTTAGCGTTCATATTACTATCAACAGTCTCTTCAAAGTGGTCTAGGCCTTTTCTATCAAGCATTTCACAATTCCTCAAAAAAATTCCCCTTACCCATTTATAAAACCGTTCCAACATTTTGGTATATGCAAAAGCACTTCCCCACTCCTTGGTACCAAATTCTGTATTAGTCAGCTAAAGGGGTGCTAATGTGAAATACCAAAAATGGGTTGGTTTTTATAAAGGGTATTTATTTTGGGTAGAAGTCCACATATACCAGGCCATAAAGCATTAAGTTTCTTCTCTCAACACAGTCCATTGCCACATGTTAGAGCAAGACAGTTGCCAGCATTTGCCAGGGTTCAGGCTTCTGGGGTTCCTCTCTTACCGGGGCTGCGTTTCTCTCTGGGATTAGCTCCTGTTTCTTCCACAAGGTCAGCTGGCTCCTGTTTCCTCCACAAGGTCAGCTGTAGACGATCAGGCAAACGGCTTGCTTCTCTTCTCCTGGGACCTTCTTTCCATTATCAAAACTGCTTCTCAAAAGACTGTTTCAACTCTGTTCTCTGCCTTGCCTTTTATAGTCAATTCCCCACCCACCAAGGGGTGGAGCTCAATGCCCTAATCCTAACCTAATCATGACCAGAATAACAGATCAGTTTACAAGGATGATTCAATTATATTTTTGGAATTCATAATTACATCAAACTGGCTCACCTAAGTATTTGGTTCTTTTAGTTGGTATTATAAATGGCATTTTTTTCTTGATTTCCTCCTCTGATTCCTCATTATTGTTGTACATAAATGCTACTGATTTTCGGGCATTGATCTTATAGCCTGCAACATTACTGAACTCCTTTATAAGTTCCAGAACCTTTGTTGTAGCTTTCTCTGGTCTTTATATGTATAAGGTCCCGTCATCTGCAAATAATGAAATTTTTACTTCTTTTCCAATCTGGATGCCTTTTATATCCTTTCCTTGACCTAGTGCTTGAGCAAGTACTTCTAAGACAATGTTAAATAAGAATGGTGATAGTGGGTATCCTTGTCTTGTTCCCAATCTCAGAGGGAAGGCTTTTAGGATTTGACCATTGAAGATGAGTTAGCTTTGGGTTTTCCATATATAGACTTTAACATATTCAGAAAATTTCCTTCTATTCTTATCTGTTGCATTGTTTTTATCAAGAAGGAGTTCTGTATTTTGTCAAATGCTTTTTCTGTATCTATAGAGGTGATCATGTGGCTTTTTTCTTTCACTTTGTTTATGTGGTGTATTACATTGTTTGATTTTCTTATTTTGAACCATCCTTGCATACCTGGGATGAAACCCACTTGGTCATTTTGTATAATCCTTTTCATTATTGAATTATTGTTATTGAATGCTATTAGCAAGTATTTTGTTGAGGATTTTAACATCTAGGTTCATTAGAGAAATTGATCTGTAATTTTCCTTTCTAGTGGTATCTTTGTTTTCTTTTGGTATTAGGGCAATTTTGACATCGTAGAATGAGTTAAGCAATGTTCCTTCTATTTCTATTCTTTGGAAGAGTTTAAGTAGAATTGCCGTTAGCTCTTTCTGGAATGTTTGGTAGAATTCAGCTGTGAAGCCATCTGGTCCTGGGCTTTTCTTAGGTGGGAGGTTTTTGATGACTGAGTCTATTTCTTTACCGTAGTTGGACTGTTGAGTTCATCATTTTCTTCTCTCATCAATATAGGCTGTTTATGAGTTTCTAGAAACTTGTCCATTTCTTCTAAATTATCATTTTTGTTGACATATAATTTTTCAAAGTATCCTTTTATGATGCTCTTTATTTCTGTGGGGTCAGTAGTGTTATCCTCTTCCTCATTCCTTATTTTGTGTAATTGCATCTGTTCTATCTTTTTCTTTGTTAGTATGGCTAAGGGTTAGTCAATTTTATTCATATTCTTGAAGAAACCACTTTTGGTTTTGTTTATTTTTTATAGTGCTTTCTTATTCTCTATTTCATTTACTTCTGCTCTAATCTTTGTTATTTCCTTCTTTCTAATTCCTTTAGGTTTATTTGTTATTGTTTTTCCATTTACTTCAAGTATACAGTTAGGTCTTCAATTTTAGCTCTTTCTTATTTTTATTATATGTATTTATGGCTATGAACTTCTGTCCCAGGACAGCTTTGGCTACATCCAGTAGGTTTTGATATGTTGTGTTGTGATTTTCATTAGTTTCTAGGTAGTTACTGATTTCTTTTGAGATTTCTGCCTTGACCCACTGCTTGACTAAGAATGTGCTGTGTACCTTCAATATCCTTGTGCCTAACCTGTTTTTTGGCCCTTAGTGATTTCCAATTAATTCCATTGTCATCAGAGAAATTACTTTGTATAATTTCAATCGTTCTGAATTCATTGAGAGTTTTTCTGTGGCCTAGCGTGTGGTCTATCTTGGAGTATGTTCCATGTGCACTTGAGAAGAATGTAAATCCTGATTTATTGGGGTATATTGTTCTGTATATGTCTATTAAATCCAGGTCCTCTAATGTATTGTGGAGAACCGTTGTTTCTTTGTTGATTCTCTGTCCAGATGTTCTGTCTAATGATGTTAATGGTGTATTAAAATCCCCTGCTATAATTATAAAGGCCTTTATTTCTCCACTTAGCTTTTCCAGGGTTTGCCTCATGAATTTTGAGACACCTCGATTAAGTGTGTAAATGTTTAGGATGGTTCTTTCTTCTTGAGAGACTACAACTTTTACTAATATATAGTGTCCATCTTTGTCTCTTACAATTGTTTTGCATTTAAAGTCTATTTTGTCTGACATTAGAATAGCTACACTTGCACTTTTATGGCCATTGTTAGCTTCTATAATTGTTTCCCAGCCATTTACTTTCAGCCTCCTTGAATCCCAGGGTCGAAGGGGGCTTTCTTGTAGATGGCATATAGATGGATCGTATTTCTTTATCCAATATACCAATCTGTTTCTCTTGAGTGGTGCATTTAATCCATTAACATTCAGTGTTATTACTCACAATGAATTTCTTACTTCACCCCTATTTCCTTCTGATTAATGTATGTCCTATGTTGTTTTGTTTCTGTTTTTGTTTTTTTTTTAACTCTCATAACTCTTGATTTTTCATTTCACCTTATAGAACTTCCTTTAGTATTTTTGGAAGAGCCAATTTCTTATTGATATCCTCTCTTAATTTCTGTTTATCTGTGAATATTTTGAACTCTCCAACATTTTTGAAGGTCAATTTTGCTGGATACAGAATTGGTGGCTGGAAGTTTTTTTCTTTTAGTACTTTGACTATGTATTAGTCAGAGTTCTTTCGGGAAACAGAATCAGCAGGAGATATCTGTGAATAATATGGAACTCTAAAAGAGTCTCTCATGCAACCGTGGGGCCTCACAAGTCCAGGTTCCTCAGGCAAGCTGCAAACCAGGGGCTCCGATGAAAGCCCGATGAAAGGTCGTTAATGAATCTCTGGGAGAAGTTGCCTGTCCAACGATGAGCTGGGAAATTCTCCCTGAATGTTGAAATCACTTCCACTTTTAAGTCATTCAACTGATTGAGTAAAAGCACCACCCATTGATAATGTAATCTCCCTGATTGATGCAGATCAAATCAGCCATCCACGCAGTAAACTCACTGGTGATTGAAGTCCATAAATGCTCTTGTATTACAATTAGCCTAGTGCTTGCTGGAACAAACACCTGGACACAACTATTGGCCGAGTTGACACATTAGCCTAACCATCACAGTCCACCGCTTGTCAACTCGGCAATCATACACATTACTCTAAACCATTACTTAGTCTCTAAGTAAAAACAATAACAGACAAGTATACATATATATTTCCGCCTAACAATGTTCAACTCCCCTGTGTACAACCGGAAACGCATTAATTCCCTACAGAACAGGGTGCAAGTCCTTGGATGATAGTCACTCTTAAACTCGACATCCTTAAATATTGTGATGTGGGATTAATACAACTTTTCATGATAGGGGAAAAGATTGGGGAAGAAAACAAAGAAATTCATTTTGTGTACATATACAAGCATACTCATAATGAAACATGGAAGAAGGGTTCATGACCATTACAGTCCTCGTTTCTGTAACTGGTCACTTGGTCAAAGTTCATATTTATCACTACCGTCTTCCACTACCCATTCCAAGTTCCCATTACCTTCAGCAAGCACTTCAGCTGGCCGTGGTTCTTTGCCTGGTGGGGTGACCCAAACTTTCATTCCCGAAGATTCTGGGCCATTGTTAGTCCTGCTTGAATTGGTTTGTTGTAATTTTCCATTGACTTTAATCACAGGGCATGGCAGGACTAGGAGACACTCTAGAGGATCTCCTGCATTCCAGGCAAACTCTTCTTTACCCCCATTATGTAGATGTAGTCCTATTTCCCCTTGATAGTCAGGATCAATAACCCCAGCCAATACAGTAATTCCCTTCTTTGCCTGTTGATTCACAGGTAAGAGGAGCCTAAAGTGGCCAGGTGGCAGCCTTAACTTCCATTTCAATGGAATCACTGTTATATTCCCAGGTTGCAGCAATCCTCCTCTTGGGACTAAAACCTGTAGACCAGCAGAGCTTAAGGTTTCAGGGACAGGAAGCAAAAATTTTCCTAGTGGGTCACTAGGGGTAATAGTGAGTGGTGCCACTCCCATTTCCACCCCTTGATTCCTGGACCCATGAATCCTGGCTATGGGAGAAACAGCACCATAGAGAGGACGCTGATTCAGAGCATACACAGCGTCCTGGAGAACATTGCCCCAGCCCTGCAAGGTATTGCCACCTAGTTGGTGCCGTAATTGAGTCTTCAAAAGGCCATTCCACCGTTCTATTAATCCAGCTGCTTCAGGGTGATGGGGAACATGGTAAGACCAGTGAATTCCATGGGCATGTGCCCATTCCCGCATATCATTTGCTGTGAAATGGGTTCCTTGATCAGAAGCAATGCTGTGTGGAATGCCATGGCGGTAGATAAGACATTCAGTAAGTCCACGGATGGTAGTTTTGGAAGAAGCATTGCGTGCCGGAAATGCAAACCCATACCCAGAGTATGTGTCTATTCCTGTTAAAACAAATCGCTGCCCCTTCCATGATGGAAGTGGCCCAATATAATCCACCTGCCACCAGGTAGCAGACTGGTCACCTCGAGGAATGGTGCCATATCTGGAGCTGAGTGTGGGTCTCTGCTGCTGGCAGATTGGGCATTCAGCAGTGGCTGTAGCCAAGTCAGCCTTGGTGAGGGGAAGTCCATGTTGCTGAGCCCATGCATAACCTCCATCCTTACCTCCATGGCCACATTGTTCATGAGCCCATTGGGCAATGACAGGAGTGGCTGGGGAAAGAGGCTGAGCATTAGCCACAGAGCGGGTCATCTTATCCACTTGATTATTAAACTCTTCCTCTGCCGAAGTCACCCTCTGGTGAGCATTCACGTGGGACACAAATAATGTTCATGTTTTTTGCCCACTCAGAAAGATCTATTCACATAGTTCTTCCCCAGACCTCCTTGTCACCAATTTTCCAATCATGTTCCTTCCAGGTCCCTGACCATCCAGCCAAACCATTGGCAACAACCCATGAATCAGTGTTCTAACGCACCTCTGGCCATTTCTTCCTCCAAGCAAAATGAACAACTAGATGCACTGCTCGAAGCTCTGCCCACTGGGAGGATTTGCCCTCACCGCTATCCTTCAAGGATGTCCCAGAAAAGGGCTGCAGTGCTGCAGCTGTCCACTTTTGGGTGGTACCTGCATATCATGCAGAACCATCTGTAAACCAGGCCCGAGTTTTCTCATCCTCAGTCAACTGATTGTAAGGGAGTCCCCAAGAGGCCAAAGCTGTGGGCTGGGAAAGAGAAGGTAACACGGCAGGGGTGGTGACCATGGGCATTTGGGCCACTTCCTCATGTAACTTACTTGTGCCTTCAGGACCTGCTCGAGTCCTATCTCGTATATACCACTTCCACTTTATTATGGAATACTGCTGTGCACGCCCAACTTTATGGTTTGGTGGGTCAGACAATACCCAGCTCATGATAAGCAATTCAGGTCTCATGGTAACTTGATGGCCCATGGTTAAGCGTTCAGTCTCTACTAAGGCCCAGTAGCAAGCCAAAAGCTGCTTCTCAAAATGGGAGTAGTTATCTGCAGAGGATCGCAAGGCTTTGCTCCAAAATCCTAAAGGTCTGCGTTGTGATTCCCCTATAGGGGCCTGCCAAAGGCTCCAGACAGCATCTCTATTTGCCACTGAAACTACCAGCACCATTGGATCTGCTGCATCATATGGTCCAAGTGGCAGTGCAGCTTGCACAGCAGCCTGGACCTATCGCAGGGCTTCCTCTTGTTCCAGTCCCCAATCAAAACTAGCAGCTTTCCTGGTCACTCGGTAAATGGGCCGCAGTAACACACCCAAATGAGGAATGTGTTGTCTCCAAAATCCAAAGAGGCCAACTAAGCATTGTGCCTCCTTTTTGGTCGTAGGAGGGGCCAGGTGCAACAGGTTATCCTTTACTTTTGAAGGGATATCTCGACAGGCCCCACACCACTGGACACCTAGAACTTTCACTGAGGTAGAAGGACCTTGTATTTTTGTTCGATTTATCTCCCATCCTCTCTCACGCAAATGCCTTACCAATAAATCTAGAGTCTTTGCTACTTCTTGCTCAGTAGGTCCTATCAACATGATATCATCAATATAATGGAGCAGTGTGATGTCTCGTGGGAGGGAGAGATGATCAAGGTCCCTGTGGACAATATTATGACATAGGGCTGGAGAGTTGATATACCCCTGAGGCAGGACAGTGAAAGTATACTGCTGACCTTACCAGCTGAAAGCAAACTGTTTCTGGTGGTCCTTACTAACGTCAATTGTGAAAAAAGCATTTGCCAGATCAACAGCTGCATACCAGGTATCAGGGGAAGTGTTGATTTGCTCAAGCAATGATACCACATCTGGGACAGCAGCTGCAATTGGAGTCACCACCTGGTTAAGTTTACGATAATCTACTGTCATCCTCCAAGATCCATCTGTTTTCTGCACAGGCCAAATAAGAGAGTTGAATGGGGATGTGGTGGGAATCACCACCCCTGCATCATTCAAATCCTTGATGGTGGCACTAATCTCTGCAATACCTCCAGGAATCTGGTATTGCCTTTGATTTACTATTTTGCTAGGCAGGGGCAGTTCTAGAGGCTTCCACTTGGCTTTTCCAACCATAATAGCCCTCACTCCATGAGCCAGGGATCCAGTGTGGGGATTCTGCCAATTACTGAGTATGTCTATTCCTATTATGCATTCTGGAACTGGGGAAATAACCACAGAATGGGTTCAGGGACCCACTGGACCCACTGTGAGACGGACCTGAGCTAAAACTCCATCAATCACCTGACCTCCATAAGCCCCTACTCTGACTGGTGGACCACAGTGACGTTTTGGGTCTCCTGGAATTAATGTGACTTCTGAGCCAGTGTCTAATAATCCCCAAAATGTCTTATCATTTCCTTTTCCCCAATGCACAGTTACTCTGGCAAAAGGCCGTAGGTCTCCCTGGGGAAAGGTGGGAGGAAGATTAACTGTATAAATTTTTGGCAGTTTAACAGGATCCTTCCCCAAGGGGACCCGGCCTTCCCCTCATTCAAGGGGCTCTGGGTCTGTAAACTGTCTCAAGTCTGGGAACTGATTAAGGGGTCGTGATTCTCTGCATCTGTAATTAGAATTAGGATTTTGTTCACTTGACCTAGAACTCTTCTGCTTATACAGATCCAGAAGAAATCTAGTAGACTGCCCATCTATTTCACTTCTGGGTACCCCATGATCTATTAATCAACGCCATAACTCCATGCGTCTCAGACTATTCTGTGTGCTGTTTCGACTCTGTCTTTCATTGCGGTAGCCACGCCTACCTTGGCTTTGGCGATTAACTTCCGATACTTGACTTTTACCGGGCCTTGATCCGATCATCCCCATAATATTTAAGGATTCCAATTCCATTACAGCCCCCCCTACAGTAATATCTGGACTGCAGAGAAGAGCAACCACAGAGCTCTTCAGAGAAGATGGAGTTAGTCTTCCAAATTTATTCCTCACAGTCCTGGTTAAAGGTGTGTCCTCTGGACATTCCTGGGGTGGGTGGGCAGGTCTTAAGTTATAAATCCATTCTAGCATTCCAACCTCCTAAGTCTTTGAATCCCCTCATCTACTGTATAGCATGGCAAATCAGGCATCTCAACATCAGACATGCTAGGCCATCGTTTGGTCCATGCTTCAGTCAGCCACCCAAACAAACTGTTAGAGCCCTTTCTAATCCCTCGAGCTACAGTGTTGAATCCAGAATTTCTGCTTAGTGGGCCCATATCAATAAATTCAGCCTGATCCAACTTTATATTCCTTCCACCATTATCCCATACCCTTAGTATCCATTCCCACACATATTCCCCTGATTTCTGTCTATATAAGTTGTAAAACTCATGTAGTTCTTTCAGAGTATAACGTACTTCCTCATGGATCACACTTTGTATTTCACCTTTGGGGGCTTGTTGTGATTTTAATCTAGTAATGGGTCTCGAAGACAAGAGGTGTGAGGGGTGTGGGTAAGGAGAAGGATTAGAGATGTCTTTCAGGCTACTGACCTGAGGGCATTCCTTTGCATTTTCTTCTGGTGAGACAGGATTATTCTCTTCAGGCAGGGGTTGGAAGACAGATTCCTGAGGGCAGACTGGAAGTTGGACCATGCATGCTGGAGATTGGTTGGTACCTGCCTAGTGGCTGGGAGGAGGTACTGACTCTCTGGAACAAGGTGGAGGCTGGGCAGTGCATGCTGGAGTTAGGTTGGTACCTGCCTCAGGGTTGGGTGGAGATACAGACTCCCTAGGGCAGGCTGGAGGCTGGATGATACAAGGTTGAGAAGGTGTGGTCTCCACAGGCCAAGCCATCACAGGTTTATCTGGTAAAGTCTCAGCAGAATTTAGGGTTCCAATGTCCCCACCAATATTATCATTATCCCATATGTCTCCGTCCCAATCCTCGGAGTTCCACTCCTTTCCAATCAATGCCCTCACTTTAATTGCAGAAACCCTGCAAGGTTGAGATTTTAGTTTCTTCTGTAATTCTGCTACTCATACAATGAGAGACTGCGTTTGATTCTCAGATATCTCAAGTCTGTGGGTACAGGAGACAAGATTTTCTTTCAAGGCACACGTAGAAACTTTCATATCATTCACACGGCATTTAAGTTTCAAAATTGAAGACTTTAGCTCATCCCTTTCTTTTGTAACTATATCCAGAGTATCTAGGAGGAGCCAGCCAACATCATTATATTTTTTTACTCCACAAAATTCTGTTGAAGTGTTGAAAACACTCTCACCCAGATCCTTGCTTCTTATAAGCGTGGAAGTAGGGGAATCCAATGATGCTATTTTGAATATCTCTATTGCCAACTCACGCCATGGACTGTTAGCAACCTCTTCATTATTGGAAAGGGAGCCATTAGTACCCCTGAGTCCAATTAGAGTGGAGAGCCAATTACAAAACTCCCAGAACCACCTCAGCCATCCCATGTTTAAGACTCTGTTCATCAAGAACCACTCCCGGTACCAGCTGTATTAGTCAGGGTTCTCTCGGGAAACAGAATCAGCAGGAGATATCTGTGAATAATATGGAACTCTAAAAGAGTCTCTCACACGACCGTGGGGACTCACAAGTCCAGGTTCCTCAGGCAAGCTGCAAACCAGGGGCTCCGATGAAAGCCCGATGAAAGGTCGTTAATGAATCTCTGGGAGAAGTTGCCTGTCCAACGACGAGCTGGAAAATTCTCCCTGAATGTTGAAATCACTTCCACTTTTAAGTCATTCAACTGATTGAGTAAAAGCACCACCCATTGATAATGTAATCTCCCTGATTGATGCAGATGTAATCAGCCATCCACGCAGTAAGCTCACTGGTGATTGAAGTCCATAAATGCTCTTGTATTACAATTAGCCCAGTGCTTGCTGGAACAAACAACTGGACACAACTACTTGGCTGAGTTGACACATTAGCCTAACCATCACAACTATGTCATACCATTGTCTTCTTTCCTCCATGGTTTCAGATGAGAAATCAGCACTTAATCTTATTGTACTTCCACTGTATGTGATGGCTCTCTTTTCTCTTGCTGCCTTCAGTATTTTCTCTTTTTCTTGAGCCTTGGACATTTTGACAAGTATATGTCTTGGAGTTGGCCTGTTGGGATTTATACTGTTAGAGGTGCACTTTGCTTCCTGGATCTGCACATATATCTCTCTCAATAGGGTTGGGAAGTTTTCAGCCATTATTTCCTTCAACGTGCCTTCTGTTCCCTTTCCATTCTCTTCTCCTTCTGGGATGCCCATAATGCAAATGTTTGTGTGTTTTGTGTTTTCAGTTAAAACCCTGAGCCCCTGCTGGATTTTTTATTTCTTTTGTCTATCTGTTCTACTATCTGTTTGATTTCAGCTGTATTGTTTTTCGCATCACTAATTCTTTCTTCTTCCTGTTCAAATCTGCTGTTATGTGAATCCAGCATCCTTTTGACTTCTTGGAATGCGCCATTGATCACCATCATCATATGTGTTATCTTTTTGTGTATGTTTACAATTTCTTCAGTATGTTCTCACAGTGTTTACTTTATATCCTAAATCTCTTCCTTCACTTCATTAAGTTGGTTCATGATATTTGTTTGGGAATCTTTGATTCCTTTTTCAATGTTCTGCATATATTCCTGGTTTTTAGTTTGTTCATTGGAGTGGTCCACGTCTTCCTGTTTCCCAGAGTGGTTTGTAATTTTTCACTGCCCTCTAGTCATCATTTTATCTTGCTGGGTTTATTCAGTTGATTAGCTTCCCTCACTCCTCTCGTGTTTTATTTAGTTGGTGGTTCTGTGTGTGCATTCAGTTTTCTTTTTGACAATTTTTCTTCTTATTTTTTCTCCTTGCTTCATTCTATGTTACCTTGAAGGCATAAAATTAGTGCCAGAGGGATGGAAAGATGTGAGAAAGGAGGAAGGATAATAATAATATTGATAAAAGTTAGAAAAGGGGCCAAATAGGACTAGTGAAATGAATATTTAACTTTTTTAGGCAGTGTACAGTAATAGGAAAAAAGTGGAGTACCTACAATGGACTAGGGAATCAAAGAGAGTAATATATACATATATTGATTTAGAAGTCTAGAATGATGAGGGAGAGAAAGAGTAAAGAAAGGGCTAAAAGGAAAAAGCTAATATTAATAATATAAGAAAGCAAAATAGATAGAATAGAAATTGGCACCTTTAAGTTGTGGGTTAATGAAAAAGTGTGGTGTCTAAGAGATACAACAGAAAGCAGAAAGCAGAGAGATGAAGGAAGGATAAGAGAAAGCTTGGGATACAATATCAATTAGAAAGAGAATGGTAAATCATTGAAGAGGAAGGACATCAAAGAAGAGGTTAGCCAGCAGCACCTGATTTTTAAAAAATGAAAGAAATCAGAAATGGGGGTGGAAAGAGGAAAGAAAATTAAGAGACAACAAATAAAAAGAGAAAAACCAAACAACCACACCAGCAAGCAATCAAACAAAGCTAAGGAGGAAGTGTTCCTTCTAGGGTCCTTGCAGTTCCTCTCAGCCTGCTAGTGTTTATTAATTTATCTTCTGGGTTCTCTCTGCAGGTTTTGAGGCAGATTTTTGGTATTAAATTAAACTAAGAACAGGAATTCATTTTTTAAAGTCACTGTCTTGTTTTTGTTTTTGTTTTTGGCGATATAAGGGACCCAAAGATGTCCTCTGCTAGATCACCCCCTTCACCGAGGGGACATTAAATATGCTCAAAGAAACTAATCGAGCCCTTCCCACTTCCTTGCCTCCTAAGGGGAGTGAAGCTCTGATGTTTGTCAGGGCAGAGCGATAAAATTGGTTGACTCCACCCCTCTTGGGCCAGGCCTCAGTGTCAGCGGGCTGCTGGGTAAATCAGGTTTCCTCAGCAGATTCACCTCTCCCCTCAGCATGTTGTTATTTCAAGCTGTCTTATCTGATCCCCAATCATATGAGGGGGTCCAGGAAGCCAATCCACAGGAGTTAAACCCTCTAAACCTTCTGTCAGAACCCTCTCTCCTTCAGATAATGCTGCCTTGAACCAGGAGGTTGAGTCACATTTACAGGATTCCTGTTACAAACCAGCCATTGTCCCTGAGGGTGTGGCTCAGCCATCTGTGTTAACCACCACAGGCAGGCTCAAAACTCAAGAATCTCCACTGATCACTCCATGAAGTCAATATGCCCACTGCTAGGTGACCCAAGCTTTGTGCTCTGTGTGCCCACAGCACAGACCCATGGGCAGGACCCAATCCACTATTGCCCATCCCCAGAGAGCTAGTCACTGAGTATCCTCCTAAACCAATGCCAACTTGTCAATCTCCTGTACCATTTTGATATGAGGCACACCAACTACTAATATTTTTTTTCCATTTCTTCACCTGATTCTGATGTGGATTCAAATTTAATAGCCACTGAACTACAGTTGCCTGCTTTCTACTTAACTCCAATTTTCCTTATTATTTTAAGTCAGAAAATATCCTTTTATAATAAGATGATATACTTATAATCTCCAGTATTTTAAGAAGAGAGAAAATTTATTTATATTTTTAAGTTATACTCCAATATTTTTCTCATATGTGATAGGGTGTGAAATTGATGAAACTAGAAATTACATGTATTTACAAACAGAAATGTGTACACAAAATAATTTTCCAATGCAGATAATTCTGAGAAAGGAGGAATGGGTTTGAGGCTAGAGAGAAGGAATTTTAGTGTTTGCCATAACAGACATAAATTATTTTTATACTCTTTGCAAGGATAATTTGCTTATAATTTAAAAGAAATTATGAAAATTGTACACAATGATATCATACAAGGTGGTTGATTTGAAGATATTGATTTCTATCTGCAACATTACTGGGGGGGGCACTTCCCCTCGCCCTTAGCAAATACAGTCACCTATAAAGGAAATCTGCTCTCTCTTGGGCACCAACCCACATTGCCTCGATGGGTGGAGGCCACCCTCAGCAAGAGTGAGCATGGAATAGGAGGTACATGGATGCGAAATTTGAAGGCCACACTGCTCTCTACATGTGTCCCACAAGCGGGCTGTTAGCACCACAGGAGAAGATTGACTTCCTGCTGCTTGCTCCCCAGTGAAGAACAGCCAGAGAGACTCACATCACTAACTGAGGCTGTGAGTGTTGATCAGGGCTTTCTCCCTTTCCACCTTTGTGGATCCAGAACTTATGATGATGGTTTTCATTGGGGTTCTGAGAATTTGGTTCCAAAAAAGGACATTCCCTCTCTGGATTAGGGGAATGGCAGTGAACACGTGTTATATTCCAGCCTCTTCAGTTGTTCATAAGCTTCTTCCCATCCAACCTCCAAACCTATGTGCCTAGTTGATTGAGTTTGCCAAATGCTGCCAATGCAAAATACCCCAAATAGGTTGGCTTTTATTGGAATTTATTAGGGATAAACTTAGAGTTCTGAGGCTGTGAAAATGTCCAAACCAAGGCATTATCAAAAACGCTGTCTTCACAAGGGTGAGCTGGGCTGGACTCCTGCCAAGACAAAATGTTCAGCATGTCTGTCTCTCTCTGCTTTCACCTCCAAACTCACTTTATCCCTGAGCTCAGCAGTGGGCCATCAGACATAATTGTCCACACCTCCCCCTTCTCCTCTGGCCTGGAGATCTTCAGCTTCAAACAGCTCCATGACTCCAGCTGCTGGCCACTCCCTCAGCCACTCAGGTTTTCTGTCTCTCCACATCTGTAGGAGATCCTGGGGCCCTCACCCACATGGCAGGGTAAATATGGCAGCACTCTTTCTCGGTGTGTTCCATATACGTGGGCTGTCAGCACAGTGATTGGGTTCCATCCTGGTGACTAAAATCTAATCAGGTGTCCTTGAGTAAACTAGGGGAATCTAATAAAAATAATCTAATTGAAAGGTCCCTTATTTGAATCTAACCAAAATGTCCTATATACAAAAGGCTTACACACACAGCAATGGGTTAGTAAGAACACACTTATCTGGGGTTCACACAAAACTCAAACGAAGGCATTAACCCAAGGCACAGGAATCAGGAAGGGTTTCATAATCTGGGAAAAATGGGAATTCATGAAGCAATGGCTGTACATTGGGTGCGGCCATCATTGAGCAAAATGGGGTGATGACCACCATTGCACTGTTTCCTAGAATGGACCAAAGAAGAACTCAATATATTGTGTTTTCTCCACCAAATCTTAGCTCCAAAAACAGGTGTGAAACTCAGAGACGTGTGCCAATATTCACATTCCCAGAGCCAGAGCACACAGATTTTGCCTGTTCATTGGGGGGCACGAAGCAGGCTGTAAAACTGAAAGCCCCTAATTTCTTCTCCAAAGAACTGATTGTGTTTACAGCAGAATGGAGAAATTTGTCACTAAGAGTGCTCTCAAACGCAGTGGAGATCGTGGAGGCCCTGAGATTTAATTCATCTCAATCATCCAGGAAGAAATGAAAAAATATTTTACAGATGACTAAAAACTAATACCGGTTGGGGGCAAGATGGCGTTGGTGTAGGAGAGCACACACTGCAAGCTCCCAGAGCAAGGCAGATTGTGGACGGGGTCCTGCCCGGGGGTCTATGCTGTGCACGCGTGGAGTGAGAGGCTTGGGACATCTATCTGCGCAGATCGGCGGTGTGGACCGAACGGTGGAGATTCGGAACATAGAAAGAAGTAAGGAAATAAAATAAGAAGAAAAACTGCCAAAGAGAAAACTTAACTCACACGCAGAACCAACAGCTAAATAAAATCCTAGAGCATAGAGAAAAGCTAATCAACTGAACAAACCCATCAAGATAATATGATGACCAGAGGGCAACAGAAAAATACAAATGACTCTGAAAAACTGGAAAACATGGACCAGTCCAGTGCACAAAATAAAAACCAGGAAGCAATGCAGTACATCGAACAACTAATCAAAGCTATCCAAACAAATATCATGGACCAACTTAAAGAACTGAAGGAAGAGATTAAGGATATAAAGAAGACACTGGGAGAACATACTGAAAAAATAACTAACACACCTAAAAACGTAATGGATATGATGGCGAACAAAGACACAAGTCAAGAAATGAAAAAGACGCTGGACTCGCATGGCAGCAGAATTGAACAGGCAGAGGAAAGAATTAGTGATATGGAAGACAATACAGTTGAAATCAAAGAGATTGTAGAAAACATAGACAAAAAGATAGAAAAAATCCAGTATGGTCTCAGGGAATTAACCGATAATGCAAGA
>JAKSZT010054075.1:2424336-2438576 GCA_026826555.1 Tolypeutes matacus
ATGACCCATTAAATGATGTTTAATTTTTTTCCATTCATAATGGGAATCATTGTATGCAAGAGGAGTGATGCAAAATGCGATGTCATACCAATCACACTTCAAACCTTATTTTAAACTTAGATTATATACCCGATCTCCCATTTGTGTAACAGCCATCTCTAAGGTATTATGCCTATTATTAATTTGCTCATCTAAATTTGCCTGACTATATCATAGCTCACTAGCATTATGATGCCAATTTTTAACATATTGTTCTTTGGACATTCTCATGTAGGTCAGTTCCTGCCACAACAGTGGCTGTAATAATACTTATAAGCCCTAAAACAGCAGCTATAATTAATCCAATTAAACATTTACTTCTTTCCAAATAATGATTTAGAAAGTGCCAAAGGATTTAGCTTTCAGAGGAAGCCTGTCAGCAGCGATTCATGAGAACAGGAAGCCATATTCCATGATGCCATTGTCTGATGAGAACCACAGTAGAACTCTGCTGTAAAGCAGATTCTGATACAAAAGTGTAAAGGGAGCAATTCCTGCAGAAAAAAACATGTTTGATTAATGCTCACTGTTCCCACTATAAAAATAATGGGATCCCATACACATAATTTAAGAAATTAAGTGGATTTTCTTTTTTAACTGGTAATATTAGTTTTCCTGCCTTGCCATTCAAAAATTGAGCTAGTTCCCAAAAATAATTTCCACAAATAATTTTTAGTTTTGTTAAGTTTAGTGTCCCATATTTGTGGGATAAATCTTCCCTGATGAGTCCATTTTAGTGATGTATTTTTACTTATGACATTCCAAAAATTCTAAAAATAATGATAGCTTTCATTCATTGATTTTGTTGAATTATTAATTTTTCAAGTTATGGTTGTGTTTACATTTGGTTTTGTTATCCCTATAATTGCCTAATTCTTTACAATTCTATAGGAAATATTAAAGAGCACAACCTCAGATGAAACATGGCATGTATGCAATTTATCACTTTGTACTATGATTTTGGGACTATATACATGGATCGATGGATCCTATGCAGTTAGCTCATTTAAAAAAAGGCAAAGTTAAATTTTCAATAAATTTCCCTTCCTCCTCAGATTTTAGAGGAAGGCAAGGATAAATGGGCCCAGGAAAATGAAAAGACTGCTTAATATAAAGAGGGTACGATATGTCCCCCCAAGTCAACAATTCTAAAAGAGGTGAATTAGTAATATAAGCCCAATATGTATAATTATGTGAAAGTGCTCTACTTACTGCTGTGGTTTTCAAGGTAAGCATAGCAAGGAATAACTGTTAGAGTGACATTCTGCCTTTTCTGCTTTTTGTGCCAGCTTCTTTGGCTTGTTTATGTCTAGGTTTTAGACATCTGGACAGGACCCAAAGCTGGTCCCCTTTATCTGTAATGATAAGAGCAATTCTGCATTATCCCATTGAGTATTATTTTTATGCTTTCAGTAAACTAGTTGTCCAATATTTGTTTCTGTATTATTGCCTGATTTTTGCAAGAAATGTTCTGCTGCTGATGTATATGATTCTGACCTTTGACTTAAAAAATCTATTGTAAATAATGCTTGATAAAATTGTACTCACACTTCACCATTTCCCCCTTTATGTTTTTGTAGAATTTATAGAGATTTAACTTTTAATTTTTTATGAAAAGTATACATACATTCACTGTCTTACTAAATCAGGGGATACATTGATGTACTTGGTTTATTTTTGGCTAGAGGCCTGGGTAGATACAAGATAAATGTTAATACATATTTAGTTTAATAAGCTTATATTGACAATTAGGGTGAGAAACAAATAACATAAGTAATTAAAAGATTAAGTCAACATTGAACAAAGTTACAGAATGACAGATAAATAGAGCAGTCTTATATAAGTTACCAATATTTAGCTTTTAGCTGGGAAGGTTTGAATTGTTGAAGTCGCACCTGATACAAGAGTTTTGTTTGACTCTGTTTAGAATTAATGAATTTGATAGGTTAGATGCCCACGTGTGAGTATTTTGCTAATTCTCGAGAAATTATCCAGCCTCCTCAGGAAGGAACACAACACTCACTGGGCAGGGCATTTTAAGGTTTGTGCCCCAATCCCTGGGAGAGTGGCCAGCTCCCCCAGGGAGGAGTACAACACCGATCAAAATGCACTTTTTTAAAAATTTGTTACAAAACATCCCTGATGTGCTACTATTTTAATTTCCAATATTTTTCCTGAAATGTGAAAAACGTTAATTAGCAAGGCATTGGTTTGTTGATTAACAAAATTTTCTGCATAATGCTTTAGTTTTAGGCTTGAAGAAATCTTGCCGGACTTGTTTTTTAATACATTTAGTTTCAGGACTGTCAAAACTCAAAATAAGTTATTTACATATAAATTTAATAAAACAAATTTATGTGTAATATGCAAGTTATTAAATTATTTAAGTATGCATTGTATTGTATTAAAGTTTTGATTAGTAATTATTTTATATATAATTCATAAATCTAGTAGATTATACAACAACAGACGTCCAATGAAAAGACTTTTATTTCTTAAGTATTTAAGATTCTTAATAGCTTAATTAGAATGACCCCAATTTCTTTATTTTGTATAGTTTTAGGCATAGGTAAAAACAAATTAGTATTTCCTTTTAGGGCTTTGGGTAATACATTAACTTGTAACTTTATTACTTGCATTGGTTTTGTTTTTAACATTATAATTAGAATTGAGGTTGTTGCTTACAGTGTGGAATATGAACTTGATTTATTGTTGGCTATTTTGCAGGAAGGGGAATGTGGGCTGGCTTGACTTTTTAAAGAAAATATTAAAGAAAGCTTTAGCAAGTTTTAAAAGAAAGTGATAGGGACATAACTGGATATTAAGTTTTTGCAACAAACTAGCCATATTTGGGAACAATGCGTGCTGCAGTGGTGTTATTTTATTTTACTATATTTTACTGTTATGCACTACCCCGGCAGCCTTTAATGGCTGCTTTCTTTTTGTAGTTATAACTAAAAATTATGGTGAATAGCATTATATTTTTATTTAATATTATATGGAAACATTATTAAGTTTTCAAGAATTTTATACACTTTTAAATTATTCATATGAAATTTTTATTCATATAACTTTAATTGTTATAAAATTAGAAAATTTCTTTTAATTTTACAAGTTTTAAATACTTCATTCAACTTATATCACATGAACATAATTATTTTTAGCATTTTATTTTTATTTAGGTAAAAGACAAACATATGTGAGTTTGAAATAGAAGCTATCTTTCAAGATTTGACTTTGAGAAAGCAGGTTTGAAGATTGTGTTCTTTTTAAAAGTGATAAGACCTGTCTGTCTATGCAAACAATAAGGTTAAAATACAAGAAGCTATTTTGATAGGGTTAGGGTTACATTAAGGTTAGTTAATGTTAGGGTTAGAGTTAGGATTAGGGTAAGGGTTAGGGTAAGGTATCTGTTAGGGTTAGGGTTAGGGTTAGTTAGGGTTCAGGTTAGGGTTAGGGTTAGGTTTAGGTTAAGTTTAGGTTTAGGGTTAGGGTTAGGGTTAGGGTTAGGGTTAGGGTTAGGTTAGTTTTAGGGTTAGGGTTAGGGTTAGGTTAGGGTTAGCATTAGGGTTAAGGCTAATTAGAGTTAGGGTTTGGTTTATGGTTAGTTTAGGTTTAGTGTTAGGCTTAGGGTTTGTGTTAGGCTTAGGACTGGTTGAGTGTAGGGATAGGATTAGGGTTAGGTTTAGGGTTAAGTAATAATAAACTTAGATTCAGCTTAGGAATGATAGACACCTGTACTGCTTTTGGTAAGTGCCTTAAGTTCTGTTACAGGCTATAGTGAATCGCTCTGTTACTGACTGGGCAGATTTGAGCAAGGCAGGTAAATGTTTTCATATTGTTTTTGTGAGGGTCTTGAGCAAGGCCCACTTGGAATTTTCCCGGCTTATAAATGAGCCGACCATTTTTATGATATTTAGAAAGGCATTCCATGACCCAGTGTAACCCTTTTAGCATTTTGAACCCACACAATTGTTATTGATTTATTATTGCTGCTAAATGGAGCTCTTACACTAGTTTTGGCTTGGCAATATTTTTCATATGACCTGGTTTCTTACATTTAAAGCAATTTAAATTATTAACTACAGGACTATGTCCCTTTAGAGTAGCTTCAAGAAGGTTCATGTAATAGGTATTAAGCCCAATGGTTTGGCATGTTTTTTTATAATCTTGTAAAGTACTTCCATTTGCTTTTATTGGACATAAAGCCTTTTTATACTCACTGTTAGCATCATAAAAAGCGAAAATTAAAATAAGCATTTCTTTAAGATCAGATTGAGTTAATATCTTATTGACTACATCTTCCTGCCTTGCTACAAATTCATCATAGGGTTCAGTATTTCCTTTCACAATTTTGGAAAATGAATTTACAGCCTGTCCAGGTGTGGAGATTCATCAACAGACATCTAGGCAGCAGAGTTGCACTTGTAAAATGGCAATATTATCATATTGAGCTTGGCGAGGAATTTCTGCACATTGACCTGCTCCTAAAATTTGTTCAGCAATAATAAGCACTGGTGGATTTTGCTGTTGATTTCATCATGCTACAATATTAGTTTTTTCAACCCATAAAATTTTAAATTGTAAAAATTATGCTGAATTCAGAACTGCTTGAGCTAACAAATCTGAATCCCAATGTATAAATCTGTTTGCTTTTGTCATTTCTTGTATCAATTTTGAATATAAGGAGAATCTTCACCATATTGAATGCATGCTTTTTTAAATTTTTGATAGTTGTAAAAGGAACTGGAGCATGCTCATATTGTACACCCCCTGGGGGATTGTTATCATCTACTAGAATTGAGTTACTCTTACTGGAAGAGTAAATAAAATTCCATAGTCTCTGAATTTCCTTCTCTAATTCCCTGTGCTATACTTTTCATAATTGAAGAGGATGGTGGTGACACAAAAACAGAAACTTTTGGAGGGTCATCAAATATTGTTAAGAATGGATTAGTAGATACCTTGGGAGGCACAGATGCTGATTTATAAAACAATAAATCAACTTTTGGAGTGGATGGCTTAACGACTGCTGGAAAAGTTCCATAACCTCCGTTTGTCTTTTTAATCTTTTCATTAGAAATGGGTTTATATGTTTTTGCCTGTTCATTATTTTTTTCAGATATATTTTCATTAAAATTATCATTAGCTTTTTTTCCTACAGTTTTAGCAACAGCCGTATCCACTTTAATATCTTCATTTACATATGACTGTAATGGTTCAAGGGCAACAGAAATAAGACTATACAAAGTTCATACAAAACATTGTTTCTGTACAAAAGAAAATATTTCTAGTACCTCTAGGGTCATCATAGATATCCCTGTATTCTTTAACAGGGTTTCCAAAACTTTGAAATATTCCTCTAACTGAGTCAACTGATTACCCATTACCCTGATGATCAATATCATTTGACTCACCAACAGAATGCAATGACCATCCGACCCAGCAGTCCTTCATTACATGGCACTTATACAGAGGAAAGGCTATTCGTGCCCCACATTGGGTGTCATCTGTTGTAATGCAACATGGAGGTAGGCGGGGCTTGGAATAATCCAAAGAAAGGTTTAGACCAAGGGTCCTCACTCCATGTGAAATGCAGGCAAGTTTATTTAGGCTGAGGCTGCTTTATATACTCTAAAGCTGATAACAAAAGTAGGGCATTGTTCACTACTTTCTCAGCTTGGTACTTGAGAGTGCTGCCTCTTTCTCTGTTCCCAGACAATGTTTCTTGGGAATTCAGAAAATAAATTCTTAGTGGTGTGTTCATTCTCCTCTACCTCCTCCCACAGATGTCTGTGGTATGCAATGTCCTTGGATACATTTACTAATGTTTCTCTTCTGGCAAGCATGCTTTTAATATGCTTAACCCTTTATGTTCTGGCTCTCAGCATCTTTTCCAAGAAGAGAATTTGCATCATGCTTAACTAAGCATAAGGGAATCTATGTAAAGAAAAAAGAATGAGGACAAAGAGTTTTGCCAGTTTACCCGACATGGTAGTGCTCCCCTTTATGTGTAATGAGTGTGAAGTTTTCTTGGAAATTCAACCTAATGAGATACTTGAGATTTGATCTTTCAGAGAAACCATTTGGGATTTCATGAATTTGGGAAAACAAGAGTCCCATCAAAGAAACATGCAGGAGTACAACCCTGTGTATGTAAGGATTATTGGAAATCTTTCAGCCAGGCATTAAGTCTCATTGAGCATGAAATATTCATACATTAGTTAGTATTGTAATGAACATGGGAATCCTTCCATCTGAAACGAAACCTCACGGAATGTGAGAAAATTCAAACTAGAGAGAAATCATATAAGTGTCCTGAATGTAGTCTGCTCTTTATAGTCATTGTTTACTCCTCATTTTGAAAGCCATAAAGGGTAACAAGCATTAACCAAGGACACAGGGAGCAGGAGGGGTCACCTAAATCTGGGAGAAATGGGATATCATGAAGCAGTGGCTGTACTTGGGTTTGGCCATCATTGAGCAAAAATGGGATATTGACCACCAATGCACTGGTCCCTAGAATGGTCCCCAGAAAGACTTAATATACTGTGCATTCTCCACCAAATCTTAGTTCCAAAACCTGGTTTATAACTCAGAGAGGTGTGCCATTATTCCCATCCACTGAGCCATAGTGCACAGACATTTTATAGGGGTTGTGGTGCAGGAGGCAGGCTTTAAAATTGAAAGCAGCTAATTTCTTCTCCAAAGCACTGATTACATTTACAACAGAATGAAGAAATTCAAGCCTAAGGGTGCTCTCAAAAGGAGTGGAGATCATAGAGGGCCTGAGATTTAATTCACCTCAATTCTTTAGGAAGAAATGAAATATATAATTTTACAGATGAGTAAAAAGTAATAAAGTTTGCTAGCAGCAACTAACTTTAAAAGAAATGTAAAAGTGTGTTCTTCACTTAGAAAGAAAATGATCTCAGAAGGTTCAAGATTCAGGATGGATCGAAGAACAATATCTGTTAATTAAATTCATATATATAAATGGATATTGAAAGGCTAAAGTAAGAATGATATCCATGGCCCAGGACATAAAGAAAGTGTTCAAATACACCATAAAATAATATATAGCATAATATGGCAAAACGGATATGTAGCAGTTGGATATCATTATGAATTCTAAATATAGACATGGGATTATACTTGTAAACTGGTCTGTTAATCTGGGCATATTTAAGGTAAGATAAGGGCATTGATTGGGACAGTCAGTAGGGCATAATGCCCCACCCTTTAGTGGGTGTGGTTGTAAACATAAAAAGACATGGCAAAGGACAGAGTTGGAGTAGTTTTTGATGTTGGAGTTCTTATAAGCAAGGACAGAAGGTCCTGTGAAAAGAGACAAGCCATTCACCTGACAGTTCAAAGCTGACCTTGGGAAGAGAGGCAAAGTTTAGAGTCCCTCAAAGTCTACAGGTGACCTTGTTGAGGAAGGAGAAGAGCAGAGCCCAGAGAGGAACACAGCCTTGGGAAGAGAGGAACCCAGGAAGCCTGAACCCTGTCAAATGTCAGCAGCTGTCTTCCTCCAAGACCATTTAAGAGACTTTGGTGAAAGAAGAAACTTATGCTTTTTGGCCTGGTAACTGTAAGGTTCTACCCCAAATTAATACCCTTTATAAAGACCAACAGATTTCTGCTATTTTGCATCAGCACTCATTTGGCTGACTAATACAGGATATAAAGTGTTTTAAAATATGTTATTTATCAAGTCAATAACAAATATTAAGTTCAGATTTGGAAAGGCAAGCTAAAGTGTTATAATTTCCATGGTAAACTTTAAGGTATATAAAATACTGCATCTCATCCAAATAAATAGAAGAAAAAAAAAATTGAACAAAAATAGTCAATCTCAAACAAAGTATTCAGGATTTCCTTGGTTGCCATTTTGGCTTTTGTTCTGGGGCGACCTTCCTTGTGCATTTTTGGAAGCAGAACCTTTCTTATGCTTCAGAAGCCTGAAGATTCCAAGGTTGACTTATGGGGTGTGGTTTTGTCCCCATCCTAAATCAAGTGCTTTATCACTTCCCCATTTCCTAGTTATGAAGTTTGGTGAAACTGGATGTGATGCTCATTTGAATCAAAAAGAGCCATGAATGATAGAACAAATAAAAAGGAGATACTGTTGCGCTTCCCAAATTGTACAATTAGATTATTGATATTGGATTTTTCCTCTTTTGTAATGAATGCATTCAATGCCATAAATTTCCCTCTGAGCACTGCTTCTGCTACACCCACATACTATGAAGAAGCATAGGACATTAAGAAGCATAAAGAACCACAAACAAAACGCTTGTGAGTGAAGCTATATCCACTTCCACATCAGTACAAACTTAAGATGAAGGCAGAGAATGTAAGAGAGTTGGAAAAGTATGTTCTCTGTCTGCACCATTGTTTCCTCATAATAACACTTCTATGAATGTAACTTCACTTTGAAGGAATTTGCATCAGGCTTACCTAAGCATGAGAGAATCTATGTAAGGAAAAATGAATGAAGCCAATGCGTTTTGCCAGGTTGAACCACATTGTTGTCTTCCCCTTTAAGTGTAAGGAGTATCAAGTTTTCTTTGAAATTCATCCTCATGAGATACATGAAAATTAATCCTTCAGAGAAACCATTTGGTTTTCATGAATTTGGGAAAGACAGGGTCACATGAAAGAAACATGCAGGAGTAAAACCCTGTATATGTAAGGAATCCTGGAAATCCTTCAGCCAGGCATTAAATCTCATTGAGCATGAAATATTCACACACTAGTTAGTATTGTAATGAACATGGAAATGCTTCCACCTGAAACAAAACCTCATGGAATATGAGAAACTTCAAAGTAGAGAGAAACTCTATGAGTGTCCTGAATGAAGTCAGCTCTTTACAGTTATGTTTTACCACTCATTTTAAAAGCTATACAGGGGAACAAGCATAAAAATGTAATACCTGTGGGAAAGTTTTCAACCTGACAGGAAACCTCTTTATTTATCAGAAAATTCTTACTGAAGAGAAATCATATATATGTGGGAAAGCTTTAATTCAAATGTCAAATATCAGATACAAGAGATTTCCTACTGCAAAGAAACCCTATGCCTGAAGGCACGTGAAAAAGCCTTTAGGTACAAATCATATTTAACAGGGAATAATGCCCTGCACATAGAGGGTACATCTGGCCTTATGGTGGGCAAAAGATAAAAGAATCACCCAGTATTGGCCAGACTCCAGAGCGAATTTGGTTAATGTTTCTTTCAAGGTGTGTTTCATCCTTTCAAACTGTCCTGAACTTTGGGCCTGAAATGCGCAGTGTAGTTTCCAATTCATACCCAGGGCTTTAGCCAATTGTTGAGTCACCTGTGCTATGAAGGCTGGACCATTACTGACCCTATTCTAAGAGGAAGCCCAATTCTTGGAATGATTTCTGCTATCAGCTTCTTAACTACTACTCTGGCTGTTTCATTTTCAGTCAGGTAGGATTCCACCCATCCCAAAAACGTATCTCCCAGCACCAGGAGATACCTATACCCATATTTTCCCAAGTTTATTTCAGTAAAGTCTATCTCCCAGTGCTCCCCTGGTCCAATCCCTTGCATCCTAGTTCCCACTGGAGCTTGGGCACCTCCTCTTTGATTTACTCTGGCACAGACTTCGCATCTTGATGTGATGCTTTTGCTGATTTTAGAAAAACCTGGGAAATGAAAGTTTCTTTTTATTAGTTCTATTAATTTATTGCCACCCATATGTGTGTTGTCGTGCAGACTTTTGACTAATTGCCTTCCCACTGCTTCAGGTAGATATGTCCTGCCACTGGGCAGGACTAACCCAACTTCTGGGGAAATTTTAGCTCCTAGAACTTCCCCCTGCTTGACATCTTCTGAGGAGTAGCGTAGTACAGGGAGTTCCCAGCTAGGGACTTTCAGGAGCATTTGGACAGGGGTGAGCAGAAGGAAGGTGGCGGCTCGCAAGTCTTCATCTGCTAGTCGGTTGCCTCCAGCCTGCGGGGAGTTTCCCTTCTGGTGTCCCATTCTGTGAACAATGGCTACTTGGTCAGGTAATCAAATGGCTTCTAATAATGCTAGGACTTCAGCTCCATTTTTAATCTCTTTTGCTCCAGATGTTAGGTATCCTTGCTCTTGGTACAGTGCCCTATGAACATGGGCTGTAACAAAGGCATAGCGACTGTTCATGTAAATATTGACAGTTTGGTCTTTTGTCAATCTTAAAGCCTGAGTAAGGGATATTAGTTTGGCCCATCGGGGGGAGGTACCATGGTTTAAATATTGAGCCCAGATAGTTTTGGGTGGCTCTAGTACGGCTGCTCCTGCATAACAGATTCTGCCTTAACAAAATTGTTGACATTTATGTAGAGATTATTGGAAGCCTCTGGCAAAGCCACATCCGTGAGGTCTGTGCGTAGCTCTGTCAGGGTTTCCAGCAAGTGTAAGGAATTGTGGGCCACTGGGGAGGGCACTAGAGTCAGGGAGCTGGGTGTCTGGAGTTAATGCCTCCGTTTTTGAGAATACCACACAGGGTGGGTTCAACAATAACACTTGATATTGCATGATTCTGGCATTATATATCCAGCAGTCCAGGGGACTGTGGAATAGGGCTTCTACCAAATATGGGGCCGTTACCACCAGATTTAGGCCAAATGTTTACTTAGAGGCTTCCTTAACTAAAATGGCAGTGGCTACGACAACTTTTAGACAGTTGGGCCATCCAGCAGATACATAGTCCAGTTTTTTTGAGAGGTACAATACTGGTCAGTGCCAAGGCCCAATGGACTGGGTTAAGACTCCTTTGCCTACCCCAGAACTTTCATCAATGAGTAGATGAAAACGTTTGGCAAGTCAGGTAACCTGTGTGTGCAGGCACTCACCAGAGCTGTCTTCAGGCATGTAAAAGCTTCCTGCTGCTTGTTGGTCCACAACAAGTCACTTCCCTTGCCCGCCATGGTGGCATAAAGGAGATTTGCAATTTCTGCCAATCTGGGGATCCAGAGTCTTCAACATCCCATCGTACCAAGAAATTCATGTACCTGTCTTTTCGAGGTTAGCTCAAGGATACCCAATACAGCTTGTATCCTGTTGCGTGAAATACGTTGCTCCCCTTTTTCTCAGATGTATCCAAAATATGTTATGGAGTGGGAGCAGAGCTGAGTCTTTTTGGTGGATACACGATATCCCATTTCTGCAAAGGTTTTGAGTAGGTTGAAAATTTCCACTTTGCAAGAGTTTGACTCAAGTGCGGCTAGAAGGAGGACATTTACATACTGAAGTAGGGTAACACCTGGATGCTGCTCTCTGAAGGGGAACAAATCTTGCCCCAGAGCCTCTCGAAACAAGATGGGAGAGTTTTTGAATACTTGGGGAAACCTGGTCCACATCAGCTGCCCACATCCCCCGGGCCGAGGGTCTTCAAAGGAAAATATGGGCTGGCTAAGTATAGTGCCAAAAGTATAGTAAAGAATGTGTCTTTTAAATGTAGGACAGTGTAGGTAGTATGTTTTGGAGGGAGCTGGTTTAGAACCACGTATGGATTAGGGATGGCAGGGTGTATTGTTTCAACCCTCTTAATTACTTCTCTAAGATCCTGTACTGGCTGATAAACTGTGCTCCCTGGCTTTTGCATAGAAAGTAAGGGGGTGTTCCACGGGGACTGACAAGGAACAAGAATACCTGCATTGAGTAGAAGGTTGATGTGTTTTTCAATTCCAGTCCTGGCTTTGTGGCTGATTGCATATTGCCATACCCAGATGAGGAGTGATGTGCTGAGTACTTTCTCCACCATGGGGGCCTGAAGCTGAGACAGCCTAGAGGGTTTGTCTCAGCCCACACTCCCAGAACCAGGTGTTGGAATTCTTGTACCAACTGATTAGCCACTGGAAGTGTCTCAAGGACTGTTAGGAGATATTCTTCTGAGATAGGGCAGGTTGCTAGGAGGGTCTGGGAATGAGTGCCAAACATTAGTTTTGTCTCACCATCCCAGAAGGAGATGGTGGATTTCAATTATTGTAGCAAGTCTTATCCCAGCAGGGGTAGGGACAGTCAGGTATAAGGAAGAAAGAGTGGGTGAGAGTCCCAGAATCAAGATTAATGGTCCATGGGGTGGTCCAGGGATAAGAGTGTATCTTCTCAGTGGCCCCTAGATCTCGAGTATGTTCAGCGTAAACTGATCTGTTAATCTGGGCATGATTGGGGCATTGAGTAGGCCATGTCAGTAGGGTGTTGAGCCCACCCCTTAGTGGGTGGGGGATTTGAATATAGACGGCATGGCAAAGGACAGTTGATGCAGTTTTTTTTGAGAAGCAGTTTTGATGTTTGAGAAAAGGTCCCAGAAGAAGAGAAGTGAGCCATTTGCCTGATAGTCTACAGCTGACCTTGTGGAGCAAACAGAAGAGCTAAGCCCAGAGAGAAATGCAGCCCCAAAAAGAGAGGAGCACAAGAAGCCTGAACCCTGGCAAAAGTCGGTAGCTGTCTTGCACCAACACATGACAATGAACTTTGGTGAGAAGAAATCTAATGCTTTATGGCCTGGTATCTGTGCATTTCTATACCAAATAAATACTCTTTATAAAGACTAACCCATTTTTGGTATTTCACATTAGCACCCCTTTGGCTGACTAATATAGAATTTGGTACCGAGGAGTGGGGAAGTTCATTTGCATATACCAAAATGTTGGAACGGTTTTATAAATGGGTAAGTGTTATCCTTTGGAGTAATTGTGAAATGCTTGCTGGAAAAGGCCTAGATCCCTTTGAAGAGTCTGTTGAAAGTCATATGGATGCTAAAGAGGCTTTCTATGATGCCTTAGAAATAAATGATGAAACTATTATTGGAAACTGGAGGAAAAGTGATCCATGTTTTCAAGTTGCAGAGAACTTTGCAAGATTAACTCCTGGTGTTATATGGAAGACAGAATTTGAGAATAGCGAACCTGAGCATTTAACTGAAGAACCTTCCAAGGTAAATTCAGAGAATGTGGTTTGGCTTCTCCTTGCAGCTTATAGAAAATACTAGTGAGCAAAATACACTAAGGAATGAACTTTTGGGAACAAAGGAAACAGAATCTGATTCTGGAACTTCCAAGTTTCTGGAAATGAAATTCCCAGATAAAAATGCCCCATTTGAAGACATTACTAAGCTTGGAAAGTGTAAATCAGAATTGAAGATCCAGTTATATAGGAAAGACTTGTGGAAAATCTTACTGACTGCTGGCTTGGACCCATGCTTCCTGCATGCTAAACCAACAAAGTTTTTGAGAGAGCTGGATGAACAAAACCACTGTCAGCTTGGACAAAAGTGATCATGGAAAGGAGAAATTGAAGGAGAATGACCTTTAAGAAGAAAATCATGGAAGTAGAGATCTGGACTTAAGACATCCCCTTGGGCCAAGAGAGGAGCCCCACCCATGTGTACAGAGACGGTGAGTTTGCCCCTGCAGTTGAAGAGGGTGGATGCTCCTACCCAATGTTCTGAGAAAGTTTTGATGCCCCATGGTGCAGAGAGTGTGAGTTGTCCCCAGCATTTGGAGAGGGTGGATGTCCCCACCTGATGTTCTGGGAGAGTTTTGCCATCCCAGGTTGCAGAAAGGCTGGAGCACATTCCTCAAAGATTAGAGCAGTTAAGGTCAACACCCAATAGGTCTGAGAGGGGTGTTCCTGTCTGCCATGGATTAGAGAAAGCCAGGTGGTCAACTCATTGCTCTGAGAAGGTTGAACTTGAATGCCAAAAGTTAAGGAAGGTCAGGTGGTCAACTCATTGCTCTGAGAGGGTTGAGACTTTATGCCTAAAGTTAAGGGGAATGCTATCTTCACCTCACTGTACTAGGGGGGATAAGACTCTAACCCAAAATTTGGGTAAGGTGTTGCAATCACCCCAACATTCTATGGAGGTGAGGTGTGAAGCTTTATGACACCCAGATGCTTGATGAAGGTGGAAACAAGAAAGTGGCTGTTGGGCAAACCTGTGGCAATGGTGGGTTCACATGTGGTCCCAAGGAGATAAAACGATCACCTTAAGAATGACTCAGCATCGCATATGCTGAGTCATTCTTAAGGTGATCGTTTTATCTCTGGGAGGTGGGCAACATGGGAATCCCAGTGGGTTCCGTGTAATATTTTGGGTAATCTAAGCACCTCTTAAAATATATGTATATATATATATAACATTTTTGTAAGCAAATACACATATATGCATATATATTTATAT
>JAKSZT010054075.1:2438676-2478140 GCA_026826555.1 Tolypeutes matacus
TTTGATTTTTACCAATAATAAAAAAAAAAAAAAAAAAAAAAGAATGACTCAGAATTTGAAACCGAATGAAGTATGTAGTGCAGGTTTACTGAACTGTAGAGGATCCATGACTCATGTTTAACATCCCAATTTCTCCTTATGATATTGAAAATGTTTATCCTTTGTCTTTCCATTTGTGTATTAGAAGCATTTAAATGTTTTTGTAAGTTTCAGAGGTCGATAGCAGATGGGACTTTGCCTCAAGATGAATTGTATTTCTTTAAAATGCCCATGATATGATTTTGTACTTGAATTGTTACTGATTTAAATTTTTTTTTGAGATTTGTAATGTATTTTTGGAATTCAGAGGGTGGAATGTAACCATTGGGGAATTTGTTGTAATTATGAATTCCAAAAATATAATTGGATCATGCTTGTGTCCTGATCTGTTAATCTGGGAGTGATTAGGAAATTGACTGGGCCATGTCACTAGGGCACTGAGCCCCACCCCTTAGTGAGTGGTGGACTCGAATATAAAAGGCATGTCAAAGGACCACTGAAGCAGTTATTTTTGAGAAGCAGTTTTGATGTTGGAGAAAAGGTCCCAGAGGTAGAGAAGTGAGCCGTTTGACTGATAGTCTACAGCTGACCTTGTGGAGGAAACAGAAGAGCTAAGCCCAGAGAGAAATGCAGCCCTGGGAAGAGAGGAACAGAAGAAGCCTGAACCCTGGCAAACGTCTGCAGCTTACTTCCTCCAAAACATGGCAATGAAGTTTGGTGAGAAGTTTCTTATGCTTTATGGCCGGGTATCTGTGGAATTCTAATCCAAATAAATACCCTTTATAAAGACTAATCCATTTTTGGTATTTCACATTAGCACCCCTTTGGCTGACTAATACACCAGAGAAGACAAACTGGAGAGAAACCCTATATTTGTAACGACTGTTGGAAAGCCTTCAGTAGCAAATCAAATCTCACTGACTATGAGAAAATTCATAGTGCAGGGAATCCCTGTACATATAAGGAATGTGTAATAGCCTCAACCAGAGGCAGTATCTCATTAAACTTTACAACATTCATGCTGGAGTGAAACCCTCTGTATGTAATGAATGAGAATCTCCAAACAATGTCCACATCCAGGCTGGGCAACTTGTTGCCAAACTTTTAAGTGGCTGTGACTGTGCAAATCATGATGTCTTTCTCCTCAGGAAAAGTGCACTTGCACTTTGTTCTGAGATCTGCTCCTCACACATCTTCTTCCACACTCATCTGTGCTAAATTTGTTACCCCTAATTTATGCATCAGAACTCGAGATTTTTCTTAGTTTATGTAAAGATAGGCTTTCCACTTATTTCAAATTTTTCTGGTTGTTTTCACTGGTTCTTCAGTCAATTACAATCTGGGTAAGCATTTAAAAATTATCATTTTAAAAATAATGCTGCCCATTATTGTAGCATTTTCTTCTAAGGCACCCCAACCATTTATATTTTTTCAGTTTCTTCAGTTGATTCTGGTGTGGATTCAAGTTTAACACCCACAGGACTACAGTGGCCTGCTTTATACTTAACTCCAATTTTCCTTTTGATTTTAACTCAGAAATGATCCTCTCATAATTGGACGATATACTTCTAATCTCAAGTATTTTAAGAAGTTAGAAAATGTATATATATTCTTAAGTTGCACTCCAATAATTTTCTTATATGTGATAGAATGTGGGATGGATGAATCTAGAGAATGCATGTATTTACAAACAGATATGTGTACCCAAAAAAATCTGTCAATGCAGATAATTCTGAAGAATGAGGAATGGATGTTGAGTCTATAGAAGGAAGTTTACTGATTTCCAAAACAGACATAAATTATTATTATTACCTTTGCATGGATAATTTATTTATAATTAAAAATAAATTATGAAAATAGTACACACTGAAATAATACATAGTATTTCATTGGAAGATATTGATTTGTATCTGCAACAGTACTGGGGGGGCACTTTCACTCACCCTTTGCAAATACAGTCACCCATAATGTAAAAGTGTTCAATCACCTTGGCCCCCGCCCCAGCTGCCTGGATGTGTGAGGGCCTCCCACAGCAGGAGTGAGTACGGACCACAAGGACCATGTGCACGAACGTGTGAAGGTGACAGTGCTCTCTACAAGTGTACAGGTAGAGGGCTGTTAGCACCATAGGAGAAGACGGACTTCCTATGGCTTACTCCACAGTGGAGACCTGTTAGAGTGACTCACATCACTAACTGAGGCTGTGAGTTCTGAGCAGGGCTTTCTCCTGAAACTCCTTTGTGCATCCAAAATCTATGATGATGGTTTTCATTGGGGCTATAGGAGTTTGGTTCCTAAACAGAGCAGTCCTTCTCTGGCTTGGGGAACTGCAGTGAACACTTGTTACATTCTTACTTCTTCAACTGTTCATCAGTTTCTTCCTATCCAAACCCTCCTTTCTCTTCAGGGATTGAAGAGGTCTGCATCATTTTCAACTCTGTTCAAAATGTGTTGAAAGTTTTATATTTAATTAGTATGAGAAATATCTAGCCTCTACACCCTCTGAGGTTTTCTACAAACATGGCACTATCTCACAACCTTACTTCTATTCTTGTCTGCCCTAGGTCCCAGGGCTTTCTGGGATTATGTTACCATTTATTAGGGTCACTGGCCTAATCTTGCTCATTCTGGTGATATTATTGCTCAACCCAATTCTGTAATGTGAATTTGGACATTTCCTTCCTGACACCAACAGTTTTCATCTTGGAATTGCTCTTTCTTTAGCTGTCCCAAGATTGGAGAAAGTGAATGTAGAACTGGAAGCAGAAATCTGAGTCTGTGCCTGAGACCTAGGAGGGGTACAGTAAAAGCAGCATCCTAAGAGGGTCAATGCTAGAGTCCAAGGGAAGGAGAGAAGGGCAAAAGGAGCAGGAGTAGGAAGTATCCTGTCTGTGCTCTGACTCCTCTGCTGCACCATATCCCAGGACCCATGCTTTTATCTGCCCCTGCCCACCTAGCCAACCACTATCTGAGGCAGTTGCATCATACTGAGGCATCTGTGAGATTAAATTACTCCTCAAACCATGTGACTCCCCTAAATGTCTCCCAGTCTTGTAGGACTTGCTGGCCAAGACCACTTCCTCCTCCATCTTTCCAGTATTCATTCCAGCCTAGTCTGGAGACCCCCAGATTTTGCAGGTGAATTCACTGGGCAGCAGCGTCAAAATGCCATTTGAGAAAAGGTCATCTCTCCAACAATGTGTCCCTAAGTGTTTGAATTTGCCAAGTCCTGCCAAAGCAAAATACCAGAAATAGGTCAGCTTTTATTGGAAATTATTGGGGTTAAAGCTTACAGTTCTGAGGCTGTCAAAATGTCCAAATCAAGGCATCATCAAAAATGCTGTCTTAGCAAGGGTCAGCTGCTACTGGACTCTTGCGAAGACAAAACGTTGCCCTGCCTGTCTCCCTCTGCCTTCTCTTCCAAACTCACTTTCTCTCTGAGCTCAGCAGTGGGCCAACAGACACAACTGAACACATCTCTCCCTTCTCTTATGCCTGGATGTCTTCAGGTTCAAGCTGTTCCATGACTCTAGCCTTTGGCTTCTCCTTCAGCCACTCAGGGATTCTGTGTCTCTCCATAGCTGTAGGAGATCAGGGGCCCCTCTCCCACATAGCAGGTAAACATGACAGAAATCTTTCTCTTTTTGTTCCCTGTATGTAAGACTTCAACAAAATGATGGGGGTCCTTCCTCGTGCCTGAAATCTAATCAGAGGCCCTTAACTAAACTAAAGCAATCTAACAAAAAATGACCTAATCAAAAGGGCCCTTATTTGAATCTAACCAATATGTCCTAAATACAAAAGACTTACACACACATTAATAGGTCAGTAAGAACATACATTTCCTGGGTCCACACAAGACAGAAACGAGGGCATTAACCCAGTGAACAGGGATTAAGAGGGGTCACCTAAGTCTGGGAGAAATTGGAACTCATGAAGCAGAGGCTGTATTTTGGGTCTGGCCATCATTGATCAAAGTGGGGTGCTGACCACCATTACACTGGACCCTAGAAGGGTCCCAAGAAGAACTCAGTATACTGTGCTTTCTCCACCAAATCTTAGGTCCAAACTCAGGTGTGTAACTTGAGAAGTGTGCCATTATTCCTGTCCCCAGTGCCAGAGTGAACAGATTTTGCCTGTGTGGTGTTGGGCCAAGAAGCAGTCTGTAAAACTGAAAGCCCCTAATTTCTTCTCTAAATAACTGATTATATTTACAACAGAATGGAGAAATTGAACCCCAAGGGTGCTCTGAAATGCAGCCGAGATCATCGAGCGCCTGAGATGTAATTCATCTCAATCGTTCAGGAAGAAGTGAAATACATACTGTTACAGATGAGTAAAATCTAATAAAGTCGCAACTCCCGGAAAGATGGCAGACTAGTAAGACACAGGAATCCCTTCTCCAGAAAAACAGCTAGAGATCAGGGTGACAACACACTGAAATAGATGGTTTATGACAGCAGGTGAAATCTGCACACTACCCAGTGGAGAATGGGACAATTCAGGGAAATCCCAATGACAGAACAAGAACTGTGAGTTGGAACCAGCAGTGGCTTCAGCTGCCAACACCGTCCCCCATACTCTTTAGAATTCTTGGGCCTCTGGGCCTGTGACTTCACAGAAAGGGGTCCACAGGTATCTACCTCTCCCAGAAAGGGGAGAGGGAGGGCCACAGCCTTAGGCTGACTCAGTTTCTGACCCAAAAATTTGGGCTGCAAAGACCCGTGGACCCTTCCCCACAGTGGTTTGATCTAGGAGCTTAGGAAGGACAGGAGAAATCTGACCATCGCAAACTCCCTCTCTTCTAGCCTGGACTAATTTTTGTGGATGCCACAGGAGAGGGGAGAGAGAGGCTGGGGCTGATCCTGCTTTTGACTTGCATGATTGGTCTGCCCTGGCCTGAAAACCCTTCCAGGCTGGGTGGGGATGCATCATTGTTTGCCTTGGGGCCTGCAAGGGGCTAAAGATATATATATCTCCCAATCTCCTCTGCTACTAACAGGGAATGATTGTTGAGGATTCAGAGGGGATGGCAAATATTTCCTAGCTGGGAAAAGGGAGGGGGCTACCAGAGAAGACTGGAGAACTCTCTCATAAAGTTTGAATTACAAGGATCTTAGCCCTCAGACAGGAAGCGCTACCACATTGATCTAGTCTGTGTCACAACAAATACACTCCGACCAGGCATTGAATTGAGAGCTGCCAAATTGTGCCATCTCCTGTCAGACGCAGGAAGTGCACATAAGAAAAATAATAAGTAGGAGAGGATTTTCCTGGTCTCTATAGCCTCTCTACCCAAGCCCTAGAAAATGAACCAACAACCAATTACTGGGTCCAGTGCCCAGTTTTGAGCAACCATTAGGAAAATCTTAACAATCAAGTTTGAGCCAAAAATCAAAGAGCTGTGGTAACTCACAGCTACGTGCCACTGAACCCTATTAAAGAGAAAGAGATAGAGCATCTCAGTAAAATACAACCTAACCAGATACATAAACCACAGCAAAAAATTAAGAATCATACTAAGAAAGTAGAAGACATGGATCAAGAAACGGAATACATCAAAGTCCCAGAAGAGCTGCAGGATTTGATAGAAAAAAATCAGTGAGATGAGCACAAATTTCCAAAATCAAAGTAATGAGATGAAAGAAAATATAGTTAGGGATAAATGACATCAAGAAGACATTGAGTGAATGCAAAGAAGAATTTGAAATCCTGAAAGAAAAATAACGGAGTTCATGGGAATGAAAGACACAATAGTTGAAGTCAAAAACACATTTGAGGCATACAACAGCAGACTAAAAATGATAGAAGAAAGAATAAGTGATACCGAAGAAAGAGCAGCTAAAATTGAAGAGAGAAAAGAACAGAGAGAGAAAAGAATGAGAAAATTCAGCAGGGGATCAGAGTGTTGAAAGACAACAGGCAACGTGGGAATCCCAATGGGTTCCATATAATATTTTGGGTAATCTAAGCACCTCTTAAAATATATGTATATATATATATATATATATATATATATATATATATAAACAACATTTTTGTAAGCAAATACACATATATGCATATATATTTATATATCATTTTGCAAATGTTTGTATGTATTGTGAGAATTTTAATTTTTACCCATAATAAAAATAAATAAATAAATAATAAATTAATTAAAAAAAAAACAAACAAACACAACAACATACATGTCATGGGAGATCCAGAAGGGGAAAGAAAGGAAAAGGGGAAGAAAGAGTATTGGAGGAAATAATAGCTGAAAATTTCCCAACTCTTTCAAAAGAAATGAACTTACATGTCCAAGAAGCACACCGTACCCAATGAGAATAAATCCAAATAGACCTATGCCAAGACACATACTATTCAGATGGTCAAATGTAAAAGATAAAGAGAAAATTCTCAGAGGAGCAAGACGGAAGCAAACAATCACGTACAAAGGATGTCCAGGAAGACTTAGTGCAGATTTCCCTTCAGAAAACATGAAGGTGAGAAGACAGTGGTATGATACAATGAGGAAACTGAAAGAGAAAAACTGCCAACCGAGAATTCTTTATCCAGCAAAACTGTCCTTCAAATATGAAGAAGAGCATAAAATATTCACAAACAAACAGAAACTAAGAGATTTTGCAAAAAAGAATCCACTATGGCAGGAATTATTAAAGAAGCTTTAGAACATGAAAGAAAAAGACAGGAGAGATAGGCTTGGAGGAGTGTACAGAAGAAAGAAAAGAAGAAAGGCTAACAAAAGAATGAAAAGAGAGGCCAAAACCAGATGGCATATGAAAACCAAACAATACAATGGAGGAAATAAGTAGTGCATTTTCAGTAATATCATGGAACATGAATGGATTAAATTCCCCAATCAAAAGATACAGGCTGACAGAATGGATTAAAAAACATGAGTCATCCATACGCTACTTACAAGAAACACACCTCAGACCCAGGGAAACAAACCAGCTGAAAATACAAGTTTGGAAAAGTTACTGCACTAATAGTAAACAGAAAAGAGCAGGGGTAGCTACACTAATATCAGACAAAACAGACTTTAAATGCAAAAATGTGATAAGAGATATGGAAGGCCATTATATATTAATAAAAGGGACGATCCTCTGGGACGATATAACAGTCATAAATATCTACGCACCTAAACAAGGTGCCCCAAAATATATTCACCAAACTCTGGTAAAACTGAAGGGAGAAATAGACATTTCTACAATAATCGTTGGAGACTTCAACACCCCTCTCACATCATTAGATAGAACAACTAGAAAGAAGATAAACAAAGAAACAGATAACTTGAACAATATAATAAGCAAGTTGGACCTAACAGACATACAGAACACTGCATCTAATTTCAGCGGGTTATACATTCTTCTCAAGTGCCCATGGATCTTTCTCCAGGATAGACCACATGTTAGGTCACAATTCAGCTCTCAATAAATATAAAAACATGGAAATTATACAAAGCACCTTCTAAGATCATAATGGAATGAAACTAGAAATCAATAACAGACAGGAAAAAAGTAAATTTGCAAATGTGTGGAAACGGAACAACACACTCCTAAATATTCAGGGGGTAAAATAAGAAATTGAAAGCGAAATTAATAAATATATTGAGACAAATGAAAATGAGAATAAAACGTATGGGGACACAGAGAAGGCAGACTTGAGAGGGAAATTTATAACCTCAAATGCCTATATTAAAAAACCAGAAAGAGCTAAACTCAAAGGTTTAACTGAACAACTAGAGAAACTAGAAAAAGAGCAGCAGACCAATCCCAAAGCAAGCAGAAGGAAAGAAATAATAAAGATTAGAACAGAAATAAATGAAATTGAGAACAGGATAACAATAGAGAAAATGAACAAAACCATAAGCTCATTCTTTGGGAAGATCAATAAAATTGACAAACCCCTCGCTAGACTAACAAAGAAAAAAAGAGAAGATGCAAATAAACACAATCAGAAATGAAAGGGGGGAACATACAAATGACCTCACAGATATAAAAAGAATCAGAAGAGAATGTTATGAGAAACGATATGCCAACAAACTAGGCAACCTAGATGAAATGGACAAATTTCTAGAAACACATAATCAACCTGCACTGAAGCTACAAGAAATACAAGAACTTAACAACCAATCACAATTAAAGGGATTGAATCCAGCATCAAAAATCTCCCAGCAAAGGAAAGTCCAGGACCAGATGGCTTCACAGGTCAATTCTACCAAGCATTTCAAAAATAATTAACACCAATCCTGTTTATACTCTTCCAAAAAATTGAAGGGTAGGGACAAATACCCAACACATTTTATGAAGCCAACATCGCCCTAATACCAAAACCAGATAAAGATTCCACAAGAAAAGAAAATTACAGACCAATCTCTCTAATGAACATAGACGCAAAATTCCTCAACAAAATACTTGCAAATCGAATCCAACAGCATATCAAAAGACTTATATATCACTACCAAGTGAGATTTATTCCTGGTATGCAAGGCTGGTTCAACATAAGAAAATCACATTAACAAACTGAAGGATAAAAATCACATAATCATTTCAATAGATGCATAAAAGTCATTCGACAAAATCCAACAGCCTTTTTGGATAAAAATAATTCAAAAGATAGGAATATAAGGAAAATTCATCAATTTGATAACAGTAATATGTGAAAAATCCACAGGCAACATCATATTCCATGGGGAAAGGTTTAAAGCATTCCCTCTAAGATCAGGAACAAGACAAGGATGCCCAATGTCACCATTGTTATTCAACATTGTACTAGAAGTTCTAGCTAGGGCAATTAGATAAGACAAATATATTAAAGGCATCCAAATAGGAAAGGAGGAAGTAAAATTCTCACTCTTTGCAGATGACGTGATCCTGTACTTATAAAATCCTGAAGTATCCACGACAAAGCTACTTGAACTAATAAATGAATTCAGCAAAGTGGCAGGATACAAAATCAACACGCAAAAATCAGTAATATTTTTTGTACACTAGTACTGAATAACCTGAGGAGGAAATCAGGAGGAAAATTCAATTTTCAATAGCAACAATAAGACTTAAATACCTAGGAGTTAATTTAACCAAAGAAGTACAGGACCTATATGCAGAAAACTACAAAACAATGAAAAAAGAAATGACAAAAGACCTAAATAAATGGAAAGACATTCCGTGGTCATGGATTGGAAGAATAAATATCATGAATATGTCAAACTTGCCCAAACTGATTTACAGATTCCATGAAATACTAATCAAATTCTCAAAAGCTTACTTTACAGAATTAGAGAAGGCAATTACCAAATTCATCTGGAAGGGTAAGTGCACCTGAATTGCCAAAAGCATTCTAAAAAAGAAGAGCAATGTAGGAGGAATTTCACTGCCTGACCTCGAAACATATTACAAAGTGACAGTGGTCAAAACAGCCTGGCACTGGCATAAAGATAGACAATTCGATCAGTGGAATCGAATTGAGAACCCAGAAATATATCCTAACCTATACAGTCAATTGGTTTTTCACAAAACTACCAAGCCCACATTAATGGGAAAAAACAGTCTCTTCAACAAATGGTGTTGGGAGAACTGGATTTCTATAACCAAAAGAATGAAAGAGCACCCCTATCTCACCCACTATACAAGAATCAACTCAAAATGGATCAAAGATCTAAATATAAAAGTCAGGACCACAAAACGACTAGGAGAAAATGAAAGGAAACATCTTAAAGACCTTGTAGTAGGTGGTGGTTTCTTGGACCTTACACCCAAAGCACAGGCAACAAAGGAAAAAATAGATAATGGGGACCTCCTCAAAATTAAACAATTTTGCACCTCACAGAACTTTGTCAGAAAGGTGAAAAGGCAGCCAACTCAATGGGAAATAATATTTGGAAATCACATATCTGATAAGGGTTTCATATCCAGGATATATGAAGAGAGGTTACAACTCAACAATAAAAAGACAAATGACCCAATTAAAAAATGGGCAAAAGACTTGAATATACATTTCTTCAAAGAAGAAATACAAATGGCAAAAAAACACATGAGGAAATGCTCAACATCACTCATGATTAAGGAAATTCACATCAAAACTACAATTAGATATCATTTTACATCCATCAGAATGACCACTATTAAAAGCACAGAGAACTACAAGTGTTGGAGAGGATGTGGAGAGTTAGGAACACTTCTTCACTGTTGGTGGAAATGCAGAATGATGTACCCACTCTGGAGGACTGTTTGGAAGTTCCCAAAGAAGTTGAATATAGACTTGCCATGTGACCCTGCCACACCACTACTGGGTATATACCCAGAAGAACTGAGAGCAGTGACACGACCAGACATCTGCACATTGATGTTCATAGCAAAATTACTCACCATTGCCAAAACTTGGAAACAACCAAGGTGTCCATCAACAAATGAATGGATAAACAAATTGTGGTCTATTCACAGGATGGAATATTATACAGCTCTAAGAAGAAATGAAGGTGTAAAGCATATGGCAACATGGAAAAATCTGGATGACATAACGTTGGGTGAAGCAAGCCAGACACAAAAGGACAAATACTGTATGAATGCATTACTATGAACCAAATATATTGTGTAACGTCTTGTTTGATCATATATATATATATATATATATATATATATCCATTACATTTACATGAGAAATGTATATATTTATTCATCTGTGTTTACTGTTTAGTTTTTAATGGTTTATATTTTCAATTATTAAATGTGCAAATAAAGTTTCAAAAAAAATAAAAATAAACACATCAACAACAACAACAAAAAAAACTAATAAGTTTGCTAGCAGCAACTCACATTAAAAGAAAAGTAAAAAATATTCTTCAGGCAGAAAGAAAATAATCTCACAAATGTCAAGCTTCAGGATGGATGGAAGAACAATATCTGTTAATTAAATTCATATATCTAAAAGACTATTGAATGGATAAATTAATAATGATATCTGTAACCTAGGACATCAATGAAGTGTTAAAATACACCATAAAATAATAGGCAGCATAAGAAGGGGTAAATGGATATGTAGCAGTTTGATATTGTTATGAATTCCAAAATTAGATATTGAATTATGCTTGTAAACAGGTTTGTTAATCTGGGCATGATTAAGTTATTATAAGGGAGTTGACTGGGCCACAGTCAGTAGAGAGTTGAGCCCCACCCCTTGGTGGGTGGGTACTCAAACATAAAAAGACATGGCAAAGGACAGAACTGGAGTAGTTTTGATGTTGGAGTTCTAATGAGCAAGGACAGAAGGCCCCAGGTAAAAGAGACAAGTCATTCACCTAACAGTTCACAGATGTCCTTGTGGTGAGAGGCAAAGCTTAGAGAAACTCTTAGTCTACAGCTGATCTTGTGGAGGAAACAGAGGTCCTGAGTCTAAAGAGAAATGCAGCCCTGCAAAGAGAGGAACCCAAGAAGCCTGAACCCTTGCAAATACCGGCAGCTGTCTTGCTCCAAGATGGGGTAACTGACTTTGGTGAAGGAAGAAACTTATGCTTTATGGCCTGGTAACTGTAAACTTCTACCCCAAATAAATACCCTTTATAAAGACCCAGATATTTCTGGTATTTTGCATTAGCACACCTTTGGCTGTGTAATGCAGGATATAAAATGTTTTGAAATGTATTATTTGGCCAGTCAATAATAAATAATAAGTGAAGATTTGGAAAGACAAGCAAAACTGATATAAATTCCCTGGTAAACTTTAAAGAATATTAAATAGTGCATCTCACCCAAATAAATAGAAGAAAAAAATTCAACAAAAATAGTCAGTCCTAAACAAAATATTCAGGATTTCATGGGCTGACATGTTGGCTTTGGTCTGGGGCCACCTTACTCATGCATCTTTGGAAGCTGCACTTTTCTTCTTCTTCAGAAGCCTGAAGGTTCCAGGGTTGATTTCTGTGCTGCGGTTTTGTTCCCATGATAAATCAAGTGTTGTATCACTTCCCCATTTCCTAATTATGAAGTCACCAAACTGGAGGTGATGCTCCTTTGAAGCAAGAATAACCATGAATGACAGAACAAATTAAAAGTAGATATTGTTGCGTTTCCCAAATTGGATGCTTAGATGGTTGATATTGGATCTTTCCTCTTTTCTAATGAACACATTCAATGCTATAAATTTCACTCTCAGCACTGCTTTTTCTGCACCTCACAAACTATGAAGAAGCATAGGACATAAAGAAGCATAAAGAACCACATAACAAAATGCTTGTGAGTGAAGCTATATCCACTACCACAATGTACAGACTAAATATGAAGGCAGATTATGTGAGAAAGTTGGGAAAGTATTTTCTCTGCGTGCAAGCATTATTTCCTCAATATAACACTTCTATGAATGTAACTACACGTCAAAGGAATTTGCATCATGCTTACCTAATCATGAGTTAATCTAGGTAAAGAGAAAAGAATGAAGGCAACGAGTTTTACCAGTTTGTGCCACATGGTACTCCTCCCATTTAAATGTAATGAGTGTGAAGTTTTCTTGGAAATTCAAACTCATGAGATACCTGAGAAGTAATCCTTCAGAGAAACCATTTGGGATTTCATGAATTTGGGAAAGTTAGAGTCACATCAAAGAAACATGCAGGAGTAAAACCCTGTGTATGAAAGGAATATTGGAAATTCTTCAGCCAGGTATTAAATGTCATTGAGCATGAAGTATTCATACATTAGTTAGTATCGTAATGAACATGGGAATGCTTCCACCTGAAACAAACTTCAGGGAATATGAGAAAATTCAAACTAGAGAGAAACCATATGAGTGTCCTGAATATAGTCTGCTCTTTACAGTCATGTATTACTACTCATTTTAAAAGCTATACAGGGGAACAAGCATAAAAATGTAATACATGTGGGAAAGTTTTCAACCTGATAGAAAACCTCTTTGTTTATCAGAAAATTCTTGCTGAAGAGAAATCATTTTTATGTGGGAAAGCTTTAATTCAAATATCAAATATCAGATACAGGAGATTTCCTACTGCAAATAAACCCTATGCATGAAAGGCATGTGAAAAAGCCTTTAGGTACAAATCATATTTCATAGGGCATAATGACCAGCACATAGGATGTACATCTGGCCTTAAGGAGGGCAAAAGGTAAGAGATTCACTCAGTTTTGGCCAGACTCCAGAGCCAACTTGTCTAGGGTTTCTTTCTAGGTGCAGTTCATCCTTTCAATCTGTCCTGAACTTTGGGCCTGAAATGCACAGTGCAGTTTCCAATTTATACTCAGGGCTTTAGCCAATTGTTGAGTCACCTGTGCTATGAAGCCTGGACCGTTTTCTGACCCTATTCTAAGAGGAAGCCCAAATGTTGGAATGATTTGTGCTATCAGCTTCTTAAGTACTACTGTGGCTGTTTCATTTTTCATCGGGTAGGATTCCACCCATCCCAAAACCGTATCTCCCAGCACCAGGAGATACCTATACCCATATTTTCCCAAGTTTACTTCAGTAAAGTCTATCTCCCAGTGTTCCCCTGATCCAATCCCTTGGAGCCTAGTCCCAAGTGGACCTTGGGCATCTCCTCTTTGATTTACTCTGGCACAGACTTCGCATCTTGATGTGATGCTTTTGCTGATTTTAGAAAAACCTGGGAAATAAAAGTCTCTTTTTATCAGATCTATTAAATTAGTGCCACCCATATGTGTGGTGTCATGCAGCCTTTTCACTAATTGCCTTCCCACTGCTTCAGGTAGATATGTACTGCCTTTGGGAAGGTATAACCAACCTTCTGGGGAAATTTTAGCTCCTAGACCTTCCCCCTGCTTGACATATTCTGAGGAGTAGTGTAGTACCGGGAGTTCCCAGCTAGGGACTGTTGGGAGCGTTTGGAGAGGGGTGAGAGGTAGGAAGGTGGCAGCTTGCATGACTTTCTCTGCTAGTCAGCTGCCTTCAGCCTGCAGGAAGTTTCCCTTCTGGTGTCCCTTGCAGTGAACAATGGCTACTCAGTCAAGGAACCAAATGGCTTCTAATAATGCTAGGACTTCAGCTCTATTTTTAATCTCTTTTCCTCCAAATGTTTGTAATCCTCGCTCTTGGTACAGTGCACCATGTACATGGGCTGTAGCAAAGGCATAGCGACTGTCCGTGTAAATATTGACCGTTTGGTCTTTTCCCCATCTTTAAGCCTGAGTAAAGTCTATTAGTTTGGCCCATTGGGTGGAGGTGCCATGGCTTAAAGATTGAGCACAGATAGTTTTGGGTGGCTCTACTACTGCTGCTCCCATGTAACAGATTCTGTCCTTACCAAAACTGCTGCCACCTATGTAGAGATTATTGGAAGCCTCCAGCAAAGGCACATCGGTGAGGTCTGGGCATAGCCCCATCATGGTTTCCAGCAAGGGTAAGCAGTCGTAGGCCACTGGCGGGGCACTAGAGTCAGGTAGCTGTGTGGCTGGATTTAATGCCTCCATTTTTTGAGAATACCCCACAGGGTGGTTTCAACATTAACACTTGATATTGCATGATTCTGGCATTAGATATCCAGCAGTCTGGGGGACTGTCGAGGAGGGATTCTACTCAATGTCAGGCCATTACCACCAGATTTTGGGCAAAAGTTAACTTAGAGGCTTCCTTAACTAAAAGGGCAGTGGCCATAACAGGTCTTAGGCTGTTGGGTCATCCGGCGACTACATAGTCCAGATTTTTTTGAGAGGTACACTACTGGTCGGTGCCATGGCCCAATGGACTATGCTAAGACTCCTTTGCCAACCCCCTGACTTTCATCAACAAATAGATGAAAGGGTTTGGACAAGTCAGGTAACCCGAGGGTGTGGGCACTCACCATAGCTGTGTTTAGGCAGGTAAAAGCTTCCTGCTGCTTGTTGGTCCACAACAAGTCACTTCCCTTGCCCACCATGGTGGCATAAAGGGGCTTAGCAATTTCTGCAAATCTGGGGATCCACAGTCTGCAGCATCCCACCATGCCAAGAAATATATGTACCTGTCATTTCAAGGTTGGCTCAGGGATGCCCAATACAGCTTGTATCCTGTTGCATGAAAGTTGCCGCTCCCCTTTTTCTAAGATGTATCCAAGATACGTTATGGAGTGGGAGCAAAGCTGAGCCTTTTTGGTGGACACACAATATCCCATTTCCGCTAAGGCTTTTAGTAGGCTGAGAGTTTCTGCTTTGCAAGTGCCTGAGTCCAGGGCAGCTAGAAGGAGGTCATCTACATACTGAAGTAGGGTAACACCTGGATGCTGCTCTCTGAAGGGGAACAAATCTCGCCCCAGAGCCTCTCCAAACAAGATGGGGGAGTTTTTGAATCCTTGGGGAAACCTGGTCCACGTCAGCTGCCCACATCCCGTGGGCTAAGGGTCTTCAAAGGAAAATATGGCTAACCAGTGCCAAAGGTATAGTAAAGAATGCATCTTTTAAATGTAGGACAGTGTAGGTAGTATGTTTTGGAGAGAGCTGGCTTAGAAGCATGTATGGGTTAGGGACAGCAGGGTGTATTGTTTCAACCCTCTTATTTACTTCTCTAAGATCCTGTACCCGCCGATAATCTGTGCTCCCCAGCTTTTGCACAAGAAGTAAGAGGGTGTTCCATGGGGACTGGCAAGGAAGAAGAATATCTGCGTTGAGTAGATGGTTGATGTGTTTTTCAATTCCAGTCCTGGCTTTGTGGCTGATTGCATATTGCTGTACCCGGATGAGGAGTGATGTGCTGAGTACTTTCACCATCATGGGGCCTGATGCTGAGACAGCCTAGGGGGTTTGTCTCAGCCCACACTCCCAGAACCAGGTGCTGGAATTCTTGTACCAACTGATTAGCCACTGGCTGTGTCTCGAGGCCAGTTAAGAGATATTCTTCCAATATAGGGCAGGTTGCTAGGAGGGTCTGGTCTGGGGCTGAGTGCCAAATTTAAGTTTTGACTCACCATACCAGAAAGAGATGGTGGCTTTCAATTTTTTTTTTTTATTATGGGTAAAAATCTAAATTCTCACAATACATACAAACATTTGCAAAATGATATATAAATATATATGCATATATGTGTATTTGCTTACAAAAATTTTATATATATATATATATATATATATATATACACATATGGGCTTTCAATTTTTGTAGCAAGTCTCACCCCAGCAGGGGTAGGGACAGTCGGAGATAAGGAGAAAAGAGTAGGTGACAGTCCCAGATCCAAGATTAATGGTTCAGTTGGTGGTCCAGGGATAAGTGTGTATCTTCCCAGTGGTCACTTGATCTTGAGTATGTTCAGCTTTAAAGGGTCCAGTGTCCAATTTTAAGGCAGAGTTTGTTGCCCCATATTGACCAGGAAGTTAACCGGGCTGCCCCTGACTGTTAGTTCCACCGTGGGCTACCAGGGGCCTGGTGAGCCCTGGCCCCATCAACCTAGCAACTGCTGGGCAGGACGGGGGTCTGCCTGGCATCAGGGTCATTCGTTTTTCCAGTGCCCTTTTCTTTGCAGTAAGCACACTGGTACTTTTGCAGTTCTGGTCTTCCTTGCCTTGGCTTTCTCTGGTTCCCAGAGAAAACATGGGAGGAAGAGGCACTAGAGCACTCTGTCACAATTGTGCTCAGCAGGACTTTTGCCACCTTCTTGGTTTTCAGAGTGTCGCCATCCTCCCTATTGTTATACACTTTCTGTGCCACCTCCATCAGTTCAGATAACAGCTCCCATGCAAACCCCTCTAGCCTTTACAATTTCTTTCATATATCAGGAGCAGACTGTGATACAAATGCTATATTTATAGCCCTACAATTTTCAGGTGCCTCAGAATTTATAGGGGTGTAATTTCTTCAGGCCTCCATTAGATGCTCTAAAAAGGCAGAGGGTGACTCATTAGGGCCTTGGGTGGTTTCACTAACCTTAGAAAGATTCATTGGCTTTCTGGCAGCAGCTTGAAGACCACATTGGAGAGTCTGGTGAAAGCATTCGAGAGCCTCCTTACCTTGATCCTGATTGTAATTTCAGTCTGTTCTGGTAGAGGGGAACACAGTTTCTATTTTGGTAGATTCAGTATTGGGTTGGCTGTCTCAACCCATGATGGTTTTTACAGCCTCCCTCCGGAAATGATCTCTCTCCTCTGAAGTGAATAGGACCAGTAACAGTTGCTGGCAGTTGTCCCAGGAGGGATTAAGGGTGAAAAAGATAGTTTCTAGGAGAGAAATTAAGCTGTGGGTTTTTTTTTGAGAATGGACGATTTTAATTTTTCTAGTTATACAGGTCTGTAGATGAAAAGGGGCCATATAACATGAATAGGTTACCTTCTCCACTCAGGCCTGGATATGCTTGGTGGAGGGGCAGTAAGGGGATTGAGTCAGGCAAGTTGCAGGGATCTGCACAAGCCTGATACTGGGTGCCCCTTCACATAAAGCGGTGGCTGGTTAGAGAGGTTTCAGTGGGTGTGGGGAGTGGAAGGTATAGGCTGTTGATTACAGGTTTAGAGGGAGAGGAGCTGGAGGAGTGGATGGGGAGGGGGCAGATGGAGGGGGATGAGAGGTAGATTGGGTGGTGGGTAGGTTAGGGGGTGGTTCATCAGGAGCTTCTTGCAAGACTGAAGGAAAGGGGTTCTTAATGGGAGCTTTCAATGGATGTTGGGGCTCTGGCTGGGCCATGTGCCTTTGTCCTACAAGACAAATTTTTAGTTTCTTGGGAATGTATGTAAGAAGTTCTATCCACACATCAATGTAAGGAATCTGGTCCGGGTGACTAGATGTGCCATAGATGACCCTCTGTACATTGTAGACTGTTGGGAAGTCCATCGTTTCTTCAGATGGCCAACCCACACCAAAGGTGGGCCAGACCAAATTGCAGGGGGTTGGGAGGGTCCTCGGTTTGAACTTGGCTCCATATCCTGCTGCTGCCTTCTTGAATTCTTGAAAGTTCTTTAGAAAACAGGCAAGGGGTGTGGTAGGACAAGACGAGGATTGACCCATACTAATAATCAAATGGAGAACAGAACATAAACTGAGCAGAAACATTACGGAGAGACAGCCAGCTACACACACAGACACCTGAACCTTGAGCCTGTTCTGAGGCCCCAGGTGATGTCTCACCCAGTGGTCAGGCCGTGGGAGTAGAGGGGCATCTCGCAGCACAACGGCCTCCCCAGTGTCCAGACTTACCAAAACAGAACAGAATTGGCAGTTCCTTAGGTCGAATTAATCTCCTGTGCAGGTTCTGGCCAGACTGAGGGCTTACCGGGGCTGAGGAACATTCCTCATTGGCTTTCCCCCTGAAGGCCTCAGTGTGGCCGGCTCCAATCTATCTCACTGGGGCCTCCAGAATGAATTGGAACACTGCATATAAATAACAACTTCCAGGAGAAAAATTTAATGGAAACTTAATTAATGGCGGGAGTGTGCTCTTAACAAGAGTCTTGCCTAAAATCTGGAGGCTGCAGCCTTTATAGTCTTTCTTCCCATGGGCACCAAACTTTCCCATGCATGCCAAGACACAGGATTGGTAGGTTTTATCAGGTATATTTCTGTATAGTGACCTGAGCGAAGCAAGCAAGCAGAGGTACCGAAGTGGATATTTGCCGTTAGCATCTCAGGAGTGGGTGTGTGATTGACCATTTCCCAGCATGAGAGGCACCATTCCCCCATTGGGACCACCATTCCCCCATTAGGCCTGGATGGGTGTCCGGGTTTGTAACGACCACACATATTTTATAAGCTTGGGGCTCCTGCTGGGGAGAATGGGTATGATCTTGTTTCCTTTTCAACTGCTCCCAAGAATGGTCAAAGAAGAACTCAGTATACTGTGCTTTCTCCCCCAAATCTTAACTCCAAAATCAGGTGTGTAACACAGAGAGGTGTTCCATTATTCCCATCCACAGAGGCATAGCACACAGATTTGGCCTGGGGTGTGTGGGTGGGGATGGAAGCAGGGTATAAAACTGAAAGCCCCTATTTTCTTCACCAAATAACTGATTACATTTACAACAGAATGGAGAAATTCAACCCTTGGGGAGCTCTCAAATGCAGTGGAATCATAGAGGCCTGAGATTTAATTCATTCCAATCCTTCAGGAAGAATTAAAATAAATACTTTTACAGATGAGCAAATCTAATAAAGTTTGTAGGCAGCAACTCACTTGAAAAAAAATGTAAAATAATATTCTTCAGGCAGAAAGAAAATAATCCCAGAAGGTTCAAGATTCAGGATGGACTGAAGAACAATATCTGTTAATTAAATTAATATATATGAATGACAATTGAATGGATAAAGTAACAATGATATCCATGGCCTAGGACATCAATAAAGTGTTAAATGCACCATAAAATAATTTATAGCATAAGATGGGTAACTGCATATGTAGCAGTTAGATATCATTATGAATTCCAAAAATAGATGTTGGAATATTCTTGTAAACTGGTCTGTTAATCTAGGCATGATTAAGTTATGAAAAGGGAGTTGGATGGGTCAGAGTTGTTAGGGCTTTGAGCCCTGTCCCTTGTTGGGTGGGTTCTCAGACATAAAAAGACATGGAAAAGGACAGAGTTGGAGTACTTTTTGAGGTTGGCATTCTGATGGGCAACAACAGAAGGCCCCAGGGTAAAGAGAGAAGTGATCAAATGACAGATCACAGCTGGCCTTGTGGGGAGAGGCAAAGTTTAGAGAGCCTCACAGTCTACAGCTGACCTTGTGGAGGAAACAGAGGAAATGTGCCCAGAGGAAAACTCAGCCATGAGAAGAGAGGAATCAAAGAAGTCTGAACCCTGGCAAATGTTGGCAGCTGTCTTGCTCCAAGTTGGAGTAACAGACTTTGGTGATGGAAGAATTTTATGCTTTCTAGCCTGGTAACTGTAAGCTTCTACCCGAAATAAATACCCTTTATAAAGACCAACAGATTTATGATTGCATCAGCACCCCTTTGGCTGACTAATACAGGATATAAAATGTTTAAAAATACATTATTTGGCAAGTCAATAACAAATAATAGATGTAAATTTGGCAAGGGAAGCAAAAATGTTATAATTTCCTTGGTAAAATTTAAAGAATATTAAGTAATGCATCTCATCCAAATAAATAGAAAAAAAATTGAGCAAAACAGTCAGTTCAAACAAAGTCTTCAGGATTTCCTGGGTTGCCAAATTGGCCTTTGTTCTGGGGTGACCTTACTCATGCATCTTTGGAAGCTGCACCTTTCTTATCCTTCAGAAGAATGAAGGAACCACGGTTGATTTATGGGGTGTTGTTTTGTCCCCATCATAAATCAAGTGCTGTATCACTGCTCCATTTCCAAGTTATGATGTCACCAAACTGGACGTGATGCTCACTTGAGGCAAGAAGAGCCATGAATGATAGAATTAAAAAACAGGAGATATTGTTGCACTTCTAAAATTGGACGCTTAGATGGCTGATATTCAATCTTTCTGTTTTCGAATGAATAAATTCAATGCTATAAATTTCCATTTAAGCACTGCTTTTGCTGCACCACACAAACTTTGAAGAAGCATAGGGCATTAGAGAAGCAGAAAGAAGCACATAACAAAAGGCTTGTGAGTGAAGCTATATCCACTTCCACAACAGTACAGTCTTAAGATGTAGGCAAAGAATGTGAGAAAGTTTAGAAAATATGTTCTCTGATGGCAAGCATTTTTTCTTCAAAATAACACTTCTATGAATGTAACTTCACTTTGAAGGAATTTTCACCATGCTTACCTAAGCATGAGGAAATCTATGTAAGGAAAATAGAATGAAGGCAGTGAGTTTTGCCAGTTTGTCCCACAAGGATGTGCTCTCCATAAGTGTAATGAGTGTGAAGTTTTCTTGGAAATTCAAACTCATGAGATACCTAAGAATTAATATTTCAGAGAAAACATTTGGGATTTTGGGAATTTGGGAAAACTAGAGTCCCATCAAAGAAATTTGCAGGAGTAAAAGCCTGTGTATGTAAGAAATATTAGAAATCCTTTCAGCCAGGAATTAAATCTCATTGAGCATGAAATATTCATGCATTAGTTAGTATTGTAATGTACATGGGAATGCTTTCCTCTGAAACACAACCTCATTGAATATGAGAAAATTCAAAGTAGAGAGAGAAACCATATGAGTTTCCTGAATGTAGTCTGCTCTTTACAGTCATTTTTTACTCCTCATTTTAAAAGCTGTACAGGGGAACCACCATAGAAGTGTAATACATGAGGGAAAGTTTTCAACCTGAGAGAAACCCTCTTTATTCTTCAGAAAATTCTTACGAAGAGAACTCATATATATGTGGGAAAGCTTTAATTCAAATGTCAAGTTTCATATACAAGAGGTTTCCTAATGCAAAGAAACCTTATACATGTAAGGCATGGGAAAACCTTTAGGTACAAATCATATCTCACAGAACATGTAAAAACTCATAGGGGAGAGAAACAAAATGAATGTAAGAATGCAGAAAAGCTTTCAGGCAATAGAAATATTTCCTTAAACACCAGAGTATTCATTTTGGAGAAATACCCAATATATGCAATAAATGTGGAAAAGCCTTCAACCAGGAGGAAAACATCATTAACCATCTGAGAATACATACAGGAGAGAAAGCCAACGAATGTGCTGGACGTGGGAAAGCTCTCATTCAGAAATCAAGCCTCATTACACATCAGAGAAGAAAAACTGGAGAAAAACCCTGTATATGTAAGGAATGTAGGAAGGCCTTCAGTAGCAAATCAAATCTCACTGACCATGAGAAAATTCATAGTGGAGGGAAACCCTATATATGTAAGGAATGGGGAATATCCTTCAACCAGAGGCTGTATCTCAATAAACATTACATCATTCATACTGGAGAGAAACCCTGTGAATGTAATGAATGGGAATCTCCAATGAATCTCCACCTCCAGTCTGTGCAACTTGTTACCAATCTTTTAAGGAAGTGACTGTGACTGTGCAATTCAGGATGTCTATCTCCTCTAGGAAAAATGCACTTGCAATTTGTTCTGAGATGTGCTCTTCCCACACTTTCTCCCACCCTCATTTGTGTTTAATTTGTTACCACTGATTCATGTATCAGTACTTGAGATTTCTCTTATTTTCTTTAAAGATGGTCTTTCCTATCATTTCAAATCATGCTAGTTCTTTTCTCTGGTTCTTCAATCCATTACATTCTAGGTAAGCATTTTAAAAATTACCATTTAAAAATAATGCTCCCCATTATTGCATCATGTTCTCTTTTCTTTTTCTTTTTTTAATTGTGGGTAAAAATCAAAATTTTCACAATACATTCTAACATTTATAAAACTATATAAAAATATTTATGCATATATCTACATTAGCTTACGTAAATATTATATATATATATATATTTTAAAGGTGCATAGTTTACCTAAATAGTACACAGAAATTACAGGGGTTCCCATGTTCCCCACCTCCCACACATCCAACAACATACCACACAAACATCCTTCATCATTGTGGCTCACCCCCCCAATGGATATACACATCCTGGGGCCTTGGCACCAAGCATAGACCACAGTTCACATTGTAGACCACAGTCTCTACCACACAATTCTGCATGGTATATGCTGGTGTAAAATGACCTACATCCGTTGCAGGAATGCCACTCAGGACAACCCCCAAATCCCAAACCATCCCCCTGTATTTCAACTGCCCTTTGCCTCCCTGCCCAAAAGTGTCCAGTGGCCGCTGGCTCCACCTCACTCATATAATTTCTTCCATTGCTTGAATCACAATGTCTACTACAGAATACCATTAAGTTCCCTCGTCCACAGCTCTTCCCACAAACCTGAGGGGACTGGGATGGTGATGTCCACTCCACCTCCAAGTGAGAGTGGGCTTATATCCTATTGATGCAGCTGCAGGCCCTCTCCATTCCCGTTGTCTCCTCACCAGGTGATGTGGATGAGTCATTTTAGCTGTAGGGTAGGAGTTGTAGCTCCACCGAGGTTTCATGTACACCTGGCACATAGGTAGGCGAGAGGCTCCAGTCTCTGCAAGTACACCTAAGAACTCCATGATCACATATAGGTTTGAATAGAAGGGACTAATGGACCATGTGCAGGGAGGACTTATTTGAGTACAACTCTGTCACTCTCAGGAGCACAGATTCCAAAGTAGAGCCCACTAATAAGGCATCAATCTCTGTGGCTATCCCCACTTATGTAGGACCTGGGCGTCTTCAGAGCCCTCAGGAAACCCTCTGTGTGGGGTGATATCCACTTTGGTGTTCTATGAGATCCTACTGAGATTTGCATAAGCATTACCTCTGGGAAGACCTCCCGAATCTCTTTGAAGTTTCTTAGCCACATGAACTCATTTCTCTTTACATTTCCCCCCTTTATTCAAGGTCATTTTCCAATCATGTTGTCAGTTGGCACTTGGTATTAGTCCTTCGTTGACATGGAGGTTCATCTCCAGGAGTCATGTCCTATGATGTGGAGGGGGGAAGGTAATGAATTCATATCCTAAGTTTGGCTTAGAGAGGCCACATTTGAGCAACAAGGAGGCTCTCAGGTGGCAAGCCTTAGGCACCCCATAACATTAGGCTAACTTTCAATTAAAAGAGCATAGACTCATAAGGCTATTCATCAATAACAAGAACCCATCAGTGGGCCATTCTCTTTGGCCAGACACAGCTCATGCACTCAGGGGACTGGTGCTGACCCCTTGGAGAATTTGGCAGAGATTACCAGGCTGGGAATTCAGATTCCCTCATTTATTGAGTGATTGTCTACCCACCATGACCATGCCCCATCCCTTGATCATTTGAACAATTTCATATATCTTTCATGTATATTCAGATGAACTTACTCCCATTAATCCCCCATCCCAGGCACCACCCACCAATGATCCTCTGCAGCCCCCATTGAAACCCTTCTGTGTTCTTAAACTTCCTTGATCATGGAGCCAATATAAGTCCAAATATAATAAATAGGATAAAGAAATAATAATGATGAGCTTAAATGCAAGGGATATAAACAAGGAAACTCAGAGGAAAAAAATAAAAATAAAAATAAAATATAATTAACAGATTGGGTCATTCAGAAATGGCAAAAAAATAAAAATTTTCTTTTTTACAAAAATATTCTCATTTTTCTTTATCACTGTATTATCAGGTGTCTAGTGGACCACGACACCTTCCTCCTCACATTCCCCACTGTCTCCGAAATTTACATTTAATTTTCAAAGAAATTTTAGGTCACAGCAAAGTCACACACGGAATACAAGAGACTCCCTCATACCCAACCTCCCTCTCCCATCCCCACCCCATATTAAAAGCATTTTAAAATGGATATTAGCATTATTATAACTGTTATACAGATAGTAAAATATAGGAACTAATCATTGTCAGTGGTTTACAATATAGTTAACATTTTAGATGGTACAGTTTAATAATTTTTGATGATATTTGACATGTCCTGTGTCCAATACTGTAAGGTAATGAAAAACCTTTCCCATGACTACTAAATACCCAATTTGATCTTAACTGTTCCTTCCTTCCCATCCCCCTGGGGCATATGACATTCCCCTCTATTGACTCATGGAATGACATGATTCATGGTTAAATGCGCTGTGTATTCCAATCTGCCCTTCCTAACTTAAACACCTATTAACCGTGCATAACCTATCCCTATAATATCACTATCCATCTGTCCTATCCTTCAATATGGAACTATACACTATCCCTTTACCATAGATTATGTCCATATGGGTGATGGTTCACAGTCTACTCTTTTCTTTCTCTCCCTTTTTAACCTATCTTTCAGACAATGGTTCTCAGAGACTGCTCACTTTCCTCAGTTCAAATCAGTGATGTCATATACTGTTCTTCCTTCAATGCCTGGCTTGCTTCACTCAACATAAGGTCTTCAAGATTCATCAAAGTTATTCTGTGTGTTAGCACTTTATTCCTTCTTACAGCTGAGTAATATTCCCTTGTATGTATGTACCACGTTTTGCTTATCCATTTAGCTGTTGATGGGCACTGGGGCTGATTCCAACTTTTGACAATTGTGAACAATGCCACTGTGAACATTGGTGTGCATATATCTGTTCGTGCCTTTGCTTTCAGTTCTTCTTGGTATTTACCCAGCAGTGGAATTGCTGGATCATAGGGAAGATCTATTGTTAGTTTTCTGAGGAACCGCCAAACTGTCCTCCACAGTGGCTGAGACATTCGGCCATCCTGCCAGTAGTTGATGAGTGCACCTATTCCTCCACATCCTCTCCAACACTTAGAGTCCGCTGTTTTTTTTTTTTTTTATAGCTTCTATTCTGATGGGTGTAAATGTTATGTCATTGTAGTTTTGATTTGCATTTCCCTGATAAAAAGCGATGTCAAGCATTTTTTCATGTGCTTTTTATCCCTTGCTATTTCTTCCTTGGACAAGTGTCTTTTCAGGTCACCTGCCCAGTTTTTAAATGGGTTGTTTGTCTTTTTATTTTCAAGGCATAGTATTACTTTATACATGCAGGATATTAGGCTCTTATCAGATATATTGTTGCCAAATACTTTCTCCCATTGGTAGTCTGCCTTTTTATTTTCTTAATAACATCATTTGATGTGCAGAAAGTTTTGATTTTCAGGAAATCCCATTTATATATATTTTTTTCTCTTGCTGCTTGTGCTTTGGCTGTGAAGTTCATGACACCATTTCCTATTACAAGGTCCTGTAGATGCTTTCATACATTATCTTGCAAGGTCTTTATGGTTTTGGCTCTTATATTTACATCTTTGTTCCATCTTGAGTTGATTTTTGTATAAGGTGTGAGATGGTATTTTTCTCTCATTCTTTTGGATATGGATATCCTGTTCTCCAAGCACCACTTGTTAAAGAGGTCATTGACTCCCAACTGAATGGGATGGTAGCCTTGTCAAATATCAGATGACTGTATAAGTGAGGATCTATATCAGAAATCTCAATTTGATTCCATTGGTCAGTAGGTCTATCCTTGTTCCAATACCATGCAGTTTTGATCACTGTAGCTTTGTAATATACTTTGAAGTGTGGTAATGTGATACCTCCAAATTCATTTTTCTTTTTCAATATGTCTTTGGCAATTCTGGGTCTCCTGCATGTATAAATATATTTTGAGGTAGTTTTTCCAGTTCCTTAAAAAATATAGTGTTGCTTTTTATTGGGATTGCATTAAAATTGTAGAGTAGTTTGTGTAGGATAGACATCTTGATGATGTTAAGTATTCCTATCCATGAATAGGGAATATTTTTCCATTCATTTAAGTCTTCCTTTATTTCCTTTAACAGTGTTGGATTTTTCATATTTTTTGCCTCTCTGTTCTACTATCTGTCTGATTTCAGCTGTATTTTCTTCCACATCACTAATTCTTCTTCTCCCTGTTCAAATCTGCTGTTATGTGAATCCAGCATCCTTTTGATTTCTTGGATTGCACCATTGATCACCATCATATCTGTTATCTTTTTGTGTATGTTTACAATTTCTTCAGTATGTCTTCTTTATATCCTTAATCTCTTCCTTCACTTCATTAATTTGTTTCATGATATTTGTTTGGGAATCTTTGATTAGTTGTTTGATGTTCTGCATATATTCCTAGTTTTTAGTTTGTTCATTGGAGTGGTCCCTGTCTTCCTGTTTCTCAGTGTGGTTTGTAATTTTTCATTGCCCTCTAGTCATCATTTTTTCTTGCTGGGTTTATTCAGTTGATTAGCTTCTCTCACTCCTCTCTTGTTTTATTTAGTTGGTGTTTCTGCGTGTGTGTTAAGTTTTCTCTTTGACACATTTTCTTCTTATTTTGTATCCTTGCTTCTTTCTATCTTTCCTCAAAGGCAAAAAATTAGGGCCAGGGAATTGAAAGTTGTGAGAAAGGAATAAGTATAATAGTAATATTAATAAAAGTTAGAAGAGGGTCCAAATATGACATAGTGAAATGAATATTTAACTTGTGTATGCAGTGTACAGTAATAAGAAAAAAGTGGAGTACCTACAATGGACTGGGAACCTAAATAGTGTAATATAAATATAATGATTTAGAAGTCTAGAAGGATGGGGAGGGAGAGAAAGAGTAAAGAAATGGCTAAAAGGAAAAAGCTAATATTTAAATAATAAGGAAACAAAATAGATAGAATAGAAATTAGCACCTTTTTAGTTGTGGGCTAATGAAAAAGTGCGGTGTCTTAGAACCACAACAGAAAGCAGAATGCAGAGAGATGAAGGAAGGATAAGAGATACCTTAGGTCATACAATATCAATATAGATAGAGAATGGGAAATCAGTGAAGAAGAAGAACAGCAAAGAAGAGTTAACCTAGCAGCACCTAATTTTAAAAGAATTGAAGGAAACAGAAAGGAAGGAGGAAAGAGGAAAGAAAAACAAGAGACAACAAATAAACAGAGAAAATTCAAACAACCACACCAGCAAGCAGTCAAACAAAGCTAAGGAGGAAGTGTTACTTCTAGGTTCCTTGCAGATCCTCTCAGCCTGCTTGTGTTTATTAATTTCACTTCCAGGTTCTCTCTGCAGGTTTTGAGGCAGATTTTCTGTATTAAACTGAATTAAGAACAAGAATTCATTTTTTAAATTGACTGTCTCATTTATTTATTTTTATTTTTTGGTGATATAAGGGACCCAAAAGATTTTCTCTGCTAGATCACCCCCTTCACCGAGGGACCCTAAATGGGCTCATGGAAACTAATCAAGCCCATCCCACTTCCTTGCCTCCCCAGGGGATTGAAGTTATGGTATTTGTCAGGGCAGAGTGATAACATTGGTTGACTCCATCCCCTTTGGGTCCAGGTCTCAGTGTCAGTGGGCTGCAGGGTAAATCAAGTTTCCTCAGCAGTTTCCCCTCTAGCCTCAGCCTGGGGCTGTTTCAAGCCAGCTTGTCTGATCCCCAAAGCTATGTGGAGGTGCAGGCAGTCAAATCCACAGAAGTTAAACCCCTCTACACCTTCTGTCAGAGCCCTCCCTCCCTCAGAGTATGCTGCCATAAACCAGGAGTGTGAGTCACGGTTGCAGGATTCATGTTTCAAAACAGCCATTGTCCTTGTGGGTGAGGCTCAGCTCTCTGTGTTTACCACCACAGATAGGCTCAAAACTCTAGAATCTCCACTGATAACTCAATGCCATCGATCTGCCCACTGCTAACTAACCCAAGGTTCTCACTCTGTGTTCCCACATCAAAGACACTTGGGCAGGACCCCGCCCAAAATCGGCCATCCCCAGAGAGCTAGTCGGTGAGTATCCTCCTAAACTGATGCCAACTTGCCTCTCTCCTGTAGCATTTTCTTATAAGGCACACCAATGGTTTATATTTTTTCAGTTTCTTAACCTGATTCTGATGTGGATTCAAGTTTAACAGCCATTGAACTACAGTCACCTGCTTTCTTCTTAACTCCAATTTTCCTTATTATTTTAAATCATAAATGATCCTTTCATTATAAGATGATATACTTCTAATCTCAAGTATTTTAAGAAGTGAGAAAGTTTATTTATATTTTTAAGTTGTACTCCAATATTTTTCTCATATGTGATAGGGTGTGTGATGGATGAAACTAGAGAATGCTTGTATTTAAAAACAGAAATATGTACCCAAAAGAATCTGCCAGTGCAGGTAATTCTGAGGAAGGAGGTTGAGACTAGAGAAGGAATTGTACTGTTTGCCATAGCAGACATAAATTATTTTTATATCTTTGCATGGATAATTTGGTTATAATTTAAAAGAAATTATTAATATAGTACACAATGAAATTATACAAATTGTTTGAATTGAAGATATTAATTTGTATCTACCACATTACATTCACACTTTGCAAATACAGTTGCCCATAAAGGAAAACTGCTCTTTCCCCTGGGCACCCTCCCACACTGCCTGGAATGGTGTAGGCCACCCTCAGCAAGAGTTAGCGCAGAACACAAGGAGCATGGATGCAACAATGTGAAGGCCACAGTGCCCTACACGTGTCTGGTTAGAGGGCTGTTAGCACAACATGAGAAGACAGATTTCATGCTGCTTATTCCCAGTGAAGACAGGTCAGTGTGACTCACATCACTAAATGAAGCTTTGAGTGCTGAGCAGGGCTTTCTCCCTGTCCTCCTTTGTTGATCCAGAACATATGATAATGGCTTTCATTGGGGTTCTGAGAGTTTGGTTCCAAAAAAGGACATTCCCTCTCAGGATTGTGGGATCAGCAGTGAACACGTGTTTCATTCCAGCCTCTTCAGTTGTTCATCAGCTTCTTCCCCTCCAAACCCTCCATTCTCCTCTGGGATTGAAGAAGTCTGCATCATTCAACACTCTTAAAATATGTTGAAAATTTAATATTTAATTAGTCTGAGAAATGTCTGGCAGTGGCATGCTCTGAGGTTTTCTTCAAACATTGCACTCTCTCATAACCTCACTTCTATTCTTGTCAACCCTAGGTCCCAGAACTTTCTGGGATTTCTATACTATTCATTAAGGTCACTGTCTTAATGATGCTCATTCTGGTGATGTTACTGCTGTAGCCAATGCTGTAATGTGAATTTTGACATTTCCTTCCTGTCACCAACAGGAGTCATCCTGGCATTACTCTTTTTTAGATTCCCCAAGATTGGAGAAGGTGAATGTAGAACTGGAAGGAGGATACAAGAGTCAGTGTCTGAGAACCAAGAATGGTACTGTGAGAGCAGCCTCCTCAGAGGGTCAATGTTGGAGGCCAAGGGAAGGAGGGAATGGCAAAAGGAACAGGAGAAGGTACACTCCTCTCTGTGCCCTGACTCCTCTGTGCACCAGACACCAAGTCCCATGCTTTTATCTCACCCTGCACACCAGGCCAACTGCCTGAGTCAGATACATAATACTTGGGCATGTGTGTCTTTATAGTAGTCCCCAAATCATGTGAGTCCCCTGACTGACTCCTTGTCTTGCAGGCCTTTCTGCCCAAGAGCACTTCCCCCTCCATCTTACCAGAACTTTTTCCTGCCTTGTCTGCAGACAACCACAGTTTACAGGTGATTTCATTGGGTAGCAGCATCACAGTGCCATTTGGGAACAGTGCAGCTCTCCAAACCTGTATCCCTAGCTGTTTGAGTTTACCAAGTGCTGCCAATGCAAAATACCAGAAATAGTTTGGTGTTTATTGGAACTTATTAGGGTTAAACTTACATTTCTGAGGCTGAGAAAATGTCCAAATCAAGGCATCAACAAAAATGCTGCCTTAAGAAGGTCAGCTGCTGCTGCACTCCTGTCAAGGCAAAATGTTGGGCCTGCCTATCTCTCTCTGCCTTCTCCTCCAAACCCACTTTCTCCCAGAGCTCAGAAGTGGGGCATAAGACACAATTGCTCACACATCTCCATTTTCCTCTGGCCTGGGTGTCTTCAGTTTCAAGCTGCTCCATGACACCAGCCTCTGGTCTCTCCTACAGCCTCTCAGGGTTTCTGTGTCTCTCCACAGAGGTAGGAGATGCTGGAGCCCTGTCCCATATGGCAGGGTCAACAAAACAGCACTTGTTCTCTGTGTGTTCCATGTATGTAGGATTTCAGCACAATAATTGGGGTCCATCCTGGTGCCTGAAATCTCATCAGAGGCCCTTAACTAAACTAAAGCAATCTAACAAAAAGTGACCTAATCGAAAGGACCCTTATCTGAATTTAACCAAAATGTACTACCTACAAAAGGCTTACACACACAACAATGGGTTAGTAAGAACATGCTTTTCTTGAGTTAACTCAAGCCTCAAGCAAGGGCATTAACCCAGGGCAGCATGTTAAGGAGGGGTCTCCTAAGTCTGGGAGAAATGGGAACTCATGAAACAGTGGCTGTACTTTGGGTTTGGCCATCATTGAGCAAAATTGTGAGCTGTCCACCATTGCACTGGTCCCTAGAATGGTCCCAAGAAGAACTCAATATACTGTGCTTTCTCCACCAAACCTTATCTCCAAATCACGTGTGTAACTCAGAGGTGTGCCATTATTCCCTTTCCCAGAGCCAGAGTGCACGGATTTTACCTGGTGGGGGGGGCAAGAAACAGTGTGTATAAATGAAAGCCCCTAATTTCTTCTGCAAATAACTGATTACACTTATGACAGATTGGAGAAATTCAACCTGAAAGGTGTTCTCAAAAGTAGTGGGGATCATAGAGGGCCCGATATTAAATTCATCTTAATCCTTCAGGAAGAATTGAAAAAAAAAAAAAACACTTTTAAAGATGAGTAAAAACTCTTAAAGTGTGCTAGCACCAACTCACTTAAAAAGAAATGTAAAATAATATTCTTCAGGCAGAAAGAAAATAATCTCAGAAGTTTCAAAATTCAGGATGGATTGAAGAACAATATCTGTTAATTAAATTCATATATCTAAATGACTATTGAATGGATACAGTAATAATGATGTCTATGGCCTAGGATATCAATAAAGTGTTAAAATACACTGTAAAATAATATATAGCGTAAGATGTGTAAATGGATATGTAGCAGATGGTCATCATTATGAATTACAAAAATAGATATTTGATTATGCTTGTAAAGTGGTCTGTTAATCTGGGCATGATTAAGTTATGATAAGGGTGTTGAAAGGGCTATAGTCAGTAGGGTGTTGAGCCCTGCACCTTGGTGTGTGGGGTCTCAAACCTAAAAGACATGGCAAAGGACAGAGGTGTAGTTTTTGATATTGGAGTTCTGATGAGCAAGGACAGAAGGCCGCGGGGAAAAGATTGAAGCCACTCACCTGACAGATCACAGCTGGCCTTGAGGAGAGAGGCAAAGCTTAGACAACTTCATAGTCTACAGCTGACCTTGTGGAGGAAACAGAAGGGCTGAGCCCAGAGAGAAATTCAGCCCTGGGAAGAGAGGAATCAAAGAAGCCTGAACCCAGGCTAATGTTGGCAACTGTCTTCCTCCAAGATGGGGTAACAGACTTTGGAGAAGGAAGAAACGTATGCTTTATGGCCTGGTATGTGTAAGCTTCTACCCAAAATAAATACCTTTTATGAAGACCAACAGATTTATGGTATGTTGCATCAGCTCCCCTTTTGCTGACTAATACAGGATATAAAATATTTTAAATATTATTTGTCAAGTCAATAAAAAATAATAGGTGCAGATTTTGAAAGGTAAGCAAAAGTGTTATAATTTCCCCAGTAAACTTTAAAGAATATTAAATAGTGCATCTCATCCAAATAAATAGAAGAGAAAAAATTGAACAAAAAAAAAATCAGTCAAAAACAAAGTGTTCCGGATTTCCTGGTTTGCAATTTTGGCCTTTCTTCTGGGGACAACTCACTCGTGCATCTTTGGAAGCTGCACCTTTTCTATCCTTCAGAAGCCTGAAGTTTCCAGGGTTGATTAATGGGGGTATTGTTTTGTCCCCATGATAAATCAAGTGCTGTAACACGTTCCCATTTCCTAGTTATGAAGTCGCCAATCTGGATGTTATGCTCATGTGAAGAAAGAAGAGCCATGAATGAGAGAAAAAATAAAAAGTAGATATTGTTGCACTTCCCAAACTGGATGCTTCTATGGTTGATATTGGATCGTCCTCTTTTCTAATGAATGCATTCAATACTATAATTTTCCCTCTAAGCACTGCTTTTACTGCACCCCACAAACTATGAAGAAGAATAGAACTTATGAAGCAGGAAGAACCACATAACAAAAGGCTTGTGAGTGAAGCTATATCCACTTCCACATCTGTACAGATTTAAGATGAAGTCAGAGAATGTAAGAAAGTTGGAAAAGTATGTTCTCTGACTGCACCATTGTTTCCTGAAAATAACAATTCTATTAATGTAACTTCACTTTGAAGGAATTTGTTACATGGTTACCTAAGCATGAGGGAAACTATGTAAGGAAAAACGAATGAAGACAATGAGTTTTACCAGGTTGCCCCGCATCATAGTCTTCTCCTTTAAGTGTAAGGAGTATGAAGTTTTCTTTGAAATTCAAACTCATGTGATACATAATAATTAATCCTTCAGAGAAACAATTTGGTTTTCATGAATTTGGGAAAGACAGAGTTACATGAAAGAAACATGCAAGAATAAAACCCTGTGTATTTAAGGAATCCTGGAAATCCTTCAGCCAGACATTAAATTTCATTGAACATGAAATATTCACATATTAGTTAGTATTGTAATGAACATGGAAATGCTTCCACTTGAAATGAAACCTCATGGAATATGAGAAAATTCAAACTAGAGAGAAACCATATGAGTGTTCTGAATGTACTCTGCTCTTTACAGCCATGTTTTACTCCTCTTCTTAAAAGTCATACAGGGGAACAAGCATAGAAACGTAACACATGTGGGAAAGCTTTCAACCTGACAGAAAACCTCTTTATTTATCAGAAAGTTCTTACTGAAGAGAAATCATATATATGTGGGAAACCTTTAATTCAAATGTCAAATATCAGATACAGGAGATTTCCTACTGCAAAGAAACCCTATGCATGATAGGCATGTGAAAAAGCCTTTTGGTACAAATTATATCTCACAGAACATGAAAAAATTCATAGTGGACAAAAACAAAATGAAAGTAAATAATGCAGAAAAGCCTTCATCCAAAAGAAATTGTTCCTTAAACATCAGAGATAAAATCCTGGATAAAAGCCCTATATATAAAATGAATGTGGAAAAGCCTTCAACCAGAAGGAAAACCTCGTTAACCTTCTGAGAATACATACTGCAGAGAAACACTATGAATGTGATGGATATGGGAAAGCTTTCATTGAGAAATCAAGCCTCATTACACACCAGAGAAGACAAACAGGAGAGAAACCCTATATATGTAAGGAATATAGGAAAGCCTTCATTAGCAAATCAAATCTCACTGACCATGAGAAAATTCATAGTGGAGGGAAGCACTATATATGTAAGGAATGTGGAATAGCCTTCAGCCAGAGTCAGTATCTCCTTAAAAATTACAACATTCATACTGGAGAGAAACCCTGTGAATGTAATAAATGTGAATCTCCAAAGAATCTCACCCCGGAAGTCTGCAACTGGTTGTCAATATTTTAATGAAGTGGCTGTGACTGTGCAATTCAGGATGTCTTTCTCCTCTTGGAAAAGTGCACTTGCAGTTTGTTCTGAGATCTGTTCCTCCCACATCTTCTTCCACACCCATCAATGTTCAATTTTTTACCACTAATTTATGCATCAGAATTCGTGATTTCTCTTAGTTTATGTAAAGATGGGCTTTTCATTTATTTCAGATTTTCTTGGTTGTTTTCATTGCTTCTTCAATCCATTACATTCTGTGTAAGCATTTAAAAAATATCATTTAAATATTAATGCTGCCCATTATGGTGGCATTTTCTTATAGGGCACCCGAACCATTTATAATTTTTGTTTCTTCACTTGAGACTTACATGGATTCTGGTTCAACAGCCACTGAACTACAGTGTACTGTTTTCTACTTCATTCTAATTTTCCTTATTATTTTAAATCTGAAATGATCCTTTCATAATTAGATGATATACTTCTAATATCAAGTATTTTAAGAAATTAGAAAATTTATTCATATTTTTAAGCTGAACTCCAATATTTTTCTCATATGTGACAGGATGTGGATGAATGAAACTAGAGAATGCATGTATTTACAAACAGAAATATCTACCCAAAAAATCTGCCAATGCATATAATTCTGAGGAGGGAGGAATGGGTGTTGAGGATAGAGAAGGAATTTGGCTATTGCCATAACTGACATAAATTATTTTTATACTCTTTGCACTGATAATTTCATTATAATTAAAAAGAAATTATGAAAATAGTATAAAATGAAATAATACAAAGAGTTTGATTTGAAGATACTGATTTCTATTTGCAACATTACTTAGGGGAACTAATCCTCACACTGCAAATACATTCACCCATAAAGGAAAAGTGGTCACTCCCCTCGGCCCCCTCCCCAGCTGCCTGGACTGTGGTGGCCTTCCACAGCAAGAGTGAGTACGGAGCATGAGGAGCATAGACACTACCATGTGAAGTCCACACTGCTCTCTACACGTGTCTGGATTGAGGGCTGTTAGCACCACAGGAGAAAACTGACTTCCTGCTGCTTACTCCAAAGTGAAGATCGGCTAGTGACTCACATCAGTAACTGACACTGTGAGTGTTGAAGCAGGGCTTTCTCCCTGTCCTCCTTTGTGGATCAAGAACCTATGATGATGGTTTTCATTGGGGCTCTGAGAGTTTGGTTCCCAAACAGGACATTCCTTCTCTGGATAGGGGGACCTGCAGTGAACACATGCTACATTCCAGCTCCTTCAGTTGTTCATCAACTTCTTCCCATCCAAACCGCCCATCCTCCTCAGGGATTGAAGATGTTTGCATCATTTTCAACACTGTTAAAAGTGTGCTGAACATTTTATATTTAATTAGTATGAGAAATATCTGGCATCTGTACCCTCTGAAGTTTGCTGAAAACATTGCACTTTCTCAAAACCTAACTTCTATTCTAGTCAGCCCTAGGTCCCAGGACTTTCTGGGATTCCCATACTATTTCTTAGGGTCAATGGCTTAATGATGCTCATTTTGTTGAAATAATTGCTATACTCAGTGATGTAATGTTAATTTTGACATATCCTTCCTGACATCAACAGGTTTCATCTTGGCTTTGCTTTTTCTTTAGATGCCCCAAGATTGGAGAAGGTGAATGTAGAAATGGAAGCTGGAGAGCTGAGTCTGTGCTTGAGATCCAGGAAGGGTACAGTAAGTGCAGCTTCTTCAGAGGGTCCAAGATGGGGTCCAAGGGAAGCAGGGAAGAGCAAAAGGAGCAGGAGCAGGAAGCCTCACCTATGTGCCCTGATGCCTCTGCTGCACCAGACCCATGTTCTGATGCTTTTATTTGCTCCTGCGCACTTGGCCAACCACTGCGTGAGGCAGGTACATCAAACTGGGGCATCTGTGACATTATATTAGTTCCCAAACCATATGACACTCCTACCTGACTCCCTGTCTTGCAGTACTTGCTGGCCAAGTGAACTTCCCACTCCACCTTACCAGTACTCGTTCCTGCCTACTCTGGAGACACCCACAGTTTACAGGTGAATTCACAGGGCAGCATCACACTGTGATTTGGGAACAGAACAGTTCTCCTACCCTGTGTCTCTAGCTATTTGAGTTTTTCAAACACTGCTAATGCAAAATAACAGAAATAGGTTGGGTGTTATTGGAATATATGAGGGTTAAAGCTTACAGTTCTGAGGCTGTGAAAATATCCAAATAAAGGCATCATCAAAAATTAATAATGGTCAGCTGCTGCTGGAATCCTGCCAAGGCAAAATATAGGGCCTGCCTGTCTCTCTCTGCCTTCTCCTCTAAACTCACTTTCTCCCTGTGCTCAGCAGTGGGCCATCAGACACGATTGCTCACACCTAACCCTTCTCCTCTGGCCTTTATGTCTTTAGCTTCAGGCTGCTCAATGACTCCAGCCCCTGGCCTCTCCCTTAGCCTTTCAAGGTTTCTGTGTCTCTCCACAGGTATAGGAGATCCTGGATCCCTCTCCCACATGGCAGTGTAAACATGGCAGAACTCTTTCTCTGTGTGTTTCATGTATGTAGGACTTCATGACAATGATTGTGGTCCATCCTGGTGTCTGAAATCTAATCAGAGACCCTTAACTAACTAAAGCAATCTAACAAAACTTGACCTAATCAGAAGGTCCCTTTTCTGAATCTAACCAAAATATCCTGCATACAAACACTTACACAGACAGCAATGGGTTAGTAAGATGATACTATTCCAAGGCTTACACAAGACTCAAACGAGGCCATTAATCCAGGGCAAATGGATCAGGAGGGTTCTCCTAAGTCCGGGAGAAATGGGAACTCATGAAGCAGTGTCTGTACTTTGGGTGTTGCCATCAATGAGCAAAATGAGGGGTTGACCACCATTGCACTGTTCCCTAGAATGGTCCCAAGAAGAACTCAATATACTGTGCTTTCACCACAAAAACTTAGCTCCAAAATCAGGTGTGTAACTCTGAGAGGTGTGCCATTATTCCCATCCCCAGTACCAGAGTGCACAGATTTTACCTGGAGGGTGGGGTGGGCAGGAATCAGGCTGTAAAACTGAAAGCCCCTAATTTCTTCTCCATAGAACTGATTACATTTAAAACAGAATGAAGAAATTCAACCCTAAGTTTGCTCTCACAAACAGTGGAGATGTTAGAGGGCCTGAGATTTAATTCATCTCATCCTTCAGGAAGAAATGAAATAAATACTTTTACTGATGAGTAAAAACTACTAAAGTTTGCTAGCAGAAACTCACTTCAAAAGAAATGTGAAAGAATATTCTTCAGGCGAAAAGAAAATAATCTCAGAAGGTTCAAGTTTCAGGATGGATTGAAGGACAATATCTGTTAATTTATTTCATATATCTAAATGACTATTGAATGGATAAATTAATAAGGATATCCGTGGCCAAGGACATCAATAAAATGTTAAAATACACCATGAAATAATATATACCATAAGATAGGTAAATGGATATGTAGCAGTTGGTTATCGTTATGAATTCCAGAAATAGATATTGGATTATGCTTGTAAACTGCTCTGTTAATCTGCACATGATTGCTATGGTAAGGTCATTGACTGGTCCACAGTCAGTAGGGCGTTGTGCCCCACCCCTTGATGGGTGAGTTTCAAACGGTGTGAAAAGTGTGTTGAAAATTTAATATTTAATTAGTCTAAGAAATATCTGGCATCTGCACCCTCGAAGGTTTTCTGAAAACATTGCACTCTCTCACAACCTCACTTCTATTCTTGTAAGCCCTAGGTCCCAGGACTTTCTGGGATTCCCATACTATTTATTAGGGTCACTGGCCTAGTGTTTCTCATTCTGGTGGTGTTATTGCTGTAGCCAATGCTGTAATGTGAATTTTGACATTTCCTTCCTGACACCAACATGTTTCAACTTGGCATTACTATTTCTTTAGCTGCACCATTATTGGAGAAAGTGAATGTAGGACTGGACCAGGAGATCTGAGTCTGAATCTGAGACCCAGGAGGGGCAGAGTGTGAGCAGCCTCCTCAGATGGTCCAGGCTGGAGGCAAAGTGAAAGAGGGAAGGGCAAAATAAGCAGGATCAGGGAGTCTCCTCTCTGTGCTCTGATAATTCTGTTGCACCAGATCCATGGTCCCATGCTTTTATCTGCACCTTCCCCACTGGCCAACCCCTGCCTGAGGTAGGCACATCATACTGGGGCATCTGTGACTTTATACTAGTCCCCAAACCCTGTGACAACACTGCCTGAATCCCTGTCTTGCAGGCCTTCCTAGTCAAGGGCATTTCCCCCTCTGTCTTACCTGTTCTCATTCCAGCTTAGTCTGGAGATAACCACGGTTTACAGGTAAAATCACTGGACAGCAGCATCACACGTCTGTTTGGGAACAGGGCAACTCTCCAACCCTGTGTCCTCAGCTCTTAGAGTTTCTCCAGTGATGTGATGCAAAATACCAGAAATAGGTTGGCTTTTATTGGGATTTATTAGTTTTAAACCTTACAATTCTGAGGCTGTGAAAATGTCCAAATCAAGTCATCATCTAAAATGCTGTCTTAACAATGGTCAGCTGCTGCAGGAATCCTGCCAAGGCAAAATGTTGGGGTGCCTGTCTCTCTCTGCTTTCTCCTCCAACTCACTTTCTCCCAGAGCTCATAAGTGGGCCATTAGACACAATTGCGCACACCTATCCATTCTCCTCTGGCCTCGATGCCTTCAGCTTCAAGCTGCTCCATGACTCCAGCCTCTGGCCTCTCCCTCAGCCTCTCAGGTTTTCTGTGGCTCTCCGCAGCTGTAGGAGATCCTGGAGCCCTCTCCCACATGGCAGAGTAAACATGGCAGCACTCTTTCTCTGTTTGTCCCATGTATGTAGGACTTCAGCACAATGATTGGGGTCCATCCTGGTGCCTGAAAACTAATCAGAGAACCTTAACTGAATTACAGAATTCTAAGAAAAAGTGCCCTAATCGAAAGTTCTCTTATCTGAATCTAACCAAAATGTCCTACTAAAAAAGGCTTACACACACAGTAATAGGTTAGTAAGAACATATTTCTCTGGCATCCACATAAGATGCAAATGATGGCATTAACCAGGGCACAGGGAGTAGGATGGTTCTCCTAAGTCTTGGAGAAATGGGAACTCAAGAAGCAGTGGCTGTACTTTGGGTGTGGCAATCATTGAGCAAAATGGGGTACTGACCACCATTGCACTGGTTTCAGAAAGGTCCCAAGAAGAACTCAATATACTGTGATTTCTCCACCAAATCTTAACTCCAAAATAAGGTGTGTAACTCAGAAAGGTGTGCCATCATTCTCATCACCAGAGACAGAGCCCACAGATTATGCTGGTGGTGGGGGGGAACTGGAAGCAGGCTGTAAAACTGAAAGCCCCTAATTTCTTCTCTAAATAACTCATTACATTTACAACAGAATGGAGAAATTCAACCCTAAGGGTGCTCTCAAAAGATCATAGAGGGCCTGAGATTTAATTCATCTCAATCCTTCAGGAAGAAGTGAAA